>CM075810.1:34881429-35481429 GCA_037975025.1 Excoecaria agallocha | reverse complement strand
TGAAAAAGTATTTGCAATTGTTTGAAATTGAAAAGTGTTATGAAAATAAGTGATTTTGCTATTAGTAATAGTCACAGTAAAAGTCTTGCTCACGATATAATTGGCTAGTTATATGGATATCATATACCGTGGTATAAGTCATGATGACTTGGTTTGCTATGGTAAGATCGTTGATCTCCATAGCCTATATCATATGTATTGTTATATGCTCTATGAGAAATGGTCCTTTGGGATCATTTCTCAATATTGTTATGTATGTGATCCTGTGAGTCCACATCTCGTATATCCTATCCGAGAGTTCCTATCGAATTGAACTAGGGGCATATTGATAAGAATAAATCAGAATTTCAAAAAGTAAGCTAAAAGTAAAAGTTGAAAGAGAGAAATGACTTAATTGAAAGAAATGAAAAGTTTTGGAATAAAATCGTAATTTCTCCAAAAAATTGTATTTAATGAGAAAAAATGAGAAGAAAATATTTTACAAGAGTAAAATAGTAATTTAACAACCAAACAGCCCAAAAATATGCTTTTGTAAAGAAAAAGGATTAAAACGTAATTTTACATTAAAAAGTCAAAATGAGGATCAGTTAGTATATTATATGTCAATTATTGCTTTGAAAATAAAAAATTTGTAAAATAGTGCCAATATTGAAATTAAAAGTCAGAAAATGGTAATACCGTAATTAATTAAGAAATTAATGATTAAAAATGACATATTGCATAAAAAGATCAATCAAGGACCAAACATAACTTTTATATGCTAAAGGTCAACTGAAAAGTAAAAATAAACAAGTTAATGACAATGTTACAATCAAAATGAAAAAAAATGGTACTTTTATAATAATTGTGTAAAAAGTACATTTTTGTAATAAAAGGAAAAATTAAATATCAAATTGCAAAGTTTTTCAAAGTAATGGTATTATTCCGTATTGAATGTTAAAAGCATTAATAAATGTATTTTGATAAGCATTTAAAAGTCAAAGTGAGCTAAGTGATCCAATGGCAAAACTGTAATTAAAGTACAAAAGAATAATTTATTAAATTAAGTAAAAATTAAGAATTTAATTGAAAATTTTGTCATAATAATGGCAAGTAATAGTGTAAAATACCAAACGAAATAATAGTGGTACTAAATTGATCAAACAAGAATTTTTGCCTAAAAAGTCAATGTCAAATCCAATTAAAAAATTATATGTCTAAAATAAAAAAAAAGGTAAAAATAAGAATAGTAATGACAAATTTGGAAATTAGAGTTGCAAAAAAGGTAATTTTGAAATTAATATAAAAATTGAGTATTGAATTGAAAATTTTCCAGAATAGTGGCAATTAACAGTTTAAAATATCAAAAAAACCGATAATTATCCCTAACAGGTCAAATAAGAAATTTTGCTTAAAAAATTAAATTTAAGCTTAATAATTATTTTGAATGGCAAATGTTAGTTAAGAAGAAAAGTAAAAGTAATTTTATAATTAGAATTATAGAAAAGACATTTTTGTAAATAATTGAGAAGTTTAAGACCAAAGTGATGAGTTTGCCAAAATGCTTGTAATACTCTAAAAATATTGTTAAAAATAATAAAAGAGCTTTTGATAAGACCAAAATGATTTTTTAATTACGCTATTTGGAAAATTCTTCGATTCATAGTCACCACTTAGCATATTTAGTGCTTAGCACATAGTATTTACTGCGTGCAGGTTCTGAAGTGTAACGGGAGCATGATACATAGTGGAGTAGATATTGAAGAGGAATAGTCGGTGATGATTATTTTAGTATTTTTGGCATGTATATACTTAGATGACAGAATTAAAGAATTGGATTATATTTGAACTAGGGGTGTACGCGGATTTTGATATTTCAGTACCCAACCGAAAATACCAAAGAAAAATATCCAGAACCGAACTATATCGTTGACTTTTTTACTAGAACCGCACCGAATTATACTGTTGACTTTATTTAGAACGAATCTTGATATTTTACCTAGAACCGGACCGAGAATCGTATTAAACTGTACTGAATTATCTTGTAACGAATTGTACCGAAAGAACCGATATTTATTAATTATTATATATAATAATAATAGTAATTTATATATAAATATTACTTATAATTTTTATTATATATGTATTGTATAAATTTAACTTCATAATTATTTAAATTATATATTTTAATACATAAATTTAAGATAATAATTAGTTAATAAATTAAATTAAATATTTTAATTATTAAGAACATAAATCTAATTATTATAATAATCATTCTATGTATATGAATATAAATATGAATATATAACTAAAATAATTTATATTTAATTTGATCTATCTTTAATATCACTCAACTACTATTTTATTTTCTTTATAAATATCTATATAGATATGTAAGTCAATCAATTTATCATATAAGTATTTTATCAATTAATTTCATTTATTTTGAGTATCAATTAACTAATACTCATATATTTTAGAACAATACCTTTATGAATACCTAAATTAATAATGTAATTAAATATATTTATTATATATAATGAAATATTATCAATTATTGTATTATATAAGTATATAATTATTTTACCAATTAATTTTATTTATTTTTAGTATTATTCAACTAGTATTTATATATTTTTGTACAATACCTATATTAATAATGGAGTTGTAAATCAATAATGTGATTATATATAGTTATTGTATATAAAATTTTTATCAATTAATATAATTATATGAGTATGTAATTATCTTATCAATTAACTTTATTTATCTTTATATCATTAATGATTAAATGTACTTATATGAGTACATATACTCTTAGTATTTCTTAACTAACATTCATTAATTTTTTCACAATACCTATATGAGTAATGGAGTATTTAAATTAACAATTCAATTATATACAATTATTATATTAATGAAATTTTATCAATTTGTGTAATTATATATGCATATAATCACTTTAACAATTAATTTTATTTTCTTTAAGTATCACTCAACTAGTATTCATCTATTTTTGCACAATATCTTTATGAGTAATTGAGTATGCAAATTAACAATATAATTATACATAATTATTATATTAATGAAAATTTACCAAATAGTGTAATTATATATGCATATAATTAACTTACCAATTAACGTAATTATATGAGTATATAATTACATTAGCAATTAATTTCATTTTCTTTCAGCATCAATTAACTAAAATTCATCTATTTTTGAACAATACTTATATAAGTAGTTAATTATTTAAATTAATAATGTAATTATATAAAATTATTATATTAATGAAATTTTTTAATTAATTTTATTATATATAATGAAATATTATCCATTAATGTATATAGGGGTGTATAATAATTTTACCAATTAATTTCATTTATTTTTAGTGTCATTCAACTAGTAATTATATATTTTTGCTCAATATCTATATTAGCAATAGAGTTATAAATCAATAATGTGATTATATATAGTTATTATATATAATAAAATTCTACCAATTAATATAATAATTAATATGTAATTATCTTATCAATTAACTTTATTTACTTTTATATCATTGATGATTGAATATACGTATATGAATATATAATCATCTTAACAATTGATTTTACTTATTTTTAGTATCACTCAAGTGATATTCATTTATTTTGTGCTCTAATGTTTTTTGAAATATTTATCTTCATAAATAATGATTTATCTAATGAATAATTAATTTTATTTGTTTTTATGTCCCATGCTTCAAAAAAAATTTATTTCACAAAAATAAGTTAACTTTTAAATATTCATGGGGTGGCACAACACTAGCCGTGGAAATAAAATATGCCATAATAGAGATACAGTTAAAACCTTCAATGCAAAATATCTGAATTTTCTTAGATTTGAATTTTATTTTCATTATCTAAATTTTCTCTTAAATAGCTATTAATTAAGTTCATATTCAATATTCAATATTTGTACAAATTTTTATTAATACATGTTTGCTTATTTGATTATCAAATAGAGCATCATAGGTATTAATAATTTAATAGATACATGGATTGATAAATGACTGTTATTTTTCATCTTAATGTTTTAAAACATGCAAAATTTTAAAAATATTGAATTATCCGAAATACCGAATTGTATTGTATTGTTTTGTACCAAAGAACTGAAGAACCATACTGAATTGTACCAAATTTTTATAAACTGTACCGAATTGTCCCAAATTTTCAAGACAATTACAATACTTAATTTTTAAAACATCTGAAATTTTAAAATAATACGGAGATTTGTAAATCTCCGAATTGGACCGTACCGTATACACCCCTAATTTGAACTACTGTTGGATGAGATAATTAATATTGTTATGTCTGCAAATGCATGTTTATCAATAAGTGATTTAGAATGGATATGTTCGATCTATGAGTGTATGTTGGAATGTGAATATATATACTGTTATAGACTGTTGTGCCTTTAAGAGGCTATATTTTATCTGGCTTTTCAGGAAGCTATTAAGTATATAGTCGTTGTGCTGTCAAATTTTTTATGAAATGAATAGTATTTCAGACAGTTATAAGTTGCCAAGTTAATTGTATGATTAAGAATATTGATTAAGTATTGATAATTAATAAATTATTTGGTTAAGCAATTGATGGAAAAAAAATTTGGCTTACGACTTAATTTTGTATTGAAAAAAACTATTCAAATAAGAGTGTTACATTGTGTGGTATCAGAGCAAAGATTTAAGCAATTCTAAGATCGGAGTGGGATAAGATTAAATGATTTGGTTTATCTATATTTACAAGTTAATTGTAAGTGAATAAGAGTTAGGAGTCTGATGTGTACTTGCTTCCTTTTGTTTTATAGTGAAAAGTTGATATTTGATTGAGATTGTCATGTTGTAAAGGGATTGATTTTGTACAAGCAAAGACTGTAGATAGATTAAAATATAAGTATTGCTGCTTGATGCCTTTTGGAGGCTAAAGCAAGGTAATGAATTATTGAATAAAATTGAGCGTAAAATTTAGGGCCTAAGTGCCTTTTGGGTGAGAACCAGCCATTGAAGGACAAAATAAAATGTGTGCGTCAGAAATTTGAAAGGAGACTATATATTGAGTTCAGACAGATTGTAAGGGATATAGAGATACCTTGATTTGAATGTTATGGTTTAAGCTGCTATTGAGTTGGAAGCTATACAATCGGAGGAGATTTTTTTATAGTTGAAATTGTTATGATAATAAGTTGAGGTTGTTTAAGATGATCTATATACTTGTCAGTTATTCCTTTATAGGTGTGAGAAATTGATTAACATTTCATAGTATTTGGGATGGGATAAAACATCTGCATCATATGAGAATACGTATTTGTATTCTATTGCATTCATGAAATCATTCATTCATTGCATAGCATTAAACATTGTTTGATAGCATCTGAACTGCATCATATTACATGTATAGGCCACACCTGATAAGAAAAACTGACAGGAGATATAATGAGTATAGTAGTGACTTGATAGCAAGAAAATGATTATTCTTTTAATGTGATGAAATAAAAGAAATAAGGTACCCAAGATTGTTTGTCGCACTAGATATGGCCATTATGAGTTATTGATTATGTCATTTAGATTTGTAATTACACCGGTTGCCTATATGGATTTAATAAATAGGATCTTTCACCCTTATTTAGACACATTTTTGGTGGTTTTTATTGATAATATTTTGGTAAATTCTAAGACACCGAAAGAATATAACAAGTATTTGAGATTTTTTTTTGCCAACATTGAAGAAAAAGTAACCCTTTGTTAAGATGAACTAATGCAATTTTTGGTTGAATGAGGAGTTTCTGAATTTAGTCGGGTACTACAAGAAAGTTAATGTAGTGGCTAACATACTTAACATAAGAATGTATATCTGGTAATATGAATATTTTCGAATGAATGTGGATAAATGATGGATAATTGTAAATGATTAATGATAGTATTTATAGCTCTTCGAGCTGGTAAATGGTAATTTAAGTTTGGTTCTAGATGAGGCATGGTTAGTTGAAATGTAAATGAAAGCGAAGTATCGGGTTTCTTCGGGATTACATGACTTATGTTGATATCGGAATGGAAATAAGACAGAGTGATCATGGATTTTGCTATTGGATTATTTGTGTTTCAAAGATAATGTGCTGTTATATGTGAGATTATTTATAATCTCCATAATGTGTTGCTATATGTGAGATTATTAATAATCTCCACTTTAGTATAGTGTTTCACCCTTAGACTAATTATCAATTGGAATGGGTGATTCAAATATTAGAAGATTTTTTATGATATAGTGGATTTGAATCTGGTAACAGTCGTGGAAAGGACTTGTCTTTAGTAAAGTCTGCTTACGACAATGACTATCGGTTCAGAAAAAGATGGCTCTTTTGAGATATTGTCTAAAAGAAAATGTAGAGGTCCTTCATGTTGGACATAATTGAGTGCAAAGAAGTTGATCAAATCTAATTTGATCCATAACTCGGTAGGGCTCCAAAGACAAGTTGATGTGACCTGTGAAGAAAGATTAGTAAAAAATTTTAGTGATAGAGATCAGTCAGCTCAAGAGCAAGCAGGTTTCATTAGTGAATATGCTTTGAAACCATCAAACGTGAAATAAGTTTTGATAAGACAACAGTACAGTATCATCTACTCTTCGATATAAGTAAATTTAAAGACGAAATTTCTTTTAGTAGGGAGAATTATGATGGCCTGAATGCTAGATTAGCTATGAATAATATTTTTTGACAATAAATAGTGAATCCAGACTGAAAAGTACATTTGAAGATGAAAAATATTTTATTGAATTATCGAAAAATATGGGTCACGGGTAGTCCAGAGTTAAAATTTGAAGTGAAACGGAGATCAGATAGGCCTCTAAAAGTCAAAAATACGAAAAAATTAGCGAGTCAATTTTTATTATAAGAAGATTGGCTTGATTTTGCATGAATTTTAAAAATAGCAAACTAATACTGAAAATTGCCAAAATTTATAGATCTTCCTTAAATTTTATGTAGAATATTATGATAATGAAAAGTAAATTTTTTGGTAAAATCGGTATTTTTGAATCGGATCGAATTAATCAAACCGAATTGAAAACGGACTCTGATTGGGTTGAAATTTTGTGTACAACCTATTTTCAATGTGATAAAAATAATTAATTCAATTTGAAGGAATTTGGAATTGGAAAATGGAAGAAATTAATTAAGATTGCTTAATGGATAATTAATGGGCTTTGATTAATTATTTAAGCCTAAACCCAAGCCCAACCAAAAGGCACTTATAAATGGATGGGAGAACAACTTCTTCATGTGGCCTTCATCTCCTTCTTCAGCTGTTTTTCCTTCATGAGTGGCCGAACCACTCTTTCTCCTTCTCTATCAAAATTTCTTCAATTTTCTTCATTCTTTCATTGAGATCCAAGCTCAAGAATTAATCTTCAGCCTCTCTAGATGCTTGATCCATCCTCAAACTAGTGATTAAAAGAAGTTAAGTAAGGAAAATCAAGTGATAAAAGCTTAGGATTCAACATGAGGTCAGATAAATTATTGATTTTAATTTTGTTTTAAGATACCAACTACTATCTTTGGATGCCTAGAGTCCATTTTTGAGATTTATTTGAGCTAAAATGTTGTTATTTTGGCCAAGATGGTATTTCTTTGAGGATGAACAATTTCTTTGTTTAAAACATAGAAAAGGCAGCCCAAGGAAGGTGAATCAAGTGAAAATGGTTAGTGACTATCAAATCCTATTATTTTCCTTTGAATTACATGATTTTCCTTTAGGTTTTATAAAGAAAAATTTAATAGAAATGTATATATTTGAAATTAATATTAAAAAAGTGTAATTAGACCTTAATTAAGCCTATTTATAAGCCTCATTTGATTGAATTAAATTTGTATGAGGTACTTACTTTGATGGCCAAAATTATACCCTAAGAAAATCTAAGTGTATTGTGGCTAATTTTAATGTTTTAAGCCTTAAATTGATAGTTAGACATGAAATAAATTATCCACGAATTTTTAGAGAATTTATAGGAATTATGTGATTATTTTTGGAATAATTAATTGTTTATGTACTAGTAACAAATAAGTAATTTTTGTGAAATAATGCATGAAATGAGTAAATAATGTTCTTATGTATTTTTATAGAATTTTAGAATTTGCTTAAATATTTTTGAAGAAATATTCAAGTATGTACAAAATAAAAATATTGAATTATTGAGTTATAAATTTTAATTTAAGTGAAAAATAATAAATTATATTGATATAATTCATAAACTGTCCAAAATTAGTTAAAAGAATGACTGGTTAATTTATTGAAATAAAAAAGACCATAAAAAGTATAGTGTATAAAATGATCGAATGAAATTATTGAGAAATAATTCGTAATTCGATAATAAAATAGTGAATTATATAAAATAATTCACAAACCGTATAAAAATATTGCATATTTCGAATGACCGCAATTTCGGACAGAAAAAGTAAGAAAATTGTTAAAAATCAAAAAGGTAAAATAAAACGTAAAGTCAAAATATTGAATCACTAAGAAATACTTCATAAATTTGCCAAGAAATGATGAATTATAATGATATAATTCACAAAGTGTATAAAAAAATATTGAAAGAATAACTGAAAAAAGTAATAAAGTGAAAAGTGATCATGGTGAATTATGATGTTATAATTTATAAATTTTGTATAAGACACTGAAAAAGTGACTGTAAAGAAAAGGTTCTGAAAAAATCAAAAGTATTGAAAATATTAACTGATATCATGTACTGTTTGAAAAAGTTTTTGCAATTGTTTGAAATTGAAAAGTGTTATGAAAGTAAATGATTTGCCCTTAGTAATAGTCAGGCAATAAAATTCTTGCTCAAAATATAATTGGCTAGCCATACGGACATTTTATACCGCGGTGCAAGTCATGGTGACTTACTTTACTATGGGGGGTGGTAGGGGGTAGGATCGTTGATCTCCATAGCCTCTATCATATGTATTGTTATATGCTATGTGAAAAAATGGTCCTTTGAGATCATTTCTCAATATTGTTATGTATGTGGCCCTGTAGGTCCACGTCCTGTATGTCCTATTCGAGAGTTCCTGTAGAATTGAACTAAGAGCATATTGATAAGAATAAATATGAATTTTAAAAGTAAGTTAAAAGTAAAAGTTAAAAGGGAAAAAGACCTAATGAAAGAAATAAAAAGTTTTGGAATAAAACCGTAATTTTCCTAAAAAAATTGAATTTAAAGACCAAAAATGAGAAGAAAATATTTTACAAGGGCAAAATGATAATTTAACAAACCAAACAACTCAAAAATATGCTTTTGTGAAGAAAAATGACTCAACATAATTTTACATGAAAAAGTTAAAATAAGCACCAGTTGGTATATTATATGCCAATCATTGCTTTGAAAATGAAAAATTTGTAAAATAGTACCAATATTGGAATTAAAAGTCCAAAAATGGCAATACTAATTGATAAATTAATGATTAAAAATGACATATTGTATAAAAAGGTCAATCAAGGACCGAACAAAACTTTTATAAGCTAAAGGTCAACTGAAAAGTAGGGATGATCGCGGGGCGGAGCAGGGGCGGGGAGTGCCTCCCCACCTACTCCCCCACACAAGGGCGGGACGGGGGCGGGTCGGAGACCAATAGTATTTCAGGGGAAAAATTCCCCCCGTCCCCGTCCCTGCGGAGATCCCCGTCCCTGCATAAAAAAATATTTTTATTTTTTTAAAAATTTAATTATAACTAAAATATAATATTTAATAATTAATTATAATTGAAATATAATATTTAATAACTAAAATATAAATTCAATTACAAATCAAACTAATATAAATTTTAACAATTGATAAAACTAAAATTAAATATAATTTAAAACTAAATTATATAAATATAATTAAATTTAGTAATTAAATTTTGGGGGTGGAAAAATTTCAAGGCGAGGACCACAATCCCCGTCCCCGCCCCGAATTCTAAGTCGGGGAATACTTTTCTCCATTTCCGTTCCCAAGGGGGAATTTTTCGCCCCATTCGGGGCGATTCCCCATCGGAGACAGGGATTCCCCGCTCCGTGATCATCCCTACTGAAAAGTAAAAATAAAAAAGTACTTTTGCAATAATTATGTAAAAAGTACCTTTTTTAATAAAATAAAAATTAAAGATCAAATTGCAAAGTTTTTCAAAGTAATGATATTATTCTGCATTGAATGTTAAAAGCATTGATGAACGTATTTAATTTGATAAGCATTTAAAAGTCAAAGTGAGCTAAGTAATCCAACGGCAAAAATGTAATTAAAGTACAAAAGGATAATTTCTTAAATTAAGGTAAAATTGAGAATTTAATTGGAAATTTTGTCATAACAATGGCAAGTAATAGCGTAAAATGCCAAACAAAATAATAATGGTACTAAATTGATCAAACAAAAATTTTGCCTAAAAAGTCAAAGTCAAATCAAATTAAAAAATTATATGTCTAAAGTAAAGAAAATGGTAAAAATAAGAATAATAATGACAAATTTGATAATTAGAGTTGCAAAAAGGGTAATTTTGAAATTAATAAAAAAATTGAGATTAAATTGAAAATTTATCAGAATAATGACAATTAACAATGTAAAATATTAAAGAAACCGACAATTGTCCCTGACTGGTCAAATAAGAAATTTTGCTTAAAAAGTCAAATTTAAGGTTAATAATTATTTTGAATGGCAAAGGTTAGTTAAGAAGAAAATTAAAAGCAATTTTATAATTAAAATTACAGAAAGGGCATTTTTGTAAATAATTGAGAAGTTTAAGACCAAAGTGATAAGTTTGCCAAAATGCTTGTAATACTATGAAATTCTTGTTAAAAATATTAAAAGAGCTTTCGATAAGACCAAAATGATTTTTAGCGTAATTAATATAATTATGCTATTTGGAAAATTATTTAATTCATAGTCACAACTGAGCATATTTAGTGCTCAGCATATTGTATTTACTGCTTGCAGATTCTGAAGTGTAGCGGGAGCATGGTACACAGTGAAGCAGAGATTAAAGAGGAATAGTTAGTGATGATTACTTTAGTATTTTTGGTGTGTATATACTTAGATAGCAGAATTAAAGAATTGGACTGTATTTAAACTACTGTTTGATGAGATAATTAATATTATTATGTCTGCAAAAGTGTGTTTATCAGTAAGTGATTTAGAATGGATATGTTCAATCTATGAGTGTATTTTGGAATGTGAATATATATACTATTATAGACTGTTGTGCCTTTGAGAAGCTATATTTTATCTGATTTTTCAGGAGGCTATTAAGTATTTTGTGTTGCCAAATTTTTGATGAAATGAATAGTATTTCTGACAGTTATAAGTTGCTAAGTTAATTGTATGATTAAGAATAATGATTAAGTATTGACAGTTAATAAATTATTTGGTTAAGCAATTGATGGAAAAAAAATTTGGCTTACCACTTAATTCGTATCGAAAAAGACTATTCAGATAAGGATGTAACACATTAGTAGATATTTTCATGGATTGACTACCAATAATAAATTTAATTTGATCCTTTTTATTGTGAAATGATCAATTTATGAGTTAAGCGAGCCCCCTCCGATCTCGGATCCTAAAAGCATATCTTTGAGAATCTAACTGAAAATAAACGGTTGCTCTAGTGCACATCACAATGTTGGTGAAGTATTTCTTTAATAGGTAATGAGTTTAGCAATGTACACCATAAGAAGCTGTATATTTTGAGAGGCACATGAATCTTCCATAACCATTTCCAAAATAACGTACTTTGATCCCCTAAGTCTAAGTTGACGTTTTGGTCACTACAAGAAAATCTAAAAATAGCAACGGAATTCATTCCGTTGCTAATTTAGCAACGGAATTCATTCCGTTGCTAATTTAGCAACGGAATTTAATTTTCGTTGCTAATTAGCAACGAAAATTCAATTTTGTTGCTAATTTTGGTTGAATTATTTATGTTTAGCAACGAAATAAAAAATGGTGGTATTCAGTTGCTAAAAAAAGAGGGAAATTTTAGCGCCAAAATGTAGCAACGAAAATCTATGACCGTTGCTAAATATGGCGGCATTAGATGGCAAAAAAATTTTTGAACGAAATTTAGTAACGGAAACTTAATTTCGTTGCTAAAATAGCAACGAAAAATATATTACGTTGCTATTTAGCAACGAAAATTAAATTCCGTTGGTATTTTGGTCCCAAAGAGATGAAAAATTGGGTCCAAAAATAGCAACGGAATTTTAATTCCGTTGCTAAAATAGCAACCGAAATCAATTTCCGTTGCTAAATATTCAACTTCGGTTGCTATTTTTTTGCCCTAAGTATAAATAGTTCTTTTTCGCTTTGCCTCGCCACCTTGCTTCCCTTTCTCTCTATTCCTCTCCATGCTTCCCTATCTCTATCTCTCTCCCTCTCCCTCTCTATCACCCTCACTCTCATCCCTACCCCCTCTCTCTATTCGTGGAGTATGGGTGAGAATTTTACCTTGTTGATGCAGCTTGATGGTCACCAGAAGGTTCTACAAATTCAATTTTTCCCTTTTCTGTTGTTTAATATTATGGATTTGGTCTATCATTATTGCATTTTCCATTTGTTTGATTATCCGTTAAGTTTGTACCGAAGTATAACCTAAACTCTAGGGTTTTATGGCCCTCTTTTTTGTTTCCCGCTTATGAGTAACGAAATATGTTATCTTCAACGAAGTTTATGATAGCATGTAGCTTGGTTCGGTGAAATTTTAATTAATCTGGGCCATGAATACAGGAAGATTTTACAAATGATGATTTTGGTTTATTTTCTTTCTCTAGCATTTTTTGCAACTAAGTTGTAATATACTCTCTTTTTTTTAGCAGATAGAGAGTTGGAGATAATTAAACTGTTGGCTCAATTAGAAGGTTCATAACTCACTGCAAATTCTGACATAACAAGAAAATGGTATGTTTCTTGTAAATGTAGTTTTTAGCAATATGACAAATGCGTTTGGCTTAAAAATGGCTATATTCATCTTGTTTATGATCGCTTTAGCTTATAAATGGATTGATAAACTCAAAATGCGTTTAAATTGGTTTTTTTGGTTTCAGGGGCTACTACTAAGAGTAAATTGGCTTCGCCCAATGAGATGCATCATCCGAATGTGTTACATCAGGTAATTTTATTTTCTATTTATAAAAAATCCTTCTTTATTGGGTTTAGTCTAATTTTTGCCTGAACAAACCTCAAAATCATCAAAAAGTAGGTAGCAAAAATGGGAGCTTCATCTTCAACAGAGCACAATTCTTCGAGTGAACAACGAGAAGTGGAAAGTCTAATGGCTTCCACATGAGCTTTGTCCATGTTTCAAAAGTCTTTCTCTAAGCTTGCTGATCCTCAAACAAATGTTGTTCCTCTCCAATATCTTTAGGTATTTTAATTCTTGCTCGAGCTCTCTGCTCTCGTGCAAATGCCTTTGCCTGTTAGAAATTATTTGCTAATTAATCTGAAATAAAGTTATTGAAACAGATAGTTGCATTCAATTGAAAGGTCAGTAGGCTTTTTATTTGTTTTTTCTTAAATAAAGTTCATATATTTCTAATTTATGGTTTTCAATTTGATCAGCAATGCTTATGTTTAAATTATAAAAATCCAAGCAATGAAGAACCTAAAATTCCTGATTCCTTTCGGATATTATTGGAAAATTTGGATGCAAACATAGTGGATTTGTTTTTCGTCATTGAGAAACAAGGGGTCAGTTGGGTTGAATTTTTGAGAGGGTATTTGAAATGCTGTGGAAGGATTTTGTGTATTGATAGTCAAATCTTGAAATTGTCTTTATATTTGCTACTTTCACTTTTGGAATTATGCTTTCTGGATCTTAAACTCGTTTTAAAGCAAAAACTCTTTTAAGGAAGCAACTTGAATTAGTTAGAACATTTAAAAGAATTCTATCTTGCATTGGTGTACAGCTAGCCAGCTATCTAAGCGGACCTATACTTGAGCCTTATGCTATTTTGATAAATTTCTATTTGAAATTATCTCCTGCAATGATTTTCTTGATAATTACTTGCAAGTTAATGCACTTTGGTTTCTGGATAATGCACTTAGTATAAATAGTTATTGTTTTATATGCTATAATGTCACTGAAAATAGATGAGAGAAAAAGCTGCTACCCTTCCCAAGTATTTTCTTCTTACCATTTATTAATTTTTACTACTCAATTCAGAAATCGAAATTGTCTTGAGCTTGATGGGTCTAATCTCCTTCCTTTTTGTTCTCAATTCTCAAGATGATTATTGGTAGAGTCAAAATGTGATTGGGTGACTTTAAATGTTCTGCACATGACATGACTTATTAGAACATGGAAGGTGACTTTAAATTGCTTATTAACTGTGAATACAATCACATTAGGTGCGATAAGTGTTTCTTTTTGACATATGAGGGATCAAGAAAAATAAAATGTGTAGTTATTATGAAACTCTGCCTGGGAATTATTGGATGCATATTTGTTTTGGAGCTATTTTAGTGGGGCATACTAACTGAATTTTGTCTTCCTACATTTAATGTACAGTCCATACATGGAAATTTTAGAAGTTACTTCCCATAGCTAAGCTTAGTTATTTACCATTTCTCTCTCATTTTTTTATTACTGATGCTTCCTGAAATGCAGTGTGCAGAAGTATTGCTTCTCTTTATTGGATTTTTTTTTGGATCATCATTTTTGTGGACTTTTTTCTTTTTTTTTTATTTGATTTTAATGATAGGAGTTTGCTTGATCGTTTGAAATTGTATGCTTTTGTTATTAAGCAGGCATATTTCATTTGCCACAAAATACCAACTTAAGTAGTTTCCGGTTCATTTTGGTGCTGCAACCAGTGTATTCATAATGGTCTTCCTGTTTTGTTGTACTAGAAGACCTATTGGGTGTGTCTAAACACCCTTATTTATTCAAAAACATGTTACCCATTGAACCTGGCAATGAACTTGTTGATGTGGCAAGGTCTTTAAAGTTCAAGGTGGATCAAATCGATATGTACCTTTGTATTGCCCTTTGGTAAAAACATGTTACCCATCCATCACTACCTCCGTAGCTTGCTTTATTTTTTTTTTCATCTTTTCTTTGGTAAAGAATGGATTTAACTTGTGTTCAAATTTATGTAATGGTATGCACTATCTATCTATCTACATATATGTATGTATATATATATATATATAGACATATATAAGTATGTATGTTCGTATGTATGTATATATGCATATATATACACATACATACACGTACATACATACATACATACATACATACGTGCATATATGTGTGTGTGTGTGTGTGTGTGTGTGCGCGCGTGCGTGTGTGTGTATGTATGTATGCATGTATGTATGTATACATATATATTTGAAATGGTATGCAATATCATCTTAAAAACATGACTATTTCAATTTTAAACATGACTATTTCAAATGGTTACTAGCAAGGCTTGAAAGCCTATGTATCGATAATGACTGCTTTATTTGGTAGAATGGTAATGGTTTTTATTATTTATTATTTATATTTTTTTAATCATGTATGGAATACTGAAGGTAGTTGTTTATTTAGAGGAAAATAAGAGTTTAATGAAAGAAAAGCTTAATTATTCTTTTGATATCTAAACTTCTGATGTGGCATTTTAATGAGCAGCTGCTTCCATTTTAATAAATTAAGTGCACAATTGTTCTATCAAACTGCTTCCATTTTAATGTTTGGGAATTTAGCCTTCTTGCAGTTTCACTAAAATATGTGATTGCAAGTTCTTCTTGCCTTGGGTAGTTTTTGCCCTTATGTATTTCCTTCTTCATAGGTTCTTGAGCAGTTCTCTCAAAATTTAAAGAGCATCACATTTCAAGATTTCATGCATGCTTATGCTTTAGGTGAGCAACTTCTTTTGGTTATGTTTGCTATTCACTCTACCAATATCAACTTCTGTTTTTAATTATTAGTTATAGTCATATGCTTTTGTATGTAAATGTGATTTATCTTTTTGTGATTTACATGGCATATTCAATATAGTTTACATATAAATGTATATTTCTTGGTCACTTTTATTGTTATAATTTTTAAATGATATGTGGTTGTGAATATGGATTGGATATCTGAAATTCAGATATGTACTACATGTTTACAAGTCAGCTGGATTAATGGACGAAACAGGATTAAAAAGTTACTAATAAATTGGAGTTGCTTATACTTTAATTTAGTCCAGTGTGATCTATCAATGACATTGTTCTGTGTGATCATTATATTACATTGAACCATTTTAGATTATTCTATTGATTCCTTTTGCAGATTTCCTGGGGCTGGATTTCTAATCTGATGAGGTAGGTGGATTAAATTTCTTTTTTCATGCAATTTGTTCATGAGTTGGTTCCTTTTAAGATTTGTTGGTGTCTTATGTATAAAATGGTGGCTTGTTTTGCTTTTGCCTTTTGCAGAGAGAATAAAAATTTGACTGGTACTGCAAGATATGCTAGCATGAATACTCATCTTGGCATTGGTATATTATGAGTAAATTTTTCTTCTTCTTGCACTGCATTTGTTTAATTTTCTTAAAACTCTCTAAATTAATGAATGACCAATAGAAATGGCGTCTAAATCTTATAAAGAGAATATGAGTGATTTCATATTGACTTATTTAAGTAAAATTTAAGTTTACATGTTTTGTGGTTTAGTCACAGTGTAAAATTTAGACACTAATGTTATAGCTATTTCATCCATATCCCTTCTGCATTTGGCATAAGTTGAATTTGGCTATTTGTCTGAACTGGGGACTTATTAACATTTGGCTATTTTGAGAAAAACCCTTGCAACTGAAAAATATATTTCTATTCTTCTTGTAAATAACAGAACTTGCTGAATAGTGGGTTGCTTTGTAGGTTGTTGATCTCTTTCTCAGTTGAAAATGGGTTGGAAAGCTGTTAAAAAACTCATGCATGAAGCATTGGAAAATACTTAAGAGGAGATAATGTAAAGAGCCGATATCATAAAGTCGCATTTTCCTATTTTATTTCCCTCTGCATGTATTTACGGTAATCTCTCATTTATAAGAAGAATGGTGATAAAATGTTATTAATTCATGTAAGTTACTATAATATATGAAGTTTTGGGGTTTGAAATTTTATGTATCTTTCTAACTAAATACATAGCAATATGTTCAAAATAGTTGGTTTAATTTGTTTGTGCTAGATTCAAAGTTGCTAGATTTTTATGATTCGCCTATCATTCTGCTATTTTTATTGTAATAAATAAAAAATTATAATAATTGTTTGCAACGGAATGACGACGGATGGTACCATTGTAAATTTTTTATCCATGCTAAAAATAGCAACAAAATTGTAATATCGATTGCTATTTTAGCAACAAAAATTACAAATCTGTTGCTAAAAATAGCAACGAAAATTGTAATTCCATTGCTAAAGTTGACCAATTCACCAAAACTTGCTTTGGTTGAATTTAGCAACGGAAATCATTTTCCGTTGCTAAATTTAGCAACCGCCAAATTAGCAACCAAAATTTCTATTGCTAATTTTCGTTGCTATTTTTGATTAGCAACGAAAATTGTTAATTTTTCGTTGCTAAATTGCAATTTTCTTATAGTGGGTTTTCTTGTATTGATAGAACGAGATGATACCTGCTTTTAATCACGTATTGCCTCGATGAATGATAGTACCAAATAAATTTATCCTCACTACCTGCCAATCTAACAGGGATCATTTTGATTCGATCCACATCACCTGGAAAAAACAAATGGTTTAACAACTCCCAATCCCATGAAACACTGTTATAATCTATAAGAGAAGCAACCAACTCATTACTGTAGCTTTCATTATGAGGGGTGATGATCTTCAAAGATGAGGGTTACAGAATCAATTTGTCATTCTAAATATTCAAACTCAAGCCATTTCCCACTTTCCAAAAAGACCTTAACATCAGTAAAT
Source organism: Excoecaria agallocha (assembly GCA_037975025.1). Classification (NCBI taxonomy): domain Eukaryota; kingdom Viridiplantae; phylum Streptophyta; class Magnoliopsida; order Malpighiales; family Euphorbiaceae; genus Excoecaria; species Excoecaria agallocha. The sequence goes on along the minus strand of CM075810.1, from coordinate 35,463,475 downwards.
TTCTTCCTGCTAATATACTCCTCTAGGTGTAGCTTAGGTTTGACCTAGTAGGTGCATTAAGGAAAGAAAAGTATGGGAAATATCGGGCCTTCAATACTCTTGCAATAAAAGAGGTTGGGTTAGTCATCAGCCTCAATTCCTATTTAGCTAAAAGAGCTTTATTAAAGCATTCAAAATCCTTGAATCCTAAAACCCTTTCAACTTTTGGCTTGTACATTTGTTTCCAGCTGTACATATAAACTTTCATGCCACTACCCTGCTAAACCCACCAAAAGAGACTTATCATAGCTTAAAGATCTTAGTAGAAATCGCTTGGAAAAAGAAAACACTGCATTAGATAAGTCAGTATAGCCTGTACCATCACTTTAATAAGGAGTTCTTTACCCAATCATGACAATAATCGTTCCTTTCAGCCTCTGCCAAATATGATCTTTGATTCAACCAAAAATATTTTTTTAGATCATCTAACCACGATTAGAAGACCCAAATAGAGCTCATAGTGGTCCAAAATTTTGACTCCCAAAAATTAAATCAAAGTACCTTTTAGTTCTGACTTGACAATTGAGCTAAAAGAAACTTTAAATTTGTTACGATTAACTTTCTGGCCTAATAACAATTCATACCATTGTAGCACTTGGAGAATTGCAGAAGCATCTATAGTGGAAGCTCTAATAAAAAGTATACTATCATCCATAAATAGCAAGTGCATTTTCATAGGGCTTTCGCTGAGACACGAAATCCATAAAGAAAACTCGAAGTTATTGCCAAGTTCAGTAATTCCATTAGCCCCTTTATACAAAGAAGGAATAAATATGAGGATAGTGGATCCCTTTGGTGAAGGCCACATGATGAGTAAAATTCCCAACTAGTCTACCATTAATTAAAATAGAATATGAAGTTGAAGTCACTAGCCTCATAACCTAATTCACCCAACTGTCAGAAAAAAAACCCAATTTTATTATAATGGCCGATAAAAATGCCTACTCCACACGATCATATGCCTTTGTCATATCTAGTTTTAGTGACATTAGTTTTCTTCTACCAGGCCCACCACATTTCATATGATGGCAAGCCTCACAAGCTTCAAAAGCATTATCTGTAATCAACTGCCCCAGGACGAAAGCACTTTGCAACTCATCAATGATCTCACCCAAGACTGCCTTCAACCTGTTGTAATACTCCAAAATTTATATCTGACATGTATGGTACATTTGAGAGCATGAACAGTAATCTTAGAACAATTTTTGGAATAATTATAGTAGAAAAGTATAAAAAAATTTAAAAGTGCACAAGTATTAAACGTGCTCAAGCCAGAAAAATTTAAGGATAGGTGACCTGGCGAGAAATTTGACTTAATCCCTAAATGAGAAAATATTTATTAAATGAAGTCTAATGATATAATTTGATGTGAAATTAGATTGGATAGGCTCTCAAACTAGAGAGCAAAAATTTTACTCAGATCGTAAAAGGGTTGACCAAAGTTTTGATCGATCCAAAATATTTCACAGACTTGCAAAAATTATACCATTTATCCAAATCTACTAGAAATAATCTTAATTAATAATTGAAAGTAAAAAATAATTTTTCTGACAATTTTGAATTTTTGAATTTCGAATCGGCTGATTTTATCTCGGGAGATGAAAGTATATCAAAATGATGTTAGAATGATCTAAAATTTTAGAAACACCTTTATAAATATATTTTACATATGGGATTAAATTTTAGAGTATTCTGATGAGGGAAACATTGAAATCAAAAAAAGAGGAGAAAAATCGAGTTTTCGGACCAATCAAAAATATTTTTGTACCTGAAACCTATCAAAATAAATTCTGATTGATCTAAAATTTTAAAAATACCTTAATTATAATATTTAGGAATTTTTGAAATAATTTTTGTGAAAAAATAAAATAATAATGGATGAGCCAATGAGAAAGTGACAAGTGGCACAATTATGTCCACATAAAGTGGTTTGATTTTTCCACCGTTTAAACCAATGATTTTGAGGATGATTTTTAGATAGAATATTCACCCAAAAATCAAATAATTCCAAAAAAAAATTGGACTGGAAAGAAACTCTCCTTCACCTCCAAAAATATAACCTAAAACTTATTGAAATTTTTCCATTTTTTTCATTTCTCGCTCCTTCCATCATATCTCAAGCCCTAATTTCATCCAGATATACTAGAAATCATCCTATCCATCACAAAAATTAAATTGAAGCAAGGAAAAGCTTGAAAATAGAGAATTTCTAATGAGAGAAAGTTACCCTAATTAGGTAAGATTTTGAGTTTTTGTTAGAATTAATTAGGAATTTTGGTATAGGATTGTAGAGAAACATTATTAGAATTATTATTAAGTAGTTTCATGTTGAAATACATAGCATAAACTCATAATTTGCTCCTCCTTAAATTTGGCCTAAAGGTGAATTTTAAGAGAGAAAATAAAAAAAGGAGGAAGGCAAAGGAGAGGAGAATTAGGTGATTTCAAGCTACTCTAAGGTTAGTGAATACAAAAACTACACTTAATTTCATTTATTTCTTGAATTTTACATAAAAATCACATTATGTAACTATATGAACTCAAAGGAAAATGTGAAATAATTTAAGATGACTTAATAAAATGATATCCTAACATGAAATGAAAAATAAATCAAGCATAATGTGTGGGTGATCATATTGTGGCCGAATTATATACTATGTAGTATAATGTGATAATGTGATGGTAATAGGCATATTAAGCATAAATGAGTAATACAATGATGAAAAAATATATTATGATTTATTTGAGCTAAAAATAATGTATGGACATAAAATTTAGTATGTGAACATAATGGTATACATATAAGAATATTAAGGTAAAATGGGTACAAGTTAGTATATATACATGATTTGATCTTAGAAATATATATGGCATGAAATAAAATAAGAAAACATATGGTATGCTTAATGTCACATTGAGGCTGATTGGTACCCCTTGTGAAAATGCCACATTTTCATCATGTTTGAATATTATTTATTATATACATTATGGTTTCACACGTAATATTGATGAATGTATGAAGAATAAAGAAGTATGATATGATATAAAAATATAATATGAAGTAAAATAATTAGTTGCCCTTAGTGTACGATGGGTAATCCAGGATCATAGGATATAATAGCTAGCCATAGGGACTCATATATAGTGAAAACACCACGACATCAGATTTCCAATGAGGGATGGCTAAGTGTAAGTAATCACCTCACATATACAATATTGAGGGATGGCTACACTCAAGTAGTCACCTCACATGCAGTCATACAATATATTCACACAGTCATATAATTCTCATCTTGCATATCCGATTCGAAAATTTCTACTGATCATCACTAAGGGTAAAACGATAAATATATGAGAAAATAAAAATTTAATGATAAATCATGCATAACGAATGCCATAAAGGTGATCAAACAAGAAATAATGTGACACATATGATTAATAGTTTTAGAAATGGTAAAAATATAAATATACAAAAAATGGGGATAAAAGGGTAAATCACGCATAAAGGATGCCATAAAGATTATTAAATAAGAAATAATGTGAAAAATGTAGTTAATAGGTCAGAAAGGGTAAAATTATAATTGTACAAAAATAGGGACCAAAAGGTAAATTATGCATAAATGGTGTCAACAGTGTGACTAAAAAAGTTTTAAATAGTCAAATAGATGAACAGAGGCAAAATGGTAATTAACATAAAATTAAAGGACCAAACTATAATTTATCACTTCATGACGAAGTATAAGGATCAAAATGTAAATTTTACACTTAATTAGAGTAGAATAAAGTCAAAAGAGGTAAAAAAGGTAAAAATTAAGATCAAACTAAGTTAAAATTAATAAAATAAAAAATGTAGAGACTAAACCGTAAATTTACATTCAAGGAAGAAGCATGTGGGATTTAATAGAAAAAACAAGTATAAAAAGGATTAAATAATAAATTAAGACAAAAAGAAAGTCAAACTAAATTAAACTAATAAAAAGTATCATAAAATGGTAAAATAATAATTTATTAAAAATAATTTATTTACATAAAATTTTATACAATTGTATTTACCACTAAGCAACAATGTTGCTTAGCATGTAATTTGTTTAACTGCGTGCAAGGACAGGTAACTGAGAATGCGATAAAGATGGAACGGAATGGTATGTACATGTATCGCTTGTGTCATCATGAAATTTTGAGAAGTTATACATTAGTATTTTAGATAATTGGCATCTGTTATTTTATGTTGTATTATGGATGTGAAGTAATAATGAGCTTACATGCATGAAATGGAATGCTAGAATGGTGAATTTATGGTTGTGTTGTGATGATGATTTATGGTTGATTTTAGAAGTGCTATGAGTGTTCTGTAGTATTGGAGATGGAGGTTGCCTTTTGGGAATGTTATTTTATTAATTTGCCGGTTTGGATAGCATGGTTTACAAGTTGTGCTACCGAAATTTATACCAAACAAATAATAATCCTACGGTATAAGAATGAATTTGGAAACTAAGGGATAAATTAAGTCATTAAGCTTTATTGATACAGGTTAGTAAATTTAGTAATCATGTGATGTCATCAATAATAATATACAATGTATGAAAAATCATGAATGAAAGTAGGGTGTTACACTGTTAGCTAGAACCTTCATCACTATTTTACAAACTACATTGCATAGGTTGATTTGTATTTACTCCGAGATAAAGTGCGGCTCTTATACTTTGGGTATAAGACAAATAAGTGTGGTTAAAGCTTTCTGGAATTTCTCCTCCATCAAGAACGTCGCTCGCTACTTTAACTACATCCGACCCAATTAAATTCTAGTATTTTTTATAAAATAATGGTGAAAAACCATTAGGTCCCGGTGCATCATCCTCATTGCTTTGAGAACTTCATCTGCAATAAATGGACTATCCAAGGACTCATTCATGCCAATAGTAACCTTGGGAGGGATGAAGTTTAAATCCCCCTCAATTATACTCCTACTATCAGATGTGAACAAGTTTGAATAATATTGGACGATATACTCCATCTCCTGCCCCATCAAGGTTCCATTATCACCATCGAGAAGTTTCTTTATTCGGTTGACATTTTTTCTCCTCGAAGCAGATACATGAAAATATTTCTTATTGCGATCACCTTCCCTCAACCACTGAATTCTAGATTGTTTTTGCCACATCATCATTTCCTCCCTCGAAGATAGCTCCGCCAACTTTTTCTTCAAATCAGCTCTAGCTTGCACCGACTCATCATCAACCCGAGACCCAAGATCCTGTAACTTCAACTTTGCACTTCTTGTTTTAGATTTCAGGTTTCCAAAAGATTCTTTACTGCATTTTTGTAGAGAAACCATACAACTGGAGATTCTTTCATTCCATTTATCCCCTTGACTCCATGCATGCTTAATAGTTTCACTACACATCTGCTCTCTAGTCCACATGCTCTCAAACTTGAAGTGAGTACCCAAAGCCGCTCTCACAACATCTTCCTCCATTCTAAGGACAATTGGGATGTGATCTGAGCCCACATAGAGTAAATAATGAACTCTAGCATTTGTAAATCTTTGGATCCAAGATAGAGAAGCCATGTACCTTTCCAGTCTTTCCTCAATAAATCCATCTCACCTCCTTCCATTATCCCAAAGTGTAGGGATACCCCTAAAAGCTCAGGTCAGATAGGCCACAATCAATTAAAACTTTTTGAAACAAATAAATAGTTGCATCTTATCTGGGTTGAGATAATATTTCGTTAAAATTGCCAATAATCAACCAATCTAGAATAGCAGGATTTTGTAGTTTCCTAATTAAATCCCATGAGTTATGGCGAGGATGCCTATCAAGCCGTCGATAGAAATAAGTAAGATGTCAGGACTCATCTCGATGACTAACTTTCAAATGAATGTGATGTGGCGAAAAAGATAGCAGGGTCATAGTAAAGCAATCATTCCACTTGCAGGATAACCCATTTCCACCATTTATTCCCCTAACATTAAAACCATACTTGAAATCCAAGGAAATCCTAATAAAGTTCATCCTATCCTACGACACCCTAGTCTCCATTAAAAAGATGATAAAAAGATTTTACGATTGAACCAAATGCTGCAGATTCGCAACTGCCGTAGATCTTCCCAAACCACGACAGCTGTAACTAAGTATACTAATGGCGATAGGCGACCGTGGTTAACACCATTGGCCCCCTTTAGAATTATGTCTCCCCGAGCTACTTCTATTGCTCCTTTTAACTTCTTCAGGCTTCCATCCAAGTTACCGTAACCATCCCCATCTGCACTAATCAGTACACTGCCACCATATTTTTTTTCTATAACTACATTGGCGGGACTGACCACTCCCAATTTATTAGACTCCACTGCTAGTCTCTTACAAGAATCTTGTTTCTTATATGGTCTCAAATTCCCAGCATTACCGCTCCTTTAATCGCTACTATCTTTCATTAATATAGGTACCTCGGTAACATATTCAGCTTCTTTTTCCACCGATAACATTACCATATTCCCCCCTTCAACGACCACATCAGTACCAAGGATATTATTATTATTTAAAGCAACACTACTCTCCATCCCCCTCTAAACTCGAACTCTTTTGTGAACAAGAGTTATTCAATTGAGAATGAACCTAGTTTGAATGATTTTCATTGACAACCATCCTAATATTCTCTATTGGTGAAGAAGTATATGGCATACCCACTGCATTTCAATCAACCAAATCCATAGCCGTTGATTGTTCTACCTCTATTCATGTCGCGTCTGACTCTCCACCGGCTTTGGAATTCAGGTGCTTCTGTATGGTTTTGAAGGATTTCGCACACGCCACCTTGTCACCTGTTTTATTGCAACAACTAGAACTATTGGTCGTTGGGCTACCCGTATTCAGCTGAGCTAGAAGTTTATCCTCCTCCTCTTTTTCGACCTGATTACTTAACCTGAATCATTTACGTGGAGATGCTCTCAACCAGTCACTATACTCCAAATTACCCACCTTTTTCTCACTCTTAGACCCTGTGCCTAATGCAGTCGCAATTATAACAAAAAATAGGGAGCCTTTCGTACTTGAACTCTGTCCAAACCACTTTGTCACCAAATTCTGATAGGATTTCTCAATTTTTTTTATTAAAATTTTTACCCCGAATCTAATATACAGAGCCCATCCCCAATTCTCATTCTCATCAAAATCAATAAAGATTCTAATCATATTGGCCATTATTACTGCAGTCTCTTTTGAGTGTCAAAGAAAAGGGATTTCATATGCCCTTATCCAGATTGTAGTTTCATCAAGCACAAGAAAGTCGGCAATATCCATCTTCATATTTCCTAGTAATAATAATTGGAAGTCAAAACACCATGGTCCTTGTTCAAGAACTCGTTGCTTATCAGACTCCAAGAAGAACTGGAAAATGAACGTACTATTTCCTAGATCACGTAGACTAAAACGCCACTGTAATCTCTAGCTATTTAGCAATGTCGTAGGTAATGCATTCGCATTAATGCTTTTAACATTTGATACTTTCCCTACCAGGCATAACAATATTCGTAGTCGTCATTTTTTGTTTGTACATTCATCCAGATTAACTTTAACAACTTGGTTCTCCTCCTTAGTCAAATGCAATGCTGAGAGTAACGAATCAATGCTCTCTTGATTTGCCATTACTGCATTGGAAAGAAGTCCACAGGCAAACAACCTTGGCCTCGCCAAGGAGACAACCCTAGAGTTACAGAGAAACCATAGGGAGAAAGACCTCTACTAAAGAGAGGAGTTTTTTTTTATCTGATGGTGTGCCTTTTTTTTAAATTCTTTTTAGAAGTTATACAAAATTTACTAAAAAGTATATTTTTTTTTTCAAATCGAATAAATAACTAGGATATTTTGAATATATACAAACTTTACTGAAGAGGATATTTTGACTTCAAAATAATTATAAATTAAAACTAATTTAATTTGATTATTCTCTCTTATATAATCAGAATAATTTTACAAATATGAAAGTATAAATAATGTAACGTAAAAGTTTTCATTTACGTTTGTGATACACGTGCACAAGTGTGTGTGGATGTCTAATTGGATATAATTGTATATGACGGCTAATTTTATGTTCTTTTCATATGCTATACTTTGCAATTGTATATATAACACAAAATAAAGATGAGTTACATAAAATTTGACAACCGAATTAGTAGCATATATTACTTATATACTATCCATATTATAATCATTATTGTTATATATTAATTTAAAAAAAAGTATCAAGCTAATAAATTAAAAAAAATATTTATTATATTTCACGCAAAACGTGGTGTATATGCCCATGAGTGGTGTATATGCATATTATTCTTATTCCAAAATCTAAATCAACGCACGAAGTTTATATTTGTAGAGATGAGAGATTAAACATTTTTATACCATTTAGTGGTAAAATATTCCTTATTCGAAGAATTTGCATTTTGAAAAAAAAAAAAGAAAAAGAAAAAGGTATTCATTGAATTGGAAGCTCTCATTTAAATTAAAAAATAATATAGAAAAATGAAAAAAAATAAATAGGGAGATAAATAAATTAAATAAAAGGCATATATATCTTAGAAATGGGCTTTTGATCAGAAAAGCATAATATAACGATGCGTAAGCTTTTAATGGTATAATTTGTACTTTTGAATGCTTTTTAGGGTTTCTTTTTTACTTTATAAAAGAAAGGGTTCTGCATATTTTTGGACTAAATTATGGATTATTGATCTCTCCTTTTTTGCTTCGCAATCAGACCCACTCACCACATAAAATATAACAATTTCATTATGTACATTGACTTATTTTTATTCTTTATTTAGATAAAAGGGATAATTTAATTATTGGACAAATTAAGTTTGTGATAAAATTTTAAATATTCTCGTTTTGAATGTAATAGTCTGTCGTATCAGTGACAAACTTTTTTTATATTTTATAATACTACAATTGAATTGTATTTCTCTCATTAGTTTTATACTATTATATCTCAATGCGGTGATTTTTTTTTTCTGTTGTATTTGATAATATTGAATTATTAATAAAATAAGGAGTTTTATTTTTATTTTATTATTTTTTATGGGATAGAATCAGAAATTTAGCAAATTTTTAACCTGTAAATTCATATAACTCGTTTTTTGTTTTTTGCTATTTTTAATCATTCGTCTCGTCTTTGACGTTACTTTTCCTTAATCTTTTCAATATTCACATTCAAACAAATAAAATAAAATAAAATAAAATAAAATAAACAAACCTTTTGAATTTTCAAATTTTCACATTTTACGGGACATCATGCTTTAAAAAAAAAAGTGATAGCAACATCTAATTTGGAATATTCTAATTTGAAAATAATATTTTATTTAAAATTCTCAAAGTCGTAAATATTCTGAAGGAAATAAAATTTGTCATTAAATTGAAATTATTATATTTTTCTTAAACGATATTTTCGCCTGTCTTTATGATTAAATTGTAGAGTTTGATGCATTATTGGAGTTGAGCTGTTAATAAATTAAAATTAAAATTAATTATCGTTAAACCCAGCAACTTACATCATAAGATGGCCAAATTTCTCATTTTTGTTTTTGATATATTTTATATGTACAAAATAGGGATAATTTTCTTCTTTTTTTTGAAGTATCATTTCATGATATCAATCAGCTCAAGTTGATGAAGATGATCATGTGCATGCATGTGTTGATGACTCCCCATTTGTTCAGACTCGAATAAATTGGATCATGGCCTCCTGATGATGATCAGATTGATCTGGACCTATCCATATTTTACATCAACGCCTATCATCAGTTCGTTAAAATACATCTCTCAACAGCCAAATATGAGTAATCATTGACCTTCATGTTCAACTGCAATATACAAACACCATCCCTAACATTTGTTACGTAGTTGATTTTGATATGCTAGCTTATTATTATTATTATTATTATTATTATTATTATTATTATTATTATTATTATTATTATTATTATTATTATCCTGAATTTAAAGAACAAAAAGAATTTCGATTTCTTAGAATATTATCATGAGGAGTTAAATATAATTATATCAATAATTCAATATAATCATAAAAAAATAATTAGATTAGAGGGTATTTTATGAAAGTTTATTTATGTTGTATTCTATATGCAAAAACGACACTAAAAGACAAAATATCAAAATCAGTAAATTTGACAACCTGAGCTGCTCCTTCGACGCTTGACTGGAAAAACATGCCGGAAACCACCGTGAGAAGCGACGTGCCACTCCTCAACCATCACCTCACCATCCAGACCAAATTGATGCAGCCCATGATCAGAGCTATCATAGAAACAACCTTCAGGGTATCCACCACGTCCAGGAGGCTTGGTTTTACGGCGGCCGGCACCGACGGGGACGTTACGAAGAGCGCCACCTGCCGTCCAATATCTCTGGCAGCCCTTACAGAAGTGCCTTGGCTGATTAACATTGTAGTTGTTGAAGTAACAAAATTTCGTCTCCATGCTCTTACATCTAGGGCAGGGTATGATCTTCTCTGACCTCTTTTCAGCCGTTAGATTTTCTTTGTTTTGATCTTCTTTTTCTTGTTTACCTTGCAAAATGATTGTTGTACCAAAGAGCTTGATACCTTCATCTTTCTTAGCCATGAAACAGAAGGCAAGAAACAGATAGAGAGAGAGAGGGAGGGAGAGAGAAAGAGAAAGAGAGAGAGAGAGAGAGAGAAGAGCTTAATTTTTTTATTAAAACAAAAAAGAAAAAGAAACAGGAGGATTATGACCTTATAGATAGACGGATATGGGAGTTTATATATATTTATATATAAGGAATAAAAATTAAAAAAGAAAAAAAATGGTTGAAGTCCATGAGAGTATGTGACAAAGCCGCCAAGAACAAAGGTTGGTGGCGTGGGAATGGTGATGAAGAGCTTTTTGTCCACATCATTGATCCACGTCATCTACTTGCAGGGCTTAAAAGTCTATCAGTGGGACCCATTACAGGTAGGATGCTTACAAAGTGTCAAATAAGGGCATAAATGAAGAAAGTTTTTATTTTTCTTTTTCTTTTTTAATAGAAATGGGAAGTTCTAATCCATTTTTCTAAATAATAAAGAAGATTTAAAGGGATGAAGCCTAAAGGCAAAGGCATGGCATTTGGCTTTTTGAAAAAAAATGCCTTTATTTATCCATGGATTTTGCCACTTACTTTCTTCGATTATGTTTCCATACCGTCATGCCTTTGTAATTTTGAAACCTCTTATATGCGTTAATTAAAAGCCTCAGAATCTTACAACCTAAGTAATCATGCTCCTATATATATTTTTATATTTGGAGATATTTAACCTTAACCATTAAAAGAGCATTTGATCAATTCAACCGTTTGTCAGTTTGTGATTCTGATTGCATATATATTTTTTTGTATTGTATCATGATTGAGAAATAATGATCAATTTTGCTATGATAATTCTAAGTTATTCGAAACTCAAATCCTATCAAAATTGTATAAAATAACATTAAAAGTTAATATTAGCTTGTGATTTTGAAGCTTAAGAATATCAATTATATATGTATGTAGATATGCACACCAATATTCATTAAAAGTATAGCATTATGTAATATCTCATAATCTCATAATCGTTTACTTATATATATATATATATATATATATATATATATATATATATATATATATATATATATATATATATATATATATATATATATATATATCCACAGCTAAATTGTAAAGCAAAATGAAAAATTGAACTTTTCGCATGTCTTTTTTTTTTAAACATTTTTTCCCAATCAGATCCCACCAGTGAGCTAGCCTGCTTCCTAGTTGGTAATGCATCACTGGTAATATAAATTAAAATAACTTTGTAAAAGACAAAAGATGTATGTGGGTCATCATCAATCATATCTTCAATTAATTGGATTTTAATAATCAATAGTTAAAAACATGCTTAATGATATTGATCATTTTGGCTCCATACCAACCTTATTTTTAAAATTTTTTTCAGGTTTCAATTGATTTGATTATAACTTTATTGAACTTTTCTTTTTCCCATTTGAAAATTGTTCTTTGTAGCTTTCAGTTGCAATTGGGAAGGAAAAGTAGTTTGATTTGGAGATTAATTTAATCCTTTCTTTAAATAAAGAATTATGATTTGATTAGTGCAAAAGCAGACTATGCCACCTTTTCCTACTATATAATGTAGACAAAGAAGCATTTTCTTTTCTTTTTCTTGAAAAAAAAGAATGCACTTTTTCTTTCTGATGCTTTAAAAGTCTCTTTCCAATTAAATTAATCATAGTGTTCAATAAAGAAAAAAGGGGAAAAGAGAAACGACCTATTACTTGAATGCATGGATATGGGTGGGTTTTCTTTTATTTCTTTCTTGCTTTCTTTTATTTAATTATCTATTTGTCGGGGTTTCTCTTTATGCAAGACACGGAAATATTAACTGTCTTTTTAGTGCATATAAAAGAAAATTGCAGAATATAATCTTTTAATTTATTTTATTTGGATCTAATTTCTTTATTATTTACAATTTTATTCTTTCTGATTGTCATCGAGAAGCATAATTGATTGTAGGTTTGGTAAAGCTTCATAGTATTCGATTTTAGGGATGATGAGCTGCCCTAAGAAAACATTGTTATACGTGAAATTTTAAAGGAAAAAAATCGATAATTAATTAATCAAATACAGCAAATCAGAATATATATATATATATATATATATATATATATATATATATATATATATATATATATATATATATATATATTATATATATATATATATATAGTTTAGAATCTCCAATCAAAAGAAAAATCTAAAAAAAAAAGTATATGTACACCTCATATAGGGTTAGGGTGCCCTAATATGTTTCTAGCTACGATATGATGCTTTAAATATAATAATTAATTAAGATAAAGATGAATTGGATGACAAAAATCATGTTATGTGTTGCTTGTTGGTGTGGCTCTTCATTATAAAATTGCTTTAATAAAATGAGGCAGGAAAGTCTTCCTTTCTCCTATATTAGTATTTTATTTCTTTATTTATTTACTTTTTCTTTTCCTTTTTTTTATTTCCTAATCGAATTATTGCTAATCCAGCTAAAAATTTGATTAATATATAACAGAGATAGGGATTAAGAACGGCCTTGTTTAATTAGATGCATGCATTTCCTTGTGGGAAAATACTAATTCTTTACTTTAAACCACATAGCTGCTAAGATGGTGGGCCAATTATGTTTCCTACCATGTAAAAATGTTAGTAATTTGTAAAAAATAAATAACAAAAAAATAAGAATAAGAAAAGTGACTGATAATGCAACTATATTACATGTCCAAATTTCTACCCTTCTATCCTAATACTAGTAGTATTATTTCATTAATACCTTACCATTTTTAACAGCTATTTAGCATTAATTATTATAAAATTTTTATTCAAATTTATACCTCTTAATTCTAAATTTATAGCTGAATAAGCTCTAGAAATTAAACTAACGGATGGCCTATTATTAGAATATGTTTGAAATTCTACTAGACGGGTAAATATCTAAAAATTTATAGGATTTTCGGCACAAAAAAATAGAAATTCCACATGAATTTTCGACAAGGGTCATTATTCTAGACAGAAGTTACTATTTTTCAACAATACAAATTTCCGACATAAGCTACTTTCTTCAACAATACATATTCTCTCGTGCATAATTAACAAATATTATTTCATTAATTTACAACTCATTTAACTCACTAAAATCATTATGTATTACATAAATACTATTAACTTTACTAAATAATCTCTTTTATTGATAAATCACAAAATTTTATAGAAAGGGAATAAGTTTCCATATAAGGGGGATGAAAAGTGATGATAGGCTAGAAGGTGAGTTCCGATCGGACTGTGAGGGATAAGACCTGCAAAAGGTGCTAGCCCGATTGTCCGGATATTAGCATTCCGATACTTAAGTTAGCAATTGAAAAAAAAGATCTTAGATAGAGAGATTATATATATTTTTAGAGAGAGGAAAAGTATGTGCTTTATGAAAATGAACTTGCTATTTATAGAATTTGAGAAAACTTAAACAAGTATTTCTAAATAGTTGATCTACTTAGTCAGGTATGGCCTATTGCGTAGGTAATGACGATTTGACGGTGGCGTGTGTCAGACAGTTGCATCACATCAGGCAGAGGTTACGTCCGATCATATGGCCTCATTTTCTGTGTCCAGCCGACTAGCTTTAAGAGGGCCTCAATGGGCCTTTAGTCACCGCCTTTTGGTGATGGGCCTTGATATATTTTTCCAGCATTATCATTTATCCCCCTCCAATCAGTTCAATCATTTTTTTATGAGAAATCAAAGATTTTGTGTTATGACGGCTACTTGGCCGCTCCGTGGTAGGCACCTTAATTTTCAAGATTGTAAACTTATTTACACCAATCATTAATCGAAAAAGTGAGTCATCAGTTAAAGGATCGGAATTCGAGTAGCTTCACTCGAGGTGTTACATCGATCAAGAAATTACTTTGATCGGGATATTACATCGATCGAAAATTTTACTTTTATCATCGATCGAGATATTAGTTGAAAAGCTAACACTTCAATTACCTTGATCGGAATATTATGTTAATCGTGATTTAACATTTCTAATTACTTTGATCGGGATATTACGTCGATTGATATTAATATTTTTAATTACTTCGATAGGAATATTACGTCGATTGATATTGACATTTTTAATTACTTCGATCGGGATATTATGTCAATCGAAATTTAATATTTTTAATTGCTTCGATCAGGATTTTATGTCGATTGAGATTTAACATTTTTAATTACTTCGATGGAATAATACGTCAATCGAGATTTAATATTTTTAATTATTTCGATCGAAATATTACATCAATCGAGATTTTTTCTTATCCTGCGAACAATGTTATAGACAAGAATCATTTTCAAAATTTTGTTATTCTAACTTGTTGTTTGATAATTTGTATGGCCTTTTTCCTAGCTTAGGCTTTTCAATATTTTAATTCTTTTGCTTTCCCTGTTGCATTTTATAATTTTCATAAGTTAACTATATTTGTTATGAAGTCAAAAGTTACCTAAAGGTAATACCGATTGTTTTTTATTATTTGTCTAACAACGGGTCATTCAGATCATTACATCATTTTATTTTTCACGTCGCTTCAAATTTTTGACTCGAAAAAGGTGCTTTTTGCTCTTTGTCTTCCATGCTTTAATTATTACATCTTTTACTCCCTCATTAAATAGCGGAGTTGTGTTGTTTATCCTTATGGAGATGAGAAACACTATAAAATGAGCATGTTTTTTCATTCTTTTTCCTGAATTTCCTTCTTCTTTTCCCCTTTTTCTTTTTCATGGGGTTTACCTTATGAAGCCACCTGATTGCTCTCTAATTTGGTCTTTTCTCTTTTCCATTTTAGAAAGACGAATGAATCGCTATATGCATTCCTAACAGTGCATGACTTATTGTAGGAGGTTATGCATTATCCACCTCCTTTGTTGCTTTCTTCTCTCAGTCCTGGACTTCCCATGGTAGTAGATACATCCATGTATTTGCTTCTCTATTTTCCTGATGCTGCTCTGATGGAAGGACATTGCAAGATTGGAGGTGGTCTTGTTATAGTAGGGCTATCTTATCCTTTTTTCTCCCTGTGTGTTATTTTGTTTTTGTTAGCAAAATAGCTCTCTACTTTGTACCCTTGTATAGAAAGAAGTACTTTACCTGTATATCTTGCATTCTCGTGAATTTCATTTTTTGTTGTATAATCTTATTTCCTTACTCTTTCTACTCTTCCCATTACATTGGCTTTATAACATATTACTAAAAATTGAAATGTATGAAAAGGGATAATATAGCGCCTTATCTTATGAGAGTGTCATTTTCATAAGTTTGCTCTGATCATTTTAGTTTTTTGAAACCCATGGCCATAATTTCATCCCCTATTGCTAGTGGCTTGGAGATGGCTTTATTTTGATCGATCAATTCACTATTTTCGCCTGCTTAGGTATCCGATCATCTTTTTTTTTTTCCTTTTTTTAGAAGAGATTCATTTCCCTTATATTTGTTTGTTCTGAAATGGAACAAGCTGAATAAATTTAATTCCTACGCAATTTGCCTTAATAATTTGTATTGTTGGAAACTAAGAATAAAAAGATATTGTGTTTATGTGGTATTTGAACATATCTTATTGCTTTGGTCAGGCTGGCAACTTTGATCTGTTTGGATCTATGTTCTTCCTTATTGTCGATAATCGACCTAGGGAGTTACTTTCTTTTCGTACTTCCAATCGAAATAGGTGCTTCTAACTGCCAAATGTTTATCCTTTATCGGTTAACTTGACCATTTCTTCTTGAATGGCTATGTTTGACCGCCTCTCTTGAAAATCGGTGCTAATTAATCGTCTTTCCATTTTGGTTTTCGAACCTTTATTATGGACGTTTATCCTTATTTATTGGGATTCTCCACGTGTGTTTTCAGACTCCTATAAACAGAGATTCATATAACCGGAGTTGACCTTTGGATTTTTATCTATCTATTCTTCTCCACTCTTTCGAATTTTTCTGAGGAAGCCTCCTGATTGTTTCTTGCCTTGCTTTGATATTTTCATTTTAGGAAGATAAATGAATGGAAGGGTGATCCCCTATCACGGCATCACCGAATACGTTGAGTGATGCATTTTCTTTCCTTTGCTGCTTCCTTCATCCTCATTTTCTCAAGCCATGGCTATTCTTCCCTCATGCATCACAAGTGGGAGATATTTGCAACATCTTGAAGGTTTGGGAAGAACGGTGGCAATCATGGTGGACATAGGATTATATTTTTCTTTATGCAATCTTGTAATATTTCGTAAAGAATTTTTAGTGAATTTCTTTCTCACTTTCTCCTTTGCTTTGTTGTATGTTGATGCGTTTGCTATTCTCATCAGGAGAGGTCGATCAAGCAAATTTGTGAGAAATTTAATTAGACAAATTTCAAACAAATTTTATTTTTGTTCATCGGTATGTCTTCCAACAAATTTTCATCGATTTTTCGATTGGGATATTTTATACATTGTCATCGATCTTTCGATCAGGATTTTTTACACGCTTTCATTGATCTTTCAATCGGAATGATGATTTTTCTTTTCCCTCTACATGATGCTACTTCGCCTATAGTGTTTATTTATTTGCTTCAACGGAAAGGAATTTTAAAGGTCTTCTTTGCCTCTTTTTTTCTTTCATGTCTTGTTTTTTCTCCAATTGTTTTCATCCACAAGATGCTATTTCACGGTCATCTTCAGGGTTCATCAATCATTTTGATTGTAATTGAATCCCTTAACCATCCCTTTTTAATGCTGAGGTAAAGTTCCTACTTTCTTTTAGGCGGTAGTCGTCTAATGTCCTGACGGATAATCCCCTTGTTTGGATTTAGAGCGTACTATTTCATTCTTCTTCGAACTCAACACCTTTTTTCCTCCAATTTAACTTCCCCCTCTTTTGCCTTTAATCTAATAAGGAATAGAATGAAGGTTCCTGCTTGCCTGGATTTTTCATCTTCCCTTCTTTTGATCGAACTTTTAGCTTCCTCCTTTTTGCTTTTACTGAAAGGATGAGCTAGTAAGGCAGATGCATAAATATCCATATCTTGGATTACCGAAGCATGCAGAGGTAACTCCTTGTTGCTCCTAGATCTTTTTTACAGGAGGACTGTGAGGGTTTGCGTCTTGATACATGATATCGAGGAGGGGGCACATTTCATCCACCTTCAATATTAACGCAGACAATTTCATCTTCCTTTAATATTAGGTCTGCTTTTTCAATTGGCTCTGCTACTTATGGAAAAAGATCCTTTCAAAATGATCTTTTAGCCTTGGAACTTGGATCGTGAGATTGGTCCTCTTTTCTTTGGTATAGGAAGAGAGGCGACCTTTGTTTGATTTGTTTTGAAGACAATGAGGGGGAGGATTGTTTCATCCCTCCCAGTATTTTTTCCAATAGGCTAGTTCTGGGAATCTCCATCGTCTGTTGCATGGTATCTCAAAAGGAAGACGTCTTGCTTCCTTTCGATCCTGGTAGATGATTTTTTTGCTTTCTTTTAATTCCGAATTTTACTTCACCATAAGTTATTTTCCATGTAGCCTCAAAAAATTTCACTGAGCGCTTTTTCAATAATCGTGAATCCTTATGCTCCTCCATAGGTACAGGAGTCGAATGTTGTTGCTCAGCCATCGGCTCTTAACGAAAGCACCAAATAATAAATCATAAAATTATAGAAAGAGAACAAGTTCTTGTATAAAGGGGATAGAGAGTGATGATAGGCCGAAGGGCGAGTTCCAATCGGACTGTGAGGGATACGACATGAAAAAGGTGCCGGTCCGATTATTCGAGCATTAACACTCCAATACTTTTATTAGCAATTGGAAAAGAAGCTCTTAGAGAGAGAGAGAAAGTATATATTTTGAAGAGAGAGGAAGTCTGTATTTTATGAAAATAAACCTGCTATTTATAGAACTTGAGAAAACTTGAACAATATTTTTGAATAGTTAATCTACTTAGGCATGTATGACCTATTGCGCAGGTAGCAGCGATTTGATGGTGGCATGTATCAGACAGTCTCATCACATCAGGCAGAGATCGCATCTGATCGGACGGCCTCATTTCCTGTGTTTAGCATACTGGCTTTTAGAGGGACTCAATGGGCCTTTAGTCACGGCCTTTTGGTGATTGGCCTTTAATATATTTTTCCAGTATTATCACTTAGCTTATAAATTTTTCTTTTTCTTTTTTTACTATATTTCTTTCAATGTATACTAATCTCACCATCAAAATTTTTTAACCGAAATCCCTCAAAGTCCACAATAGGAAAAAAAAATGTGTTAAACTTCATCTTCTTTTATTTTATGAGTGGTAAATGATTGATTTTTCATCTTTATTTCGCTTAGTTGTCAGTCCCAAAAACAGTCTTATAGTTGTATACGAATTATTTTTCTTTTATAAGTCGAATAATTCAAGAATAAATTTTTGAATTACATGTATGATAATATGTTGTTGAATGAACTAAAAAATTTTCTTCAATCAAAGAAATTAAATTTTCTATCAGGATTTTAATGTTTCAGTTCATTTTTTTTAATTTTTTTTTTTGTTAGGTATTGAATTTTCAAATTTATTTGGCGAAGATTAAAATAAATAGAAACATAAGTACCAAGTAAATACTATTTTATTATGTCGGCCTCTTTTTTTTTTTCAACCGGTTTGAATCAGGAATCTAAAAAAAATATTAAGAGAAAACAATACTAGGAATAAATATTTGGATATTTAAAATTTTAAATTTATGTATCGTTGATGAATTCGTCTTGTGCATTTGTTTGTTTCTATTTGTACATATTCGGGCAATTCAATTTCTTAGTTTGTGATTAATGAAAAAAATTTTATTAGATCCAGTCTAAATAAATTATATCATATATGAATAAAGCCAATAATATATTACCTTTTATACATGTTGACCACTATTCTATTCTTTTTTCAATTAATTTTGTATAAATGGATTTGATTTATAAAACTTGTCTAAACGGGATTTAGGCCATGATCAATTTAGCCCACCTAAAGTAATCGGTGCAGCTGCTTTCAAGGTTGCAATTAGTAAATAATAATAATAATAATAATAATCATCGCCCAAGAAAACTCGTTGTTAAGGATCTTGATTCTATCATTAATTAACAAAACCAAGCATCAATATATGTCGAGATGTCAACTCTATCTTAAATTTGTTTATTTATTAAAATGCAGTTTTGCTGCAGAAATTCTGGTTAAAATTAAAAATGAATTAGGAAAATGTGTACCTCAGCATATTCCAAGCAATACATTAATTAAATGATTCCAGTTTTTATTAGTTTTTTTTTTTTTTTTTGTCTAATGGCTCCATTAATTGTTTTTGAAGATTATGGAGACTTTTTCCACTGATTTTTTTCTAAGCTTCCCTTAATAATATGATTGGGACACAATTAAGAATTAAGATTAGAACATGGATGCATATTGACAATTTCAACAAGACGGCTTTACCAAGCCAACCAATAAAGTAAAAAGCTTAAAAAGAGAAATTGCCTTTGCATGATAGTAAATCAGTAATACCTTTGTCTCAATTGGTGGAAAAAATCAAATTTATTCTGAGCAAGGATCACGCTGGAGAAATCAAATTGCTTTTCTTGTTTACAAAAAAAAAAAAGGAGAGAAAAGATAACCCTTTTTGCTTACAGTCAACTAACAGCAGAAAAAGGCCAAATCACTAATGGCTCATAATTTCAAAATAAATAAATCTGAAAAATATTTTGAACTAAAATAATATTCCAACAAAGGTTACTTTGGTCGAGAAAATGGATATGACCACTGAAAGTCAATCTCAACGCACCCCAACAGACCATGTAAGCATTTTCTTTTTCTAAAAATACTACACACAGTCAACTATATTATCTTATCCACGGATCAATTTAAAGGTAACACAGCAGCTTGCCATGCAACAATTTCATTTCTAAGTACACTTGACCAGCCATATCCCTAATGAATCATTTTGAAGATGGCCTGCCACGTGGACTTCTATCGAGGCAAGAAATATATAAAAAACTATTGTGACATTACGACAGTTTTGCCCTAAATCCAGAGGCCTTCGGTTAAATACTGCCAGAATTCCTTGGACATCATGGTAATTTTACCCTAAGACCAGTGTCCCTGGGTTAAGTACCACTAGAATTTCTTTCTGCGCCCACGCCAGTATGCCAAACTTAAAACACGTAATAAAGACAAAATTTGTTGTTTAAACCAAATAAGTATCCTACCTATGTAATTAAATTAGTTCTTTTATAGCAATTTACTGCTAGCTAAATTCTTGCTCTTGCTCTGGCTCCAAGACAATTTTTAGTCCTCGATAGTTAATCTTAGAGAGTCAGCTGTTGGAGAATGATGAAGCTTTAAACAGCTTACCATTTATTGTAATGGGAAAAGCAACCATCTATATGACAAAAATAGAATTCCATATGCTCAGGCCCCATGCATATTAATAAGCACCTGATGAATGAAAATTACATCATGACGGACCTAGTAGCTTATCTCACTGATCCTAACTATTTTACCAAATTAATTCATATATTCGTGTTACAATACAAAGGCAAGCCTACAAGTTACTTACAAAGAGGACCTCGAAATTATTCACATGTACAATACAGCCTCGACCAACTACACTAACTCAAAATTACATAAGGATTTGCTTCCGAAGAACTCCCTATGATGTCTTGGAAAGATCAAGTGTCGCTCCAAGAATCGTCTTCTCCATCATCACTACCAACAGCCTGACACGTTTTCCTCCATGTTAAATTTGATAGCGGAAAACCATAACATGAAGTATAATTGAATACGCGAAGTAAAGAGCATGAGGAAAATTGATAACCTGGCGAATTGCAATTGCTTTCTCCAAAATTGCAGTGACTTTGTCACTTGCAGCAGGACCTGCTGCGAAGGTAGGCTTTGCTGTCATGGTTCGTCTTAAGGTGAATGACTGCAACGACAGAATCAAGGACAAGTTAGCTGAAATAGACATACTTTTACCTAAAATCTGTTTCACAGCATACGAAGATATACATGGTCAATCCGCATGTTAAATTTTTCCATTCCAAATTAACTCCACCGCTAAAAATAATATTGATTCTCGCTGCTTGTAGAAAGGAACCAAATGATAACATTAAAGGGAAAAAAGAAAACAGTCTCTCACCTTTGCTTTAATTTGTTGCAAAAAATCATCCTTTTCATCCATAGCTTTACCATTTGTAGGCAGACTAGTTTGTTTCTGCACATTCAGCTTCGACTGGTCTGGCTGCTTCAAAAAAAAAAAAAAAAAGGATGCAGATCACTCCCACTTCCCCACTAATTTCAATTTTCAGAATATAATAAAATGATGAAAACCAGGCAGCAAATCTATTAAAGCAGCTATACCTTGCTTTTCGGTTTATATATATTGGCCTCCTCGACTACCAGTTGCCCCTTGGCTGGGGCCGGTTTATGTTGCTGAGATATTGTTAACTCTGCAAATTTAATATTAGCAACACGTTCATGAGCTCCAGATAATGTGTTATTTTTGTCTTCTGCTAAATGAGGGGCAGATTTTGGAACCTTCCACTGCAATGGCGGAGGAGGCGGTGGTAATGGATTTGATTCTTTAGGACACTGCAATTCAATATGATTCTCATGTTCCAAATTATCCATTGACTTTCCCCGAAGTACAGGATTCAGAGCATCAAAACTGGGAAGATCTAGAAAATAAGAGACACCATTCTCAGAGTATATACTGTTTAGTCCTGATTTGTTATGAATGCCATTATTCGTCATTCCCCCAGTCTGTTGAGAGCTTGAAACAGCTTCAGCAGAAGATTTTCTGCTCAAAACATCATATAGCTCATGGTCCTTGTTCTCAGGAGATTCACCAGACTCCCATTGCTCAGAATCTGAATCCGACCGATGGCTTAGACATTCATCTGACATATAAGGAGATGATCTGCAGAAGGTATCGTCATCGGAGTCAGATCCTGCGTCTTGAAGTGGAATACCAGGCTCAGGAACCAACTGAAATGATGGGAACATATCTCTAACAATTCCATTTCCATGGTTCCCATCAGGAAATTTTAAATTCAGCTTGGAAGCCTCAAAACCATCAATAGGTTGGAAAGATATTTTCATATGTTCTAGTGGTGGTGAAGACGTAAGTGAACCTAAAGAAGAATTTAGTCCAAACTCCTCATTGAATGCTTTCTCTGGAGTTGCCTTGAATGTAGTGCTGTTGTGTGCATTACTCTGCTCCAATGCACCAGCATTCAGCGAGCTAGCCTGCTCAGGTTGCATATCAGGGGCAAGTGACATCTTCCTACGAAAACCATTAATACGTAACATGTGGCCAAGTCCAAACATTTGAGGTGGGTTCTCATCATGTTCCTGGCTGGTTTCAATAGGTGCAGCTTTGACATCTGCATCAAGTGGCAGCTCATTTCCTGGTTTCACTATACTGGTCCTACGCAGTCCACCATTCACATCACTAGGTCTATTACTATGATGGTAATCACTAGATTTGTAAACTTCAGCATCTTGACCCTTACACTGTGAACTTGGAAAGCTTTCCATGTTTCCAGGTTTCCCTCTCTCTCTATCATTGCTTGGTATAGAAGTGATATGTGGAGGATCTGATGTTTCAGCTTTACTTCTTGTCATGTCGTCCTGGCTCGCTGTGTTTGATACAGAAAAATCAGGAGGTTTTGATGGTTCAAGCCCTAGTAGACCCCCATTTGTCCAGATTGAGACTGGACGAGCACAAGATAAATCAACTTGAGGTTCTTCAGAATTACAGGAGACTGGACGAGCACAAGATAAATCAGCTTGAGGTTCTTCAGAATTACAGAAAGTGTTTACAGTGTTATAACTCACGGGTTCCATTAGATCTGAGATTCCATGACCAGAGGACGAAGGTTCACTGATAATGGATTCTGCTTTTGAATTATCAAGAGCATCTGCACTTGTGGCACATTCAATGCCAGAATAACCAAAGGATAAAGGTTCACTGACAATAGATTCTACTTTTGAACCGTTGCGAACATCCAGACCTGCAGCACATCCAACACCAGTATAAGCAGAGGATAAAGGTTCGCTGACAATAGATTCCTCTTGTGAACCATCAAGAAAATCTGGACTTGTAGAACTTTCAAGACCTGGTAAATGCTCAGGCTTACAAGGTTTACCAAAAATATCAGGATTGCTTTCATTGGCAAAGCTCCTAGAGGGAACAGAAGAGGGCAAGTCACAAGTCATTCCATTGTCTAAGGAAATGTCAGATGGAATATTAGATTCATATTTAGATGGATAACCATCAGAAACAAGCTCCATTTTCTTATTTGCTTCATCTTCTACACTTTTATCATGCACATTTGAGGAAAATTGCTCCAATTCATGTTTTGTTTGGCAATCAAGATCATTTTCAGATTCCGATTCTATGGTGTTAAGGGCATCCATGTAATTCTCTGTTTCACTTTCAACTTCATCAAATTC
Source organism: Excoecaria agallocha (assembly GCA_037975025.1). NCBI lineage: Eukaryota > Viridiplantae > Streptophyta > Magnoliopsida > Malpighiales > Euphorbiaceae > Excoecaria > Excoecaria agallocha. Next base: position 35,439,368 of record CM075810.1, on the reverse strand, counting down.
ATTTATACCAGTGCTTGATTTATGCATATTTTCCTCATCAAATTCCATTTTCATCCGATCAGGATCTTTAAGGCTGTCAATATCGTCATCCTCAATGCCTAGATCAGAATTTGTGGTTACCATATCTGGAGCTTCATTTCCATCAGCATTTAGATCATTGCGCTTAACTATTTCGGCCTTTTCATCCCATGTATCACAAGACGAAGTGGGCACAATTGGCTCTGGTGATGAATTGTGAGGAAATTTCTCAGTTAAAATGCTGGGTTGCTCATTAGATAAAATTGAATCGGAAACATCATCTTGCTGCATGAACCTAGAAGAGAATTCCTTAGCTTCCTGTTCTTCAGGTTGTGCATAGGAATTCGAATGGGAAACATATTCAGCATAAGCTGAACCCATTCTTGAGTCAAAAGAATTTGAATGATACCCCAGATCAGATTTTAATGCCATGTCATTTGCGGAAATTGTACGAGAAGAAGAAGTCCGCCCATTAACAGTTGGATTAGTGAACTGCATTCTGCATTGTCAGATATCATACATGTCAGTTTCAAAAAATTGAAAAACAGCAGGACTTACTTCAAGGAGATACTGTACCTGCCACTATCATTTGGCATGGATGCAGAACGCAGAAAGTCCATATGCCGTTGTGATGATCTTTTTTTCTGTCAATTTTTTTCAGTTAATGATTAATAAGCATCAGTTAGAAGCTATGCTTGCTTAATCAACTACATATTGCAGGACACAAGACAAAGTATAACTCAAGATGCAGTAAAAAGTCCAGGCACAAAATAGATATAAAATAATAATTATGAAAAAAACAAATACTTCATCATACAAATTCAAGAAACAAGCAAATATGACCAGTCTTGCTACTAGATAGAAACATTACCAATAAACAGTGATAAAATATACCTTATTTTTCCGAGTCTTCTTTTCTTTAGGTACTTTCTCAGCATCTGGTTCCTTGAAGTTGCCTGATGCTCTTCTAAAGAATGTTGGATCTGAATATCTCTTCAAACAAGATCCTGGGCCACCAGTATCAAATCTGAATGGAAAAGCAAAGGAAATAGTGTCTACGATCAAATATTAAGCTTCAAACCTTAATTATACTCGCTATTCATTCATAATAAGGAGGGGGAAAGAACAGTACTTGTCAAGTAAGCGTAAGCAAGGAGGATCACGACATTCTTCATATGAGTCCATAATGAATCTTGGTAAGTCATTATAAATGAAATGATTTTCTCCATTTTGAATACGAGAACGCCACTCAGTACCTGCAAGACAGCTGCTTTTTGTGAAATGGTTGAATAACTAGAAGATGAAAGTAAAAATAATGAAAATTTGATAATGGGGCAGAAAAGAGTTCTGGAAAACTCCTTAGGCATTAAAGACCCATTGATGATGGTAGAAGCTGAAATTTGAAGGAACTAATCTACCACATCTAAGAAAAGTTCAAGTTGTTTTGTGGCTCAACCTATCAAGATGACTTAAAATATAAAAAACTTGAGAATGAGGTTTATAAAGTATTTCAAAATGTCAAGTTGAGAAGTCAAGGAAAACACTCAAGATGATATATGCTGCAACCCATATGGCAAGTTATAAGAAATTAAGATTTACTGATATATGAATTTATGCAAACAAACTATAATTATACAGTAAATTCATATAAATCAATGTTCATAAGCAAACACTCATGTAATTCTTCTTTCCCAAAATTTTGTACCTCATTATATTCTACCGGCCATGGAGCTTAAGAAACAGTTAGGACAGAAAATTATATATCAATACTCTACTAACTCTTTGTTAATTCTGCACTCCATACTAGTTTCAGATGTTTATATATCAATAAACTTATCCAAATAAACAATGTAACTATTTGATACACATTTAGGCAGCATGGAACTGCTAGTTACCAAGATGAAATTGCTTATCTATGCAATCAGATTCTATGCTCCAATTATCAAGGTTGTAATGCTTTTTGCAAAGTTAGCTAGGCCCACTGGACATAAATATGCCTTGAGACTTATACAAAGAAACCAGAGAAATCGCTGCGACTATACTGATTCAAACAAATTCACAGAAGCATAATAAACACAGTATTATTGTTTCTTCATGAGGTTAGAAGAGCCATACCAGCAGTGTAGGCAAAGTGTATGTGACTCGTTTGGGCCAGTACTGCCTTCTCTAGAGAAGGCAGTGCAGCTTCAATGTTTTGCACACGAACTGACAATTTATGACTTCTAGAAGCTGTAGACAATACTTGCTCCTGTAACCCATGAAAAACCTCTGCCGCAAACCTATAAGCACGTCAAATATGATGTGTTAGTTAACTTACATTCGGACAAACAAACATTTTAAAAATATAATTCAAAACTTAAATTTACTTCAAGTATATTGACTATTGAAATCATTAACAATTCTTTAAAAAATATGTGTATGTATTAAAAGTTATCGTGTCTCATTATGATCTGCATTCAATTTCTAAAGGTGTTTACAGGAGAGGATGGATAGAGTCTTTTCTGTAGAATATGTAAATACAAATAAAAAATTTGAACAAAAAAAAAAACAAAGAAAACACAGACAGAGCAATGCTAAGTCATGAATTTCTAAGTCTGTTAATGAAAACATGCAAGCAAGAGAGTGGTGGAAAAGCATGAAACATCATTGCTCAAAGAGCAATGCATTACAACAAGTTCTGTTAAGATACATAGACTGATGCTTCTGAGAGTGAATACTGCAAGCATTGCATACAACATGTTCACCGTGTTCATCTACCTACCCCTGAACACCTAAGCTCCTCTTGGGCAAAAGAAGTTGCACTTGAAAACAAAGATTTACTTTCAAGCCAAATTATGATATGCAGACATTTTCCACCAACATTATCACCTGAATTCTTTTTAGGCAAATATCCTCATTGACAGATTAAAGCCAGTCAGATCCACAACTAGATAAAGGTATTTCTTTGTTGCCCATGTATGTCCAACCTCACACTCAATCAAAATGAGCAAAAACATGCACAAACAATCTCATTCATTCATACAGTGACTGGTTATGAAATTATCTAGTTGGCTATGTCATCAAGATCTAAAATTTTGAACTAGACTTTCTAAGTTTTTAAACTTCAAAGGTATGAAAAATCCTTATGGAAGTCTCAATAAGAGCAACCAAAGAGTTCGTTGATAAATAAGAGTTATAGGTTTACTTGTAAGCCCAGAAAACCAAGATCATCTTAGGACTTGCTCATTCTACCATAAGCAAAATGTAACGTGATTGATGACCTAATAAAATATCCCGCAATTTAAACCAAAGCTACTAACAAATACTAAATATTTCGTTAACCCAAATTGAATGCCTTTGGGCGTTGTAAAACACTTGGAATATAGCTTGCAACCTCTCTCTTAGGAATACTTGTATATCCAAATTCGAATGACTCGGTAGAATATGTACAGTACATTTCTGTACCGTTGTTTTCTTCGTTTTCCTCTATAATAACTATGTATACTTGAAGTTGAAATTTTAAGAAATGGTACTTAAAGGACAAGTGGCATTGTTATCTTATGAAAAATTGAAGTCCATTCCTTGTTTTTTTTCAATTCACTCACTGTATAGAATCATGCAGTCAATAAAACTCAATCTATTATCAAATTTACACATTTTAATTAATCAAAACACAGTTAAGATACAAGTGAAGCAATAAAAAATCGAAAAATAAAAATAAAACATACTCAGCGAGATCGCCTAATTGACGCAAGATCCCAACGAGACCAGAAACGGCGACACCATCGAGCACAGCCTTAGGATCTTCTCGATTAGTTTCTTTGTAGAGCTCAGGCTGACCCAACCTGAACTCATTTCGCACTTCGAACCTCACCAGAGGCATCTTTCTTTTTCTCTAATTACAAACTCAGCAACCGAAGAAGAAGAAGACAGAGATATTCACAAAAAAAAGGTTAAAAATAATTGAATGAAGTGAAATGAAGTGAATGAAAGAACAATAAATGAAGAAAATGAAGAGAGACAGAGAGAAGGTACAGAAATGGCGATTGCGTTGGGTTAGAGAGAGAGAGAGAGAGTAGGTACAGAAGATTGAAGCAGCTTAACTGCCGAAAGTGAAAGAAAGTGTTTGTTTTTAGGAGCTAAGTAAGGAAGAGATGAGCTGAGAGAGAGGACATTGCCAACTCTGCAAGCCATTCCTCCATCGGAAAATCATTGTTAGTACAGTGCTGAATTGTGTCCAAATGACTAATTTACCCTTAGTGTTTGCTTTTAATATCTTTTTCTGTCCTCAGATTTAGAGGTGTGCATCGGTCGGGTTCAAGTGAACCTGATCCGAATTCGATTAATCCGAAATTCGAAATTTATCTACTTTTCTCATCTGATCCTACCCTACATAAATATCGGACTCCTATCCGAACAAATTGATATTTTTTGGGCCCCAACTCGATTAACCTGAAAATCATTTTTTTAATTTATATATTTAAATTAAAATCCTAAATTAATACAAATAAATAATATTAAATACCATAAAAAAATATTTTAAAAATACAACAAACTAATAATTTCAAAATTATATTAAATATAAATTATATATTAATTAATATTGTAGAGAAATTATAATTTTTTATTTATGTATTAAAAATTCAGATTGTTCGGATTAGTCGGGTTTCATCCGATCCAATCCAAAACCCGATCAACACCTATTATAATAATCGATCGATCCTAACAAACCGATTAACTTTATCCAAATTTATTTGTTCGGTTCGAATTGATTAAATCGGATCGATTTTTGCACACTCCTGCTCAGATTTAAAGTAAATAGTGACCGAGCGAAGAGAGAAATAACTTATAAGAAATTGGCAGTTGGCAGGGGCGGACAACGTGGCTTCCATTAATTTCTTGGATTTTCTATTTGTTTTTATGAAGTTTGGTTAAAAGAGTAATTTTAGTGTTCAGTGGGGCTATTTCTTTCCTGTCCTTCATTAACCCCCTTCGGTTTTTCGTTTTTTGCCATCATAACTCATAACATAACCCCCCTCGTTCCTATTTATATAAATAACAGTAAATCTTTTTCAATTTACACAAAATTGTAACAGAAAAAAAATTAAATGCAATTAGAATAGTAAGATCAGAAAAATAATAATAATAATAATAATTAATACTTTTTTTCATTTTTGTAGGCTTAAACCATTTATTGTCACGTAATTTTAATTTCATAAGTTATATCAACACTTAAAGTTTGACAATAATTTATTAAATATATTTTGCAATTCATAAATATAAATTTGTACTATTTTTGTAAAATTTAAATGCTTAACATTTAATCATAATAATATGATATCGTATAATTTTAAAATTAATAAAAATTATATTAAAATTAAAAAGAAAAATAACTCATTTAATTTCAATTTTTGCTGATATCATTGTGCTTGTTTGTACAACGAATATTAAAAAATGAATATTAGCATCTAAAAGGATTGTTTTGTTTCTCAGGCAATACATTTTTTTTTACGATCTTCCGGTTTTCTATCCAACTTTTTTATATTTATGAGATTGATTAATTTAGAGTGGGATATTCATAATTAAAAAGGATCCTCCCAATGGCATGCATTGCATATGTGATTAATTAAATAAAATATTCTTTATTTATCTTTTTTCCTTTTAATTATACCTATCGTTAATTAAATTTTGCATGTTTAATACATAAAAAATTCGTATAACTTGTGTGTGTATATAGACTATATAGAGAGGAAAGTGACATTTATGAATATAACTGAATTTGGAAATTGAAAGAACCATATTAAAATTGTTGTCTTTTGATTCTTAAATTGTTTGATTGATAATGATAATAATTTATCTTGGTTGCTAACTACAAATTTGATTTTATCTTCGTATCCCCAATAACTAATGTACTAATTATGTTAATTGCTTTTCCTTAATTGCCACCATATCCAAATTCGGAACTTTATTGATGACTTACCACTTAATGAAAATTAATTAAAAATAAAATAAAAGATCAAGTCCTTAAAAAATTAAGAAAAACCAACCTTGGTTGATGAAACTTCACAACAACTTATTGCCCTTGACCAAAAGGCACGTTGTCTATTGTACTTGCTACAATGGCTAATTGAAAGTTTTTTCTTTTTTTTTTTTAGTTTGAGGTTTACTCAATTAATACATTTTTTATTCCGTGGATTTTTTTATGAGAAATACCTTTTGATTCGTCATAAAATAAAGTTTTTTTTTAATTATGACCTTTTATAATGGTTTGACAATTTTTTTATGCAAGGGTTTTTAATATTAAATTTGATATAAATTTGTTCTGTTTTCGATACAGAGCCATCAATTCTTTAAATTTTTTAATTCGTGATAAGTTAAATCAAAGTTTATTTTTCAAACTGACAAACAAAATTATAAGATTTTTTTTTTAAATAAAACTTTATACATGACAGTATTATTAGTCCGGTCCACTATTTTTTTCATAGGTCTTCCTCAGGCAAAGGAATTTTAATAAAATTAAAAACTAGTTAATTAAGAAATTTCTTTCATATTTTATTATGAAGAGTTTGAAGTAACTAATTTGAATCACGTAATTCTATATCTTTGTTGGATACCTTTCTAGAAAAAAAATGATTTTTATTTTTTATTTTTCTAGATTAAAAAGAAAAACAACAACACATTTAGTAAAGAGATGTTTAACAAACTAAGTCGGGCAGGTGGTGTTGCCGTTTAACTTACGTGTAACGAACATAATGTAGACAGTTAAGTTGACTAAAACAACGACCTATGGGAGCCAAGTCCGGGTTGACAACGAACCTTCATCCTTAATTAACTATTAATTAACCATGTTCTCGTCTAATTTTAATAATTATATTTTTATATTTTAATTTATTTCAATCCAAATATTTTTTTTAAAATTTAAAAAATATACTTATATGTATACTCCTATTTATTATATTACTTATTAAATATTTTTTTTGTTACTCTCTACTTTTAATTAAAAGTAAAACAAAATTCTTAAAAATATAAAAAATATATTTTTATTAATTACCATAATTTTTTTATAAAATTAAGATATTTTAATTATTTTATTAATTTTTATAAAAAATAGAAAAGCATCTCTTAAAATAGGACAAAAGAGTAATCATTTATTTTTCCCAACAAAAAAAAGTTTTAATTATCACTTAAACAATTTCCTATCTCATTTAAAAAAATATTTTTATATTTTATTGTGTTTTATTTTAAATATTTTTTCAAAATTTATAAAATAAATTTATATATATATTTTTATTTATTATTTCATCCGTCTCATTTTAAAAGATAATTTTCTAAGTGTCACTGAAATTAAAAAAAATGATTAAAATACTTTAATTTTATAAAAAAACTATAATTATTGACAAAAATACTATAGTCATCGATAAAAATACCCTTCTATATTTTTAAAAATTTTATTTAATTTTAATTAAAAGTAAAGAGTGACAAGAAAAAGAAATATTTAATAAAGTGTATAATAAATAGTGATATATATGTAAGCCTATCTTTAAAATTCCAAAAAAAAATATTTAAAGTAGGATAAAATAAAATAGAAAAATAACCTTTTAAAATGGGCTAGATGGAGTATATATTTTATTAAATATTTTTTCTTATTATTTTTTATTTTTGACTATAATTAAATGAAATAATTGAAAATATAAAATGAAATTTTTGTGAATTACTATAATTTTTTATAAAATTGATATATTTTAATTATTTTTTTAATTTTCACAAAAAATAAAAATTTATATCTTTAAAATAAAAAGGAATTAGCCATTTTTAGAAATATTGTCATTATTTTCCAAAGGGAGACTCCTTTGTACTTAAATTTTACTCTCTTTTTTTATCTGTCACTTTTAAGTAAAATTTAAATTTTATTTATTTATTATTTTTAGATTTTTAATTCATTTTTTTAATTTATTTTTATTTTTTAATAATATTAAAATCAATTAGATTTGATAATTTAATTTTAATCAAATAATTTAATATTAAATTAAATTAAATTTATTATTTTTTAATTTTAATAAAAATAATAGATAAAAAAATGGATGAAGTATATATATTCATTAACAATCTAAATAAAAAAGATCAGAAATAAAATAAGAATAAGGTGAGGAAGATTTGTCAGTCAGTATAGTTGACTATTTAAGATTTTGGTGAAGTATTTACTTGGATTAGCTATCTAGCATCTTAGTTAGCTTTCACTCTATCCCACCAGAATACCTTATTTTAAGTTTCAATTAGCATATCATTAACTTCATTTGCATTATTGAAGCTGTATTTATCTAAATAATTTTACTGAATTTCCACGCTGATTATAATAAATAATTGAGTGCAGTGAATCCAAGTCAGGATTTTATAATAACACCACCTAATTATTTATTAATTATATTCATTACTATATGTTTGGGATTTGGTATTTAGAGGTCTTGGCATCTGTTGTATTAATATAAATTTGGCATGATTACCTCGGTAAAAGTCCTTCATCATTTCCTCACCGCAGTTTCAATTCAATTCTTTTTTTTCCTTTCCTTTTTAGTTCTAATTCAAACGAAATATATATTAACATAGAATTATAAAATGCACTTTTATTTTTAAACTATATTCTTTAATTTTGAATCTTATTTCCATTCAAAATAGAATAAAATTTGATAAATTATACTCGGTTGATGATATTCGTTATCATTTGGATCTAGATACAGATGGATGCTTATGAGATCCAAGTAACAAATTAGGTCCTATTGGCAAAACAAAGCAAGACTGATCGAATTACTATCGAAAAAATATTGTGAATACCAGTAATGATAGATTGGCTTTTTTTTTTATCCTTTTTCAAAAAAATTAGAAAATAGGGATAACGAAAAAATTATTTAAAATTTTACAGTGTTAGAAAATGGCACATTAGGTTGCCATTTTCCGACAGATGGAACCCAATGACTATTTTGTTTTTTTGCATTCACCGTAGAGAAAAGATGTTGTTTGGTGTCTGCTGGAAATGCCTACAAGGCTTTTAAAACAGTGTTGTCTCAATCAAGGGAATACGGCATTTTTTTGTGGTGCAAGAGGTGCTAGATTGAGTGAATCTGAGAGTGAGGCCCGCAGTCAGAAAACAGCATCCACTCCTGCCGTTTTTTGAATTTTTTTAATTTAAACCTTCAGAAAGCATGAAAATTATCATGCGCTGTAAGGCATACAGTAATTCCGTGAGGAGGTTATGAATTATTAAATATCAATTTTTTTAATGATTGCCATAAATATGCAATTATTTGCCACTTTTTCATTCTATTTCCGTGGCTCTTTGTTTCTTTCATTTTACTTTATTTGTTTCTTTCTATTTCCGTGCCTCTTCCTTCTTTAATGGAAAATTTTATTGTTATTTTTACTTAAGTGATTTCCATTTTACATTTACATCACAATATGTTGCATTATTGAAGATCAAATAAAAGGTAATATTTTATAAATTATGTTTTAAATTAATGGTGTGAATAAGATTTAAAATTTTGTTTGAATTTATTAATAATTTTATTGTTATTGTTAAATTGTAGGTGCTATTGAAGGTAGTATATATATATCCGCTAAGATTTTTAAAGGTAAGTTATTGTTAATTAATAATATTTATTTTTAGAAAGAGAGTGTGTTAAAATTAAGATAATTAATTTTTCAACACTATTTTGCTGTTTATATGTATAAATTATAATGGTCAACATTTGTAGAGCAATTAATTGTTTAAATTTAGTTATATTATTTTACTTGTAATTTCGTGGTATTTTGATACTTGAAAATAAATGGAAGTAAATTGTTGTGGAAATTAAATATATAAGAATTAAAAAAATTTATGACAAAATACATAAATAGTACATATAGATAGTTGCATACAATAAGTATTTAATCCTTTAAAATTTAACCAGAGAATGATAAAATTCCAAGATTTATGTATAATTTTAATTTGGTTGATGAACAAATTTTTAAAATTTTAGCTGTATAAAATGAATAATTTTACAAATAAATAAAAAATTAATGAAAAAATTTTGTTATGAAAATAGTAAAATCATGCATTAATTTCTAAATACTTACATATAATGTAGGAACTAGAAAATGTCGATTCCATCAACGTTTATAATACATACTGGAAGACAATCAATATGGGATATAGCATATTACCATTATGATACTTCAAGTCCATCAGCAAGATCAAAGAAATTAAAGGTCAGGAGCAAACCGACATTTTTGAAACTTGTTCATAAGATATCGGTGAAATTTGATTTAGCTCCGGATGTGAGGGTTAGCAAAGTATTATATAAGTATCTTGTTAACAATCAGGGTCAATGTCATAGGTGCCTAAGTACGTAATTGATGAAGATGATATTGATCAAATATATGAAAATTCTGCTACATTTTCTGGATATACTATTGCGAAAATAATTGTTAAAACTAAAAAATTGTTATTAGAGACAAATAAGATAGGGTGAATAATGTGAATCATATGAGTTCCAATGTAGATAGGGATGACATCTATTTGGTTGATAATATAAATATTGTTGGTCATGAATTGTATTTAACAAGAGAAATTTCATTTGATTTTGGTGCACGGTTTGAGGATCAACCACAAAGTCAAGGGGTTGACAATTTGAAAATTGTAGAAAAAAGTCCAATAAGGGAGTTTAGGGGGCAAACTCAATTGAATTTCGCATCATCTTCTAACTTTGAATGTAGGGATGAATACTTGGATGATAAAAATATTGCAAATAATAACTATATTTCTTCAAATTTTGATCCAGATAAGGATGATGAAGATATAGACTTAAATGATGCTGGTGAGGAAACTAATATTAGCAGGGATGATAACTTTATTTCAAGTAGTGCAATCCATGTGGCAGAAGGCCTTCAATTTTTGAATATGAATGATGTTAGAGTTGGTGCAGGTGATCAATATAATATTTTGCAATTTCACTTTCCATCTGCTCACCACATATATATCAATTTTGAAAAAGCTCGGATTAGTATGTCTACCAATTTCACAATATTAAGATGGGATGGTATTTCAAAGTTATGCGAATGGTTGGCATTCACATCAAATGATGAAGTTAAGGCTTGTGTAAAGAAATTTTCGATTCAGAATAATGTGTCATATAAAGTAGTTGAATCTAAGCCTTCGTTTTGAGTGGTATGTTGCTCGCGCACTAAAGATACAAGATGTCAATAGAGACTTAGAGCAATTAAAAGAATGACATCTCCTTATTGGGTTATTAGTGTGTACAAGGGTTCGCACAGTTGTACTGCGCCATTGGTATCTCAACATCATAAAAAGCTAGATATTTAGATTATTTGTGATTGCATATTGGAGATGATTAAAGCAACTCTTGATCTCAAAGTTTGTGTTATAATGGCTGACATTATAAGTTATTTCAACTATGGTATTTCTTACAATAAGGCTTGGTATGCGAAGACCAAAGCATTGGAAGAGATATTTGGCTAATATGAGGATTTATATGGCAAGTTGCCTAAGGCTATAGAGACATACAATTATGGATTTTGCTACGAATTTATTATTGATGATAGTATACACTCAAATTGTAAGTAATTAAAGAGGTTATTTTAGGCATTTAAGCCATGTATTGATGGGCTTCCACACTGCAAACTCATATTGCTAATTAATGGTATGTTTATGACATGCAGGTTCCATCAGACTCTTTTAATAGCAAATGTTATTGATGACAATAATTACTTTTATTTGGTAGTTTTTGTAGTTATTAAGGGGGATAATAAGTCTAGTCGGGTTGGTTTATGACTGGTACTAGAAAGTATGTCACCAAACAAGTGGGTATAACTGTTATTTTTTATTAGCATACTAGTATTCTGGTATTATAAAGGATATGATATATAAGGTCGGTATATGACATATAATTCTTTTATATAATTTGCATATTATTTTTTAAAATGTTGATAGTTGAGGAATTTGTTTAAATTTCAAAATAATTTTTTGACAGAAAACAACTTTCAACCCCGAAAGTTTACAATAAGAATGGAGAACATTAAGGAACTTGATGTGGACCTATACAACTGGGCAATGCAGAACTCTCTAAATAAATGGACATTGTCTCATGATAATGGCTATAGATCTGGTAATGCTACAACCAACATTACGGAGAGTGTAAATCATGCATTAAAAAATATTCAAATAATGTTTGTTTGTAGTGTTTGTTAAGCATGTATTTGCTCAGCTGGTTAAGTTTTTTGATGATAAAAAGGTCATGTACCGATCTCATATAGCTGCAGGTAATACATACACACAAAAATATATGAAAGAGATGGCTAGATGTGCTAAAAAATCTAGTAGCCACAGAGTTGGAAGTCTTAATCGACGAATAGGATTGTTCAATGTTAGGATGAAAAATCAAAAAAACAAGCAAAAAGGTAACAATACACAATGTGTTAATTTAGATTGTCATACATGTGAATGTAGAAAATTCTAAGGGACTAAAATGCCTTATTCGCATGCTATAGTAACCTGTATGGATATCCATGTTGACATGTGGAGGTACGTAGACAAATGTTATAAGCTATCTAAGGCCGTAAGTTGTTATAATTCATTTTTCCAACCACTTGGACATCGTGATTATTGGGAGCCATATGTCGGACCTAAATTAGTGCTAAATTCAGAGCTTATAATAAAAAAAGGTAGGCCTTGGACCTTTAGATATCGAAATAAAATGGACAGAAGAGATCATACTAGGCCTAATCGATATGCATTTTGTAGAAATAAGGGTCATAATAGGAAAATATATCCAAACATGGCTAGTCCATCAATGTATTCATGAATTTTTATTTATATGTACCTTCAATTTTGTAAAATAAAATTTGTAATTATTAAATTATATATTTATTAAATTTAATAACCTGGTGCATATTTAAGTCGGTCGGATTTTTGTTTATTTAATTGGTACGAAATGAAATTTTTGGATGATCAATTTAAATTAACAAACATAAAAAAATCAAATTAAACACATTGCTACATATACAAGCAAATTTGTATACATACAACCTAATGAAATAAATGTGATCATGTGCCACATCTAGGTTACTTTCTCTGTCTATCCGGATACCTTCGTTATCGCTCATTAACTTATGGGTTGATCGTGCGTTTAAAGCTAACATCAGTGTCATGCATTGCTGCCTTATCATCTGAGCTAGTTTAGCTTAATCGTCCATCATCGCTAATAACATCATTGTAAAAATAAAAAAATAAAGTTGATTGTCTGATGTCACCTTACTAAAGTGATTCATGATGTGTACCAAATATTCTTTAGAATATATCATGCTCAGACAAATCAATAGATGTTGTAGACTCGGTATTAAATGTAAGAATTATGAATGCAACAGGTGTCTACTGCAAATCATACGGCATCAGTATCGCTGAACTAATGTTGCTAGGACCCCCCAAATTAAGTTGATTATAACGTGTTAATCCAAACTCGTAAGATGAAAAATTTAGCATATTAATCTCAGCCGTGATGGTTTTTTATTACCTTATATGTCATTAAAAGGCCAATTCATGGGTGGTGGAATCTGCATGATATTTGGATTATAATATCTCTGAGGGACATTCTTATGCCTATCAATCATTCAGTTCGATGGAGCCAAGTCTTAAAATCTACAAACTGATTTTCCATAGAAGGTATGGTGATAAGGTCAGGACACTTCCCAATATCCTTCTGTTACTTGAAGCGTCACCTTGTTCATGCACCAATCTTTCAACCTCATCAGCCTAAAAAAATAAATTATATTTATTATATCAATATCTCATAATATATATACAATCATAATATCGTGAAATAAAGTGAAAAGAATAAATTTCTTACAACCACTCTAATGGCTGCTCCACATGGGGTTATCCAACTTCTAGTGCAATGAATATATCATTGCATGTATTTGGATCGATTATTCAAATGTTGCCTTAGATTTTGTCCATTCACAACCTAATTGTGATGATTGTTCCACTCATTTATAAACACTTCAAATTCAATTATCCAATCTAGATTGTGTTATCACCGCATGTCTATTGTATGTAAATTATCTTATTGAAGGGGTAGATCAGGAACTGGCTAGTCAAATCCATATTATATCATGACTCTATCTAGATGGTGTCATTCAATGATGTGGAAGCATATGCATGGAACAACGGACATCCAGATATTCTATGCATTTCTACAATAATCTGACAGCAAGTTTATTACGTTGATACAAGGCTCCCACTCAAATTGCAGTACAACATTCAAATAATTTAATAATATCAATATGATGGATATTATATGAATAAATATATAATATTGTATTAACAACTTGTTATGGAGACTGCGTGTCTAATAATTCTCGATATGCATGTACATCCATCCTATGATTATTAAGCAAATCGAGTGTTCTGTCCATTTAAAAAAAGCCATATTACAATAAACATACGATTTACCTCAAATTAAAATTGGATAAAAATAATTTTATTCGTAATAAACAAGCTACTAATACCTGAAACTGTAAGGCATTATACAGTTAAGCATATATATTTGTACATGTTCTGGCCTAAACTAAGGAAACTGTTTTCACACCCACATTTGTAGGAATTGTAGATAACCAACAACTCCTTTAGCATCTGGATGAGTGGCTTTGTATAGATCTCTATATAGCCAAGCCAGATAAGTTGATCCCCAACTATATCTGCCAATAAATTCTAAATCCTCTATAAGAGGTAGAAACATCAAGTGGATCAGATGTGAATTTTGCAATGAAAATAACATTCCACCAAAGAATCTCAGCATCCAATCCAAGTTTGTTCTTCTTATAATAGGTTCACCCTCAATAGGTAAATCGATTAAAATTTTAACATCTTCAAGTGTAATTGTCGCTTCACCACATGTTAGATTAAAGGTGTGCATTTTCGATTGCCACCTCTCAATCAATGATGTGATTAAATTCGAATCTAATTGAATCACACCAATTTTGGCAATTCCTAACAAATCAGTCGCTGTTATAAATGGTAAAATTCTCGAATTAATATTTTTATAGTGCTTATCCACACTATTCCTTCTTGTCCTAAATATTTCTCTATGAACATTTCATTTCATTTAAATTAAATAAATCAAATTATATAGTTAAAATTAAAATATTCTATTAATAAAATATTATGCTAGTAATATATAATACTAATTAAGGTATTACTGAATTGTTTCATATTGCATCTGAATGATGTCTCCCTTGAAGAATTAACAATTCGCCACTAATAGGATCCAAATGTATTCATGCAGCTCCTAAATAGCGATCCATATCTAAACTTGAAATCAATTTACCATTGCAAATTTGCAATGAATCGTTAAAATTTATATCATTTATTTTTTTATTACTGTTTAAACTTTTTATGTGTAGTAATAATTATTGTTAATTATTTTATTTCACATGTCATCATTATATAATTACGAAACAAAAAATTAATATTAATAAATAACTCAAATTGCAAAATAATAACACTAAATAATTAACCTCAAAAATAGCTAAAACAACGCTTAAATATAACTGATATTAAAGTTTGTAACATAATACACTGTCATTCTCATTGATACAACACTCGGATTTTATATGTACTAACCAACATAATGTTTAGGCTATAAGTTTTAATTATGCCATCTACAATAATTGTTTTGATCTACAGAGATTGTATCTTTGATTTTCAAAAAATCATCATCACTGACTTTAATGACATCTTTCACAAAAATGAGTACAAAATCTTTATATTTTTTCACATTAAACCTATTCAAATTGCTATTATATATTTGAAATACATCAAAAGCACTATCATCTATATAGCTTCCTCCATCTCTTTTTCTTTTATAGGATATCCATATATAATAATATCTTGTAATTTTTTATTTATTTTTATAATATAATCGGCAATGGTCATGCCATTTTTTATTTTGCAACAGTATAAATCATTCCATTTTTAATTGACATGTTCCCTTACTATGTCACCTTTCATACATCCCGAAGCCAAATATGTTTGCTCCATCTATAGTGCGAAATAAATTGATAATAATTTCTATTTCATTTTTATTATAATTTATTAACTTAAATTAAATTACATTATTCTCAAACTATTGTTTTATTATAAATTTACATTACATGCATCAACTCCCACTTAATAATATAATTAAATTATAAAAATAAACATTAAATTTATAAAATATACTTAAATTATAATAATATACGTACAAATTGAAATTTTCTAATTCCTCCATTATTTGTAAAAATTTTATAATAAATATTTCAATCAACTAATTATGACAATTTACTTAATTATAATTTCTCTTCCTAAAAAAATATAAAACAATTTTTTACCAACTACAAATAAATTTTTTTATATCCAATAATTAAAATAAAATCAAATAAAATAAAAATTATAGTAACTTACCTTCGAAAATAGTGATCGGAATTTTATTGTAATGTTAACAAAACCTACACATCAAAATATAAATTAAGTGAGGCATATATTAATATTAAAAATTAAAAAATTATATTTACTATAAACATATAACTTACCTTAAGCAAGAAATCAAAGGAGGAGGAGCAAGCTTAAGAAAAAGGAAGAGAAGCAAATGACAAAGGGGAGGAAAAAAATGAGACTTTTGAACATTTTATGCTTGAATTTTGAAAAAAAAAAATCAGAACCCATGCCTCTGTCGCAGGGCACAGGAGTTACTATGTGTCCTGCTGTGTACAGTAACTTTCTTGCTCTCTGTAGATTTAAATTAAAAAGAAAAAAATTCAAAAAAGGGCAAGAGTGGGTGCCATTTTCTGACCTTAGGCCTTACTACCAGATTCACTTAATCTGGCACCTTGTGCACCGCAAAACGATGTTTTATTCCCTTAATTGAATCGACATCATTTTGAAAGTTTCATAGGCGCTCCTAGCAGATGTCAAACGACGTCGTTTCTCCACGATGAAAAATGGTAGGTAAGTTTGTTGTTTTCAATGCAAATAAGCAAAATAGTCATGTGGGTTCAACCTATTGGAAAACGACAACACAAAGTGCTATTTTCTAACATCCTAAAATTTTAAATAATTTTACTGTTACCCATCTTTTCTATTTTTTTTTCAAAAAAGATATTAAAATAAAAAAAAACCCTGATATTCTTTCTAACCCAAAGCAATCGCTATTTTTGTTTCTAATTAAGTTTTGAGTCTTTCTTTTTTAGTTTATTCTCCCGTGAGATTATTAAATTTAACGAAGCGATCAGTCCTACAAATTTATTAAGGCTCAAATGAACCTTTACCATCCACACAATTATCCTCTACGAATTGATCTTTCTCTCTAGGCTGCTTCCTTAATCATCGCTAATGGCATAATTTAAACTTTTTGTATATATAATCAATTTAGATATGCTCCTTTAGGTGTTTAATCAATCCCTCAACTAATTAATAAGCTCCCTACAAACGACATGTTAACATTCGAAAAGGAAATAAAGAAAATTCCCATCATAATCAATACTCCCTCCATTTTTTATTATCTGTCACTTTTGAGTAAATTTTAAATTTTATTTATTTGTCACTTTTAGATTTTCAATGTAATTTAATTTGCTTTTCCAATTTATTTTTATTTCTCAATAAAATCAGAACCAATCAGATTTGATAATTTAATCTTAATCACGCAATTTAATACTAAATTTAAATTTATTTATTATTTTTTAATCCTAGTGAAAACAATAAAAGTGACTGATAAAAAAAAAACGGATGGAGTAATATTTTTGCAATTAAGGCTAGATAAGATAATGCATGGCAGACCAACTAATTACATTATTAAAAACAAAATTAAATAACATAAACATGCTGCTATCATGTCTACTTTCTATTATTTAACCTAAGTATCTATAACACTAGTATTAAAATAATATATGGTAAACCAACCACATGATTAGATCCAAACGCTACTTTCTTTTAATTTTGTTTTTCTTGTGATCGTAATCTAATTAATACTAATTAATAACCCGTTTCAGCTTAGAGAAAGATGAGAGTTAGCAAGTGCCTCGGTTGTCAAAATAATAATTCGTCAGCTGCTACTTAATTAAAATGAAATTTATTAGATCTCTCACCTAATAGTCTAGTAAAATTAGAATCTTTATACGTTTATGTTTTATACAATAGCTTTTGTTTTTCTTGAAAAGAAAAAAAGAATAAAAAAAAAAGAAAACAAAATAACAATATTCCTAGGAAAAGAAAATGCATGATTAGTGAAAAAGAAGGATTACGGAGGACATGATTAGCGAGGCAATCTTTCAATCTAATGTTTAAGGGCACAAAAGTTGAATAGCTCTCCTATAAAAAACTTTTATGCAAATAAAAATAAGAAAAAAATTGTATATCCTAATAAAAGTAAATATTTTCATGTTCACACACATATAAACCGCAAAATAAATGGTGTTGAATGAAAATGTTGTCACTTGTCATGTTAAAAAGAAAAAATATTTGAAAAGACATAAAATAAATTACAATTACTAATATTTCAGTTTTTCTGACATGGCAATAAATTATTGACTAGATAAAAGAAGAACAAAAAATAAATAAAAAAAAATGGTCTAAAAAAAGTCCGTTCAGTCCATGTGTTGGTGATATACATGGTTGTTTATAAGACATTTTGCTTGTAAGAATTTTATGTAGTTTCAATTAAAATAATGTGCCAAATATTGCCTCATTGATTACCAAGCTCCTGGACAGCTGAGAAAGCAGAATTTCCAATCGTGACATACTTTTACGGTTAAATTAGTATAGAAACAAAATAATTCTAAAAAAAAAAAAGAAGTTAAAGTACTGAAAACTTATGTAAAAGATGTTTATTCCTTTATATAATATTAATGTCCTGTGACCTGTTATTCATGATTAGAAATATAAATGTTAGGTAATAGTCGTAACGGACAAACATTAGCTAAAAAATCAGAATAATATTTGAATAATATTTGATTAAATGAAATTAGTAAGTGCAAAGTGAGTTATTGAATTAGTTTTATTAGATACATTTAAAAAAAATATAATTATTTAATTTTTTCTCAATAAATTGCTTCTATTTTTTTCTTAAATTCATTTACAGTACAGATTCATAGATATTTCATGATTCTGATATAAATGGCATTTAAAATGAAATGGCAAAGGGATTTATTGCTGCAGCAATGGTAGGCCATGAATTGAAGAAAACAATAGAGAGCGAAGTAAACTGCAAAAGGAATTAGTAGCAAGTGGGACGCACGTGACATCCATAAGTTAGATATTAGGGGTCTATTTACTTGCAGAAAATTACTTCAATTTTTCATAAAAAAATTTTCACATAAAACAGAAAATAAAGATCATATTTATTTTCGTCAGTTTTCTAAAATATAAAACAAAAAATAAATTTTCTAGTTTTTTAAAATAAAGAAAAAATTAAAAAATTAATAAAAAATATTTTACAAATTTTTCGAATAATATTAATATACATACATATATACGTATATATATGTACAAAAATATATATATTATGCATATATATATTTTTGTATGTACATACATACATAAATATATGTATGTGCATGTATATGTATATGTAGTACATATATATATATACACACACACACACATATGCATATGTATATGTGTATGTAGTACATATATATATATATATACACACACACACATATGCATATGTATATGTATACATATATATGTATATATATGTATATATATACACATACATATGCATATACATACATATTCATGTATGTATGTATGTGTGTATGTGTACACACATATATATAATAAGTACTCCAATTTTTTATTTATTGATAAATAAATGCATTTTTTAAAATTTTACGAAAAATAAATACTTCAATTTTCTAAGAAAACAGAAAACTACAAAAATAAAAAATACATTTTTATCTTATATTTTTTATTAATTTATCCTTTTTAAAAAGAAATTATTAATTATTAATTTATATTTTAAAAATTAAATTAATAGTTATTGTATAAAAGATATATTTAAATATACTATATTTTTTGAAAATAAATATTTATTTATGATTAAATCAAAATAAAAAAAGGTGCATATTTATTTGTGAAAGAGAGAGTATTCAATTTCATTTATTATTATATATAAATATATTTTTGTTTACTGCAAAACCATTGCTTTCCTCTTCAATGACTCGTCTCATATCCACACATATTCCCACCATTTTTAGCCTTAAAATATATGAGATTGTTTGGAAAGAAATTTATCATCTCCAACATCGAGTCATGGCTGACCTTCCAATTGCCACCCTAGTCAGTTTCGTTGGTTTCGTCGGTCCTCCTCTCCAGTTGTGCCAAATAATCAAATAACAAGCAAAACACAAGAAAAACAAACCTCATTACTTTAATAAAATCAAATTACACATGAATAATCATAACCATATTCTACCACAATTAAACGTAGATATACTCACAAAAAAATCAACATTCAATAGATAAATGGAAAAGAAAGCATCTTATTGAAAAATTCAATGAAAGGAGAAAAAAATTGAGAAAAGATTGATAGAAGAAAAGAAATTACTCGGTAGAAAATAAATAAAGAGATGAGAAAAGAAAATCATACAATAATAGAGAGTAACGACAAAATCAGAATCTATACTCGGAGATGGCGATAGTAAAATAATCGGAGCAAAAGAACGACGGAGCAAGGGAACGACAGAGCAAAATAACGATGGAGCGGCAAAGTAATTGATGCTAAAAGAAAAGATGAAGATGTGAATAACTAATTAGGTAGTGTTTATTAACCTTGGAAAAGTCGGGATGGAAAGAAAATAAAAGCATTTCAATTTTTCCGACCTTTTTAAGCGTTTGTTAAAAAAATGGATCCCACAAATTTTTTTTAACTACTTATATCTTGATATTTCAAAGTATACATATCTTGATATAGGGTTAAAATATGCAAAAATAACTAAAAAAATTGAAAAAAATTATTTTTAATTCATTCTAAAAAATTTAACAAACGATTGGAAAAAATTTTGGGAATGCTTTTTAGTTTTATCTTGACTATTCCATATCTTGGTCCGAAAAGTATTCCAGCTTTATCTAAAAAATTTTTATCTTGATCAATTTAACAAACGCGAAAAAATTTATTTTTAAAAGTCAGAACTTTAAAAAAAAGGGAAATTTTTAAATTGAAAATGTATTTTTAAAAAGTAGAATTAAAAAGAGACATTTGGTGTAAATTCCTCTAAAAAGTTGTGAGGATCATGAATTTTGCAAGCATAATCAGCCCACTGGGCTTATTAGACTTAAGGAAAAAAAAAACCCATTATCTTAGCAGAACTTAAAAGTAGATTGTTATTTTAGCCCATGATAAATACGAAGGATCTACCACCAGCCCAAATTCTTCGGGCCCCATCAATTAAATTAGAGGTAGCCTGTGATACTTTAGGTGTTATTGTTATTATTATTATTATTATTGTTATCATCTGTAATGTAATTCGGTGCATTAAAAAAAGCATGAAGCTTTATTCAAAAATGAGTTTTTTTATGGAGAAAAAATGAAAGCCGAGACTTGAATATAAAACAGTAATCAGCTTTATTATTATTGGAATATTTAAAAAAATACTTGAAAAAAGAAATAAGAGTTATGAAGATGGGATTGAAAGGGTTGATGGACAACATGGGTAGTTTAGTGAATACATTAATTTCCCACTTGGCAACTTGGATCTTAACACGTTAAATCATGTTTTAGTGCAATTAATGTTAACAATGCATGGCATGGATTTTATGTAAAATGAGTTTCATCGAAAAGGTAAAAAATGAAAAAACAAGAAAGAGAAATGTGCTTTTATTGTATATCTGGAAAATCAACTTCAAAAGCAGACATTGTGTTAGTGGCCTAGCTAAACCTAAATCATTAGATTCCCCCCCAAAAAAAAAACTGCATTAATTGTGAAATTTTAATCAGAAAACAAAAAATTGTCAATTAGATGCTGTAGGAGTTGACAGGAAAAAAAAGGAAAATTTGACAGTGAAAAGCATTTATAAGCACATTATTGAATTTTCCACTAGACTAGCAACCAATATCTCTTATCAGAAATGCATGAAGGATCAATTTTTTTTTTTTGCCGTTGGACTATTTGTTTTTCTTTAATAAACAATCAAATTTATATTCTTATAAAGAAAAATAAAATATTTGGAAGGTGATTAATCCATTTCATAAATTAATACTTAAAACTTAGCTAAACATGAAATTTTCAGATAAGTATGATATAAAACATTGATTAGTAGCATCTAATGTTCAAATTAATTAATAAAAAAGTGAAGTGAAAACTTTCATAAATTAATTAGATAGGCTGTTAGTATCTTTATAAGATATTTTGGATTTGGATTTGAAACATTTTTAAATATCTGAAATATAACATTTTAGTTGTTTTATAAACTTATTCATCTAAATTAGTTGAATCAATAAATTTTAAATAATAAATATATTATTAAAAATATATTAAGCGAAAGGCAGTTGGAGGAGGAAGTGGGAGCCATATCACATGGACTGGATGGCCTTGCTGTTAGAGAAAGCATAGCACTAAACAACGTGATAGTTTTCAAAAAAACATAAAATGAAATAATACGAATTTTTTTTTTATTTAGAAGTTTCGAATATGAATTTTTAAGAATAAAATATTTATAAATATTTGAAAAGTAGTATGTTATTATTTTTTATAGATTGTACAGTCAAATTTGAATTAATAAGATAAAAAACTTCGGATATCATATTGAAATAAAAGAGAGAGAATGACACTCCGATGAAATTTTTACCATAATTGTTGATCACTATCTATCGTCCATGGCCAAATATGATATTGGCTTCACAAAAGCGATGCAACCCATTTTTAGTGCATCCCTATGATAATATACCTTGCCTTTACTTTTTCTTTGAATGACAAAACACTGCTACTTATATATATATACTTGTAAAGCACGTCAATGATAAATTATTATATATCTGAAATTTTTATATGACTATTGAAAATATTTAAAAACTAATACATAATTGAAAGATGGTATCAATAAATAATAAAATATTATATACTGTTACTCAATATTAATAGTCTAACTTATTTAATATAATTCATCAAAATCTTTTTTGCCAGCACTTATTTTTTGACATGATCTCGCTTTTATATGACAAGATTGAAAAAAAGAATGTCCTTGCTTGAGTGAAAATCACTATTAATTAATTGCATATCTTCATTTCTCTTATCACTTAATTAGTTGGAATTCAAATTCAAACGTTATGAATCAAAATTTCAAAGGGTGTGAGTATTGAATTCAACTATTTCTTAACAAATCGAAAAATATTTATTATAATATAAGACAATTGAAGTGGAAACAAATGGAATCAAGTCGACAATAATAAAAATCATGAAGCTCCGCTTCCAATGAAAAGAAACAAATTGAGCTCAGCAACCAATAAAAAAAAGGGAAAAAACAAAATGAACAGGCAAAGGTAAAGGATCCAAAACATAATCTTCAGTATTTTCCCTACTTGTATTATGATTTCATGACATCATTAATTTAAATTTTTAGAAAAAATATTTGTGAAAATAATTTTCCTACTTGTATTATAATTAAATGACATCATTAAAATCTTGGAAAATTAAATAAAAAAGAAAGAAGATAAATAAATAAAAATTTGGGCAAAGCCTTAAATTATTGTTCGGTACGACATAGACATAATATAAACAGAGAATATGGTAGGACCATAGTCTCTACTACCTACTTATAATGGCTAATGTTCCAAGAATTTGAAAAAGAAATTAGGAGAGTAGGAGAAATAGGAGAAAACAGTTCTAACTTTTGGAAGAAAGGGATGCATTACTGTAATAAGTCTAAAGGGAATTAATTAAAAGGGCTGTCCTTTTGTTTAGGGACAGTTGATGCTAAACAAAAGCACTTGACAATAACACTCTACCTCCTCAAATAGTTTTATTGTGTGATTTCCTCAATTTCATTAACAATGTTGGTCTAACTATTACTATAATTGATTGTTTTCAGATTATATATGTACTTCATTTTGCATATACCACATCATACTTTTTAAATTCCAATTTTTTTTAGCATTGCTCTTTTCATTCAAAAAATAATTAATAATATCATGTTTGAAAATTAAAAGTTGCATTTCATTATATAAATTTACATGTAGCAAATGGATTAGGTCGGATCATAATATATTGGGTTATAAACGAGTTAGAATTTGACAGTTATAAATAGCTTGGATGGGATCGGATAGGCTCGTGATCCAAATGAGCGTTATTAAATGGATCGTAAGTGAAATTTTATAAATTTTTAATCTTTTTTCAATTGTTATACAAAAAAATTGGATATTTTTATATATTATTCACATTATATACAAAAGTTTTAAAATTACAAATAATATAAATGAGAAATAAATTGATCACAAGTAAATCATAAAATAAGTAAGATTAAACAAATTACATACCGAATCGAATTGGATTGAATTTACATATCAATTATTAATGAATTGTTAATAAATCGAGTTAAATTTAGACTGCATGTTAGTGGACAAATTGAATCGAATTCTTAAATTAGATAAAAATTTGCCAATATCGTAAATTTCCTTGTTCTTATTTTTTATTTTTGAGTATGATATGTGTTGTAGCACTATCAACAAATCAAATATCTTCATTATTGAGTATGAATCCAATTAAAGAATGTGAAACATCCATGCATTCATTGAAAATAAATAAAAAAAAATAATTAGAATATGAAAAATATTTAAATATATATATGTAACTACTCAAATAAGGAAAAAAAACTTAAATAACAAGCACAATATTGAAATATAGAAATAAGATAATAATTTTAAACTTTCATATCTTTTATTTTCTTTATTATTCTTCATGACTCTTAAAAAAAATCTGAAGCATTCAAATGAGTAATATCCGCAAGGTCTCTAAAATCATCATCATCATTATATGCCAAATTTGCCTCAGCATCATCATTCTGATCAACTGAATTTATTTTCACATTTTTTCCTTTTCTTTTAATGGAGGCTTGATAAAATTTAACAAGATGGTCAGCCGTACGATAGGTATGTGATCAATGCCCTTTTATTCCACATTGATAACATGAATTTTCTTTAGTTTTTGAAAAGCTATTATGATCGACCTTATTTTTTTCTTTTTTTTTTTTCCATTATTGTTCTACTTCAGGTGGTGCAAAAAAATTATTGTTATCATTACCGCTATAATGACGGTAATTGTTTCAGCCTCGTCCTCTTCCTCTACAATGACTACGACCACGACTGCAGCCATATATGGCTATGATTGTGTATTGCTACATTCACTTCAGAAAATGGAGCAGATCTTGTAGGATGAGTCTCATAATTTTTCATTAATAGCTCATTATTTGTTTAGCTACAAGTAAGCATGAGATTAATTAAAAATACTTTTTGAAACCCTTTTCCCTATATTACTACTGTAGGAGCACATTTGAAGCATGAAAAGTTGAAAAAAATTTTTCTAATAAGTCCTCATCAGTAATTTTTCACCACATAACTTTAACTGAGAACTAATTCTAAAAACAACAGAATTATATTTACTTACAGTTTTAAAATTTTAAAATCGTAAGTGTATTCATTTATAATGAGTTTTAAGTAATATTATCGTTCGTTGGTGGTCATATCGCTCTTTTAAATTATTTCACAATTTAAGCAGATCTTTTACTATTAGATATTCAACTTTTAATCCTTAATGTAGATGATGACGAAGAAATATCATCACCCTTGCTTTGTCTTGATTGGATGCTTTATTTTTAACTAAAATTGTATTTCCAAACCCTTTAAAATCAAGATGAATTTCGGTATCAAAAATTCATGATAAATACTTTTTGCAAGTTATGTAAAGAGTTTCAAATTCAAGTTTAGTAATATTTGACATAATGTAAGTTGGAAAGAAATAAAGAAAAATATTTTACTACAAATTATGGAGCGAACTCGTGCTGATAACGTATTATAAAATACGAAAACTATGTGGAATATTATAAGAATAAGTTATAAGAATAAAAATAATAAAATGAATTTTAGAGAAAAATGGAGAGAAAGTAAGTATTCTCTTATTATCTTTTTTTATATATATTTTATGAAACAAAAATCTTTATTTATAAATTTATGAATATAGGTTACATAAATAAATATAAATACATAAGTTGTAAAGTAAATACATAAATTACAAACATTAATAAGTTGAAAATTCAAACTTAATTTATGAATATTAATAAATCCACTTATTTACAACATTACCATATTCTATCTTTCCTTTCTTTTTTATCTCTCCTACTCACCCAATTCCAAAAAGATTATAATCTTTAGAGTTGAATTCAAACCCACGGAGGAAACAAATTCAAGGCGAAAATTTAAACCATTATTTTTTTTCTAGAAAGATATTTGAGTCGAATATAGTTTATTTTTGTGGTTATAAGAGATTATAATATCTTATTATGATTGTAAATATCGTTTTTCTTTTTTGTACTGTTAATAGAGTTTTAGTAATTAAATTAATTTTTAAACGAGTGGTAATAATCAGACTAATATTTTATGATTTGAACTTAATTTATAGTTGAGGTAGGATTATCAAACATTTAACTAAAATTAAAAAGAAGCATTACATATCAGCAATTCTGATTTCCGAGTTATCAAATCAGCAATTAATGTTTGTAAGAAAAAGAAGAGCAATGGAAGACGTAAGGACCAAAATTAATGGTGATAATATAAAAAGGGTTTTGCATGGAAAACACAAGGGCCCAGAGCCCACGTGTGGCGGTGGAATTTATGATAAGCGTATAAGAAAATGTTCCCCACACAAGATCTTCACAGTATACTTTTTCTAGGCTTCTAATAATTCATAATTTTCTTCTTTAATAACCTCCATAAATGGTTGGTTGGTCCAATCCTTACAGCCTCCTACACTCTCCGAATTACTGTTAAAATATCGTTTGTTCAATTTCAGGGACAATCGGTCCCTGTTACTTTTTAAACCTTCATACCTAAAATATAATAATGTTTATATTAATTTGAATATTTATTGTCTCATATATTTATTTTTAAAATTAAATTTATTTTCTTCCACAACACGCACACAAAAATTTAAAATAATAATAATAAAATGTCATTGTATAATATCTTTTAAATTAATAGAGAAATGAATTTAAAATTTTGTGCATTTTTAATCGGATGTTAATGGTTAAACCGATTCGTTTACATGTTATAAAATATAAATCAGTTTTGCAACGTAGTTTACTTCGTCATTATTTGTTAACTGTGCATTATGATTCAATTTACTGCCTTGTTAATTATCAATAACTGTGGTGTCCATTTCAATTTATTTATTTTTTTCAATATATTTCTAGTTAATGGAGTAAGTGATAGAAAAATATATAATTCCAATCGTACACCAGTTAAGTTTTCTGTTTTTAGAAAAGGAAAATTTTAGAATGTAAATTTATCTTGTGAAAAAGAAGTGTAAAAATCCAAATTTTACGGTAAAAAAACGAAATTGTTGAAAATTATTTATCAAAAGCATTACCAGTCTTGCCTTTATTATGTACCCCCTAACAGCTAACAACACCATTAATATCATATATATTAATTAATTAAATTTGAATCTGTCCCCATCAAGGAAAGATTCGATTATATATATGCCATTAGGTCAAAATTCAAGGCTGCTACCAAAAATCACACCGTCTAAAGAGGCTTAGGGTCATTTTCATGCTGATAGAATAAATTGTAGCAAGATAATTATAATTAATTGATTTGGCATAAGATTAATGGATTCACTGAATGTACATACTATTCACTTTGACAATTTGAGAGGTGCGACAAGTAAATATTAGCTAACAGCTGTAGACTAATCTATTAGTTTCCTAAGTTCTTAATTAGGTTATTAATAATAACAAGAAAATGCAAATGAAATATGCTAAAGGATTGATTGATGACATAAGTGGGTCTGTGAAAGTGAAACCTTGCTAAATTTAGTGCTTTTATTGCTCCAAATATAGAAGAGCCTGTTACAAACTAAAAAGATTTTAGAGTTTTTTTGATATTATTTATATAATTCAATAATTAGAAGAAATTGAATTGTATGATGTATTTGTTACTGAATAGTAAATATAAAAATTAAAAGTAAAATATCTGGTATAGAGGGGACATGATTCGGTTTGTGGTTGCGCATGGTATGTAGTTAGTACTATTTGTTTTAATAATTAAAAATTTTGGAGATGGAATAAATATTGAGTTATGATTAATTGAAAAAGTTATCAAATTAACTCTTTATAACCGTTTAAATTAGAGATTAATTTCATTGATACCGTTGCGGACTGACACACCAAATTAACACTCTTTAAATGTGCATTCATATGAATTTAGAAAAAAAATAAAAAGTCTCTGGTGGTGCATAGAAAGTTTAAAGAGTTAGTCTTTTAAAACATTAAGCAGTGTTGACAAGCCAAAGAGGCATATATAAAAAGGATAAAGCAAAGACCATAAGTGATGGATATAACGTAAGAAAAGTAGATGTATAGTCCGACAGAGTACCTCTATTTTAAGCATCCCTTCTTCCTTGTGTTTTTACTTTGGAATCAATCTACACTACTCATGATTCCGTTTTCTTGTAATTAGATTAGGATCAATTCTATTAGCTTTTGCTTTTTTTTTTTTTATATTTAATTATCTACCTAGCCAAGTTTAAGAACATTAACGAATCATTACAGGGACGGAGACAGAAAATTGTAGTATGAAAATGCATTTACTTTTTCATGTTTAATTATCCACCTAGACAAATTGAAGAAGATTAGTAAATACGAGGAATATTAAATTAGCTTATATTGGTCCGTTGCGATTTTACTTCGTACATAAAATATAATGTTTTATTGGATTGGATTATAAAAGAAAATTTTGTTACCTTTTCAACTTGTAAGTAAATTTGAGACTTCATGGTCTTGATCTCTCGACTATGACTATTAAATTAAGTTAAAATTAAATAGTAAACACTTGGTTGATTTAGTAATTAATTACTATGATTAACATGAATAAAAAAGCGACAAACATGGCATGGTAAAATATTGGGTGAAACGAGACAAAAGGGTTTTCTTCAGAAGGCAGAATTGTTAGTTCACGCTCAACTCGAACTATTGAATTGAAAAGTTTTAATCAAATTATTGTGGCCTTCAAAAGTCAAATTTTCCTTCTAAATATTGATTGCTTCCAAACAGAAGATCAATATATATATTCATGTGATGATGTGATCATGAATTGAATCTTCTCGCGGAGAATTTTGTTTCTAGATCCATTTTTCCTCAAACCATTATCTCTATCGTATATTTTGATGGAAAATTGATTATATAATTAAATAAGGGTCGCATTATATATAGACGGCATTTTTCAGTGGTCTTGATTAAAAAAAATTGTTTGGTGGTTCCTATTTTTCTGCTCAGATGTTGTTTTCCTGTTATCAAATAGGGTCACATTGACTGTTTGTTGGCTTCCGTCTTCGAAGAAGAAATCTATGATTTTGTTTTCAGCATGAAACCCCTCGAGGGTGTGGGTTTTGGAGTATAGTAAAAAGCTCTCGTTTTGTCTTTGTTAAAAAGATTTGTTTAGTCCGTGAAAAAGATTGGCATGCTAGTATTGCCAACTTCGGAACTATAAGCATATTATATCTGGTTTATAAAATCTTGACGAAGGTCATCACCAATTGTGTGATGGCATGTCTCTCTCATTTAATCGGCACACATTAGGCTTGTTTTATTTCTAGCCATTGTCTGTGTACAGTTCGGGATAGTGGAAGTTGTTTGTCAAGTATGAATCCCAAATATATTTGGAGGGGGATGAATAAGAGTATTAAAACTTTTGATAATCAAATGTCACAAATTAAATCAGATAATTATTTCGAGTTGCACAAATGCATATATCAAGATCACAATAAATCTATTTCTTAAATATTACTCAATATATTTTTGGTCAATCTTTTTCACATCAAATATACATGCACAGAAGAAACTTTTGGTATAATTGATCAATTAAATCTTACTCAAATAATTTATGCAAAAATTCGAGTTCATCTTGCGGTAGAACACATATCAATTTTAGCACTTTGTTCTATAAAATTCAGAATAGATAGATTCAACTTAACATAAAATTAAATAAAGCATGAAATAAAAGAGAATAATGGATAGAAAAATTTGACACCACGATTTATAGAGATTTGGTTTTTGCCAACATCCTCTCCTTAAGACAACCCGTCTTAAGAGTTTCTCTCTTCTAACGTGACTCTATTTAGCGGGCAAGAGTCAAAAGCCGGTTACAAGAAGCTTTCCCAATTTTTCTCCCAAGTAAAAAACTCTAAAATACTTAGTCATTTTTTTTCAAGTAAAAGGATCAAAACACTTGGTTTTTTTTCCCAAGTAAAATAATCCAAACACTTGCTAGCTTCTGTTCCTAGGCTCTAGCAACCTAACCTTACTTTTATCTCTCATGATTTTTGATAAACCTCACTCCACATGATTACAATTAAAAATTATAATCATATGAGGATATGTGAATGATGCCCATGATGAAGTGAAATTTACAGAAAAAATGAGGTTCAAAAACTAAAGTGTTTCACTGATCATATTTTACACTTGAAAAACAACATTATATATATATATATATATATATATATATATATATATATATATATATATATATATATATATATATATATATATATATATATATATATATAAATAATAGAGTTGTTAAGTGTGAAAACTATTTTAAAAAACTTTTTCTTAGCAATTTGAAAAGATCTGATTTTTGCTTCCCTTAATTGAAATGCAACAACCATAAAATCAATGAAATATTATTTCCTTTTTTAAAGATATGTTTATATGGAAAATTTAAGTTTAGAAAATAATCAAATTAAATATGTCAAAATATGATGATTTTATTTCTTTAAATGCATTCCATCAGCTAGAAAATATTTCAGAAAATATATTTTCATTTTCAAAGATGTAAATATGAAAAACTTAATTAATGGAAATTTAATTTAAATATGTTAAGGTGTGATTTAAAAAATATTTTTATGCAATGAATCATTTGTGTGAGTGTGTGTATCCTCAGAGATAATTTTACAATACTTTCCTAAAGTGACTTAATCTTCAAAATTAATTCAAGACATCAGGTCTGATAGCAGAAATTGTCTGACCTATTCTATTCCGAGTAGAACACTTGACAGTGGTGTTATTTTGGACCTACACAAGATAAAATTAAAAAATCCAAAACTTTGTTAATTGAATTATTTTGTTATTCATCAAAATCCACATAAGGCTGAGATTGTAGCCTTTTGAGCCAACATCAAAGACCAAGCTTACTTGATAAGTGTGATGAGAAATTTATCGAGTCATGATGGTGGACTCTAAATTCTTAGGTGCAATGAAATTGTTGAATGATTATAATTATAATTCATGGCAAACTATTATACAGTCCTATTTGAAAGGTCAAGAATTATAAAATATCATTCAAAGAAGTGAGACTACAGCTCCTGAAGCCACAAAAACACAAACATCTGCAATTGCATTATATTATGTTGAGACTTTATTCGCTCTTAAATTTTATGTTGATGATGATATTTTAAAATATATAAAAGATGCGAGCATACAGAAAGAGACATGCAATATTTTTGCATCCTTTATTCAAAGAAAAATGAAATGAGGCTATAGTTTCTGGAGAATGAGTTGATGGCAATCAAGTAATGGAAGATGGCAATCAATCAATACTCTTCTAAGGTGAAGTCTTTGTGCAATAAAATTTCAGACTTAGATTTAGAAGTTGTGATAATGAGTTGTGAAAAAAAATATTATTTTTGAGTTCAATCCTAAATACTAAGGGTTTATAGCAATTATTCAAGGATGGCTGACTCAATCAACACTGGAAATATTGGAGAATTGAGTTAATATCACTCATGGTCATTGAACTTATGCCTAATAGTATAAAAGTAACTAAAGAATTTTTTCGTGTTAAAATTATCACTGAACTTTGCATTATTTTGTGCAAAAATTATAATTACTGTTTTTTGATGAAAATCATCATCGAAATGTTGATATGGCATGCCACGTCATCTACATATACCTACACATAGTGTGCCACATCATCAACTATTTATGCACACGTGACGTGCTATGTCAGCTACTTTTACACACGTAGCATGCCACATCAGCACTCCGACATCGATCTTCACTGAAAACTGATAATGATGACTTTTGCACAAAATAATGCTAAATTTAGTGACAGTTTCGATACGAAAAATTATTTAATTATTTTTTGCACTATTAGACGTAAATTGAATTATCATGGATGAAATTAACCTTTAGAGAATCTGTCGATCAATCAAGAAAGTTTAGCGATACATATGGCAAGGTTGTTGACTAAGAATGAGGATGAAGTGTTTTTTAGCGCTAAAGGAAAATACGTATCAAAAAGTTTGAAGTATTAAAAATTCAAATATTCAAAGTAAAGATTGAAAGAAGAAGGTAGTAATGATGAAAAAAAATGATGATGACGACAAGAGAGATAAAAGCCATGAGGAATAAGGTCATCTTTAAATAGAGCTCAACAATGTCAAGATCAAGAAGATGATTGAGATTACAGATCGCATAAGCAAAATGTTGAGTACTTTAATTGTGGAAAGAAAGGATATTATGCATTAGACTGTTGGCATAAGAGAGATTATAGAGAAAGAAAAAAGGAAGCTTCATATAGTTGCATAGTGGATTATGATAGTGAGAAAAAATGGGATACTCCACTCATATGTGCATTGCATAATTGGGTTAGTGGAAGAAAAGGAAAGAGGTGATTGATTTCAACAGTCCTTGGAGCTCATAATGGGCTACGCTAGTGTTAAGATGTGAAATACGGCAAAGTAGAAATTGAGAATGAAGAAGAATGAGATTTGAATGCATCCAACTTATTTATAGAAGAAAAAAACTGAAAAAAAAGCTAATGAAGTTGGAGACAACTCTACAAAATGTGATGATAAATTAGAAGAAGTTGTTCATAAAGAAGTGGAGGAGCTTATTTAAAAAGAATTGGTTAAGCAGCTGCAAGAGGTTAATGAACAAATTAAAGAAGTTGAAAAGCACACAACTAGTGATCTCATTGTGCAAGAACAAAATTGTAATGGTCTCAACACCGAGTCAGTTGTGAATAGTACTTTTCGACAGTAAATAGTATTTTTCGAGCCCGAAAGTCAAAAATATTTTATTGGACCGTTGGAAAGTCATGATCATAGTGAACTTGAAGTTGAAATTTGAAGTGAAATTGAGATCAAATGGATCTCAAAAAGTCAAAAATACGAAAAAGATAGCGAGTCGATTTCATTTGTAGAGAAGGAGACTTGATTTTGCATAAATAATTAAAAATAGTAAACGAACTTCGAATATTGTCAGATTTTGTGTGCCTACATGAATTTTTATGTAGAATATTTTGGTGATGAGAATTGAATTTTTCGGTGACATTGACAGTTGTCGAATCGGATCGATAAGTTTGAATCGGATCGATAACGAACTCTGATTGATCGAAAAATTTGCGTGCTAGCTATTTTCGATGTTTTAAGAATAATGAAATCATTTTTGAAGTAATTTGAAGTAAGAAAGAGAGAGAAATTGGATTGGGCCTTAAATGGGCCTTAATGTTTAAGTGGGCAAAACCCACTCATTTAAGCCCAATTTTGGCCCTTTAGGAGAAGTATAAAAGGTAAAAATATCTGAAGATTTTCAGAAAATTCTACCTTCTTCTTCAGCTCTCCCTTTGGCCGAACTTCTCTCTCTTCTCTCTCAAAATTTCTTCAATCTCACTCATTTTTCTTGGGAATTAAAGCATCCTATCCCTCTAAATGTTTATTCTAGCCTCAAACCCTTGATTTGGAAGATTAAAGTAAGGAAATTCAAAAGGAAAAGCTTTAGGGGTCAAATAAAGGTAAGGGATTTTCAAAGTTTTAAATTTGTTTAAGGGTACCTATAAGTAGATTTAGGTGCCTAGAATCCATTTTTGTGGTTAAATTGAGCTAAAAATGTTGAAATCATGGTGTTTCCTTTGATGTAGAATTCGGGCCCAATTTTTTTCTGGTGATGGAGAGATTTCTTTGGTTTAAGGCATGGGAAAGGAAGCTTAAGGAAGCTAAGGCATGAGAAAAAGGTAAGTGACTACAAAATTCATTGATTTCCTTTTTTGTGAATTTATTTCCTTTGATGTAATTAGGTTGAAAATTTTTAAGTTGTTAATTAATGAAATTATGTTAGGGTAAATGAAATTAAGCATGAAAGAAGATGAAATGAAGGCTTTAATGAAAGAAAGAAAATTTTTAAGATAAAAAATGTTGGTGGCCGAAAATGGTAGGTAGAGAAAATAATGAGAAAAATGCAAATAATTAATTTATGTTAGTTTAACATAATAGTAGACATGATAATAAATGTCTTTGAATTTTTAGAGAATATTTGAAAATTATTTGAAAATTTTTAAAGTTATGTATAGTGTACGTATATAATGAAAATTGTGATTTATAGTGAATTAAATGACTATTTTGATGAAAAATGACAATAACTAATAAATAATGCTTAAATAAATTTTATTGGCATTTATTGAAATTATTGTGATTTTATTTGGAATTTAATGTTAATATGTATAATGAAAATAATTGAAATATTAATGCATAATTGTATAAAAACGACTAAAGCGATAAATTAATATGAAATTAAATTAATGTCAACGAAAAGAAGTAAAAAGTCAACCGATGAATTTTTCGAAATCAATATCAAGTCATGAAAATAATAAGAATAATGAATAATTGGTAAATAATTCATAAAATGAGTGAAAGTGATGGAAATAAATTGATAAATAAGTGAAAAGACAATGAAAAGAAAGAAAAGAAAGTTTAGGGATAAAATGATAATTTTTTTTAAAAGTGTAAAAAACAAGTAAATCAAGTGAAAATTTCTTAAGAAAAAATAAAATAGTCAGATAATAGCTAAATTGTTGAGAAAATGAATTTTATTGTCAATAGGGACTAAAAATATAATTTTATTTATAAATAATAATTTAAGTGTATAAAAATATAAAGTGTTCCAATTGATTAGTTTAAAGAACTCAAATGAGCTTATGATGACAAAATTGTAATTATGCATTTTCGAGGCATAAAATAATGAATTATATTAATAGAATTCCTAATTACGTAAAAAGTTATAAAATAAATGCGTGACTAATTTATCAAAATAAATTAGTCAATAAAAAGTATTAAAAAAGTGAATGACTATAAAATAATTCGTTGATGAAATAAACGTCGGCTTATCGAATAATTAAAAAGTTTGGACAGAGAAAAATAAAAGAAAATTGTGAATTATAATGCCATAATTCATAATTTGTATAAAAGATTGAAAAGCCCAAGTGTCTGAGTGAATTATCAAAAAATAATTCACAAAAGTGATTTGAAAAGATAAAGTGAATGAAATGACAAAAAGTTATTGAATAGTTAAAAACACTAAAAGAGTGTGTTTAATAAGAATATAGTGTACAAAGAAATAAATAAAGAAATTAAAGATTTTTAAATGTTTAAAAATTATTGCAAATATAAGTGATTATTTTGCCCTTAGCGATAAGCAAGTATTGTTATTCTTGTTTTGGATATAATTGGCTA
Organism: Excoecaria agallocha; assembly: GCA_037975025.1. NCBI lineage: Eukaryota > Viridiplantae > Streptophyta > Magnoliopsida > Malpighiales > Euphorbiaceae > Excoecaria > Excoecaria agallocha. Next base: position 35,403,578 of record CM075810.1, on the reverse strand, counting down.
GCCATAAGAATACCTCTGTACCGCGGTGCAAGTCATGGTGACTTGCTTTGCTATGGGTGAGATCTTTGATCTCCATAGCTTCAGTGAAAGTGAAAGTGTATCTGTTTTCTGTTCTGTGAGACTTGATTTTTCGAGATCATTTCTCTATCTGTTCAGTAGGACCTCTGGGTCCAGTTCCGAGTATCCTTTTTGAGAATCTTGTTATATTGCACTGTGGACGCATCGAAATAAATAAATCAGTATTGCTTAAGTTAATTAAATATAAAAAGTTATAATGAAGAATGATTCGTTTCGAAGTAAATGCAAAGTTGAAATAAATTTGTAAAAATTTTCCGAAAAGTGTAATTAATAAAAAAAAGAAAAAGAAAGGTTTTATAAGAATAAAATGAAAAATAAAGATTAAGTTAAGCTTTTATAATGAAAAATAATTTAAAATATATTTTATTTTACATGAAAAAGATAAATTTAATTAATTAGTATTTTTTGTACCAATTACTATTGTGAAAAGTGACAAATTTGGAAAATAATATTAATTTCCTATTTAAGTTAAAAAGTGATGATAATAACATTAAGTGAAATTTAATGTTTAGGTAATGTATTTCTGAAAGAAAAGTTAAATGAAAAAAATAAAAAAAAACATAGGTTTTAAAGTAGATATTTGAACATAAGTAAATGTATAAAAGAAGGAAAGATAATTTGACTGCAAAGTATTCCAAAATAGCTGTATCATTTTGCAATAAAGCTTAAAAGCCTTTAAATTGTAATGTATTTATTAGTTAAAAGTTAAAGTAAAACAAAAGAATAAATAGCGAGAAGTGTAATTAGAATACAGATTGAATAATTAAACAGTAAATCAAGAATTAAAAATAAATTATTTTGGTACTATTAAAGACACGAGTACCAATGCACATCGCTAAATGAAATGATAGTTAAATTGATGTGGTTAAAAAATAAGACGAAAGTAATGATAAAAGTAAAAGTTATAGTAAAGAATAACGTAAAGGTAAAAGTAAATCTGATATCGATTCGTCTAAGAAGCTAGTACAAAAGTAAAGTTGAAAGTTTGAAAACTAAAAAACAATGATTACCCAAAAATATAAGTTAATAATAAATCTAGTGTTGACTGAAAAAAAAAAGAAAATGATAAATGAAATAAGAATACTAGTAGCATAAATTACGATATTATACTTTAGTTTGGGAAATTCTTGGATTAGTAGTCATTACCGGGCATATTAGTGCTCAGTACGTAGTGTTTACTGCGTGCAGGTTTTGAAGTGTTGCGAAAGCATAGTACATGATGGATCCAGATCGGAAGATAAGATTTTTTGTATTAGTTTGAGTTATATTTTGGCATGTATATACTTAGTTAATTAAGGTAAAAGACTGAACTGTGGTTTGACTGTATTTATAATTATTGATGGATGAGTGTTTGATGTAAGCTCTTAGCATAAAGTTATTTTGTATATGTTTAATTGTTTACAAGACTGTTGAATGATTCTGAAATTTAATGTAAAAGCATTTTAAGTGTTTCAAATTGTTCAGTGAAAAAAAAAATTTACCGTTTTCGGCTAAGTTTCGTATCGGAAAGCACTGTTCCGAGAAAGGTATGACAAAAATATTGGAGAGCAACATGAAGAGAATACGGGGTTAGTTTTACCTGTGGTCACTGAACTTGTGGCCAATTTCACAACAGTAATAAATTTATTTTCATAAAAATTACTGAATTTTACAAATATATACAATAAAATCACTTTAACCTATTTTCAGAGAGGGAGATGCCGGAAAGTTCAGTTGGCACCATTTAGACTCGCCATGTCAGCATGCCACATATCATGCTATGCTGACCAGATATGCTAGCTAAACTTTCTGACATCTTTTTTGCCGAAAATTGGTCAAAATAATTTTATTATATATATTTGTAAAATTTAATATTTTTTATAAATTTTTTTTATTATTATCGTGAAATTCATCACAAATTCAGTAACTATATATGAAACTAACCCGAGAATGCCTTGCTTGAAGAGTATCGAAAACAAATGGAGACAACAACAAGAGCAAGAATTGAGTAAAAGGAAGTAAGAAACACAGAAAGCTGTTACGAAAAAAAAAAGTTAGAAGAATTTGATTCAAAAAGAAGAATTTCACGATCAAGATGGCTGTGAAGTATCAAAACAAGTGAAGTAACGAAGGAAATGTTGAATAAAGTGTCACCGACTTGTACCTAGTTCTAAGAGTTATCATTTAATAAAAATATTTTTCTCTACAATCTTCACTAATTAATTTGTAAACTTTTTATAGTACTCTAAAATTTATTTGCTCTAAAATACGTAAGAAATATCAAAATTAGTACCGACCAACTTTAATAAGTATATAAGGACCTAAAGCTCCACTTTATGGTGTATGTGAGAAGTGTGTGTGCAGACTAGTGTGCACAAGCTAAGTGTGTGTGAAGTGTGATGAAGTGTGTTCTATATAAGTGGCACAAGTGTATAGGGGTGAGAGGATGGTGAATGGACAAGTTTTCAAGTAATATATTAAATTTTGAGTTCTTATAATTTATATAGTGCTCCACACATTCTAAATTTCTAATAAAATTCAATATCTGTTTACAAGACTAAAGTGTTAATTAAAATTTTCTTTTTCCCAATTCCTAATATATAAATATAATTTGATTGATTCCCATGTAAAGGGGGCATTGAAGCTCACCATTCTTGAATTGCTAAACAAGTGGAACACACTATGATTCATCAGAGGCATATACTGAAGGAGTTGGACCCATCTCACAAATATGTCTCACAAATTTGTATCAATCTTTCTTTTCAGTGTCCTGTATTTTCAATCTTTGATTGTCTATAAATTTGTACAATCACTATATAAAGGAATTTTTCTTTTTTCTTTTACTTACCAAAAAATGGTTACCACAATCTGCCCCTTCAGATTTTCGAGAAGCATAATTGATAATACAATTATTTGCAGTATTGACGGCCCAAAATTAATTAATTCTCCTTCCATTTAACTAGATATAATATACATGAATAAAAAAAACATTACACTTGAAAAGAAATAAGAAATCATTAAAAAATAAATTTAAAAATGAATGAAGTATGCGGTGGAATTGACATGCACCGCTTAAAAATGTGTTTATGGGGCACAATGAGTAATTTTTTTGGAAGTTTATAATGATCAAACAATATTATTATATTAATTATCATTTCATAATTATCTTTAAAAATTATAACTATCTTATTATAATGGCAAATCTAGATTGCAAATAATAATTAATTAAAAAAGGTATATTTTTTTATTAAAATTAAACCCATATCTAATTATAAAAATTAAAAAATTATCTTTGAATTATCACTAAACATGATAATATTTATCAAATTACTAATTACGTATAAAAACTTCATAATTATCTCTAATTAATAAAAAAAATTAATTAATTATCAAATTAATGAAAAAATATAAATAATATTCCGGAAAGGTAGACATTTCTAAAATCTCCACAAAAGCCTCAGTTTTGCATATATATATATATATATACACACACACACACTGGATACTTAATCAGTTAAGCATATAATTTGAAGCCAATCCGTGTGTACCTAGTTGTTTTAGTTTTAAATAATTGCCACTAGATTTTGATTAGAATTTGTAATATCCAATAGGAGGAGGATATTGGAGTAGCTTGTGGGCTAAAACAATATCACAAGAACACAGTAGAAAGAGCTTCTAATTAATTAAATTCAAATCTGATATAAAGTATTTATTATGTAATCTTTTGGACCCCATTTATATCCACTATACAATAAAGAAAATCCTTTTTGTTTCGTTTGCTTCTGTGGCCATATATATATATATATATATCTTTTCAATTCACATTCACTATTCAATATATAGCTCATCGCCTTCAGTTAAACAATTAAGCAAGCCCCGAGTGATCTAGACTAAATAATTATGCAAATTTGCATATCTTATATTCTTTGTAGATAGTAAATTTTTCAATGGAAGCAATAACGAAAATAATTCTACAATTTTATTACAAATTTAGTATGATAATTAGGCTCCGATATAAATTTTAGGAGGGTAAAGTTGCGCATTTCATATTTTTTAGGCTAAATAATAATAAAAGTACCTCAGTTTAATTTCAAATCTTTAAAAGTAGAGGTGACAATTGAACGAATTTGGGTTGGATCATTAATAGATAGGTCATTAATGGATACAAAAATATAAATCATTAATGGGTTGGATTAATTTGGGTCGACCCATAGATGATGGATTCTTCACAAATGACCTTCTATTCTCGTTGCTTCAATATGACTTTGAAACAGTGTAGTAGCGATGGTGGAGTCTTCGGAGGCAGCAGCAGCTAATTTCCTGGTAAGGATTTGGCGGAGCCACCCCGTGAACCTATAAATTTCTCTAATTCATTTCTACTCAAACCCACAAATATCTGTGTCAATAACAATGTCCAATGGAGGTGTTCCCTCCGCTGTTCAGCATCCCAAATATCTTCCAGTTTGTTGTTCTGTCCAAGGTTTCAACTTTCAATGATAAGCAACAAATAAACCCCGATTTGAAAATTCAGCAAATGCCCAATATCTAGAACTATTAATACAATGGTGCAAAACCAGCAAACTTGAAATAAACAGAGAAAAGAAAAAATACTGAATATCGAAATGGACCGATGAGATGTAATTGATGAACAAAAAGCACCGCCAGCACACAGCTTCTATTTCACGAATAGAAAATCCTTAAAGGTCAAGGAAGTGAAGAGAAACCCTCAACTATTTAATTCCAATTCGTATGTATAAATGAATATCATTTTTATAATATTAAATAGGATTTTGTCAGGGTATTGTGAAGAAGTATGAATTGAAAAGTGAGATAAATTAATTTTGAATTGATCCATTGGGTATTGGGTTGGGTTGGATTGAAAAATAAAATGGATCAATTTATGTGGATTAGGTTGAGTTTGAGTTAATTTTTTTGGATGAATTTGGATCGATCCATGAATTTGGATCAATTTTGCCATGTCTATTTAAAAGGCTATATGGACATTGTTATGACGTGTCATTTTGATTGTTATTTTTTTGAAAAAATATTATAAAAAATCAGGTATTTAGTATAATTTGTCATTTACACACCTTTATTTTTTGATATCTTATTACACCCCTCTATTTGATAAATTATATCTTCCATTCTCTCCTGTTTGTTTCTTCAACACAATATTAAAAGAGAAAAAAAAAATCCCTTATTTTTTCGTGGAAGAAAAGATAATTTTCACTTACCCCATAATATCTGCATCCAAAAAAAATGGCTTGTAAAATTTACAATGGTCCAAAATATCTTCAATAAAACAGGTTTTCCACAATTACAAATGGGTATCGTCGATTCAATACCTTACATATAAAAATCACAATTATCCAGTACTTTACCTCCAAATTTATACCTTCAAACTTAAGAATTATTAAGAAAAAGAGGAAGAAAGGCAAACAATCTCACAAACAGAAAAAGAATAGGACGGAGTTGCAGAGAATTAGAAGAAGACAGAGAGTGAAGGGAGATAAAATGGGTAAGAGAGGGAAAAACGGGTCACTTTAAATGGAAAAAAATTTTACTGATGTATGAATGTTCTTTTACTTAAAAACATTATATTACACCGTACAAATTAAATGTACTTGCATTTTTTTTTAATGTATCTTAAGGATATGATACGTATACAAAAGCAAGGCTTGTTCGTATTTTGTATTTTCTTAAATATTATATGATGATCCATTTTGAATGGATGGATATGCATATTTATAGATGCACATAAGCATCCGACAATGAATGAGCTTAAAATTTCAAGACACGATTCACCTAGTATCTCGTATACTTCTTGGTGTTATATTCCCACTCAAGTAAAAATTTTTTTTAAGCAAATTAAACAGAATAAAGAAAATGATAGAAATGGGAAAATAATTACCCACTAAAGGTGAAAACAAATCAATAAGGAAAACCAAGCAAACATCATCTGTTGCACTAAATGTTATCCTGTATTATTGGTCCTTGTTGCTTTATTCCTTAGTGTTGATGGATAAATTAACCATGGTAGCAATAATTTTTCTCATTAGTGGTGATGAATAAATTAACCATGGTTGCAGTAATTTTTCACTCTAAAAACTTAAAATAAAATAAAATAAACTACTATACGATATATCATTGATTTAATTTGCATATACAAACAGATTTAAGTAAATATAATTATACACGACTATTAAATATTACAATTAATTAAACTCCTAATGTTAACGAGTTCAATTAACTTCACATACACAATCAAAATTTTCACCTAATATACAAACGAGTTAGTTACGAGTCGCTAACTCGTGACAATAGTTGCACCGATTAATGAGTCATCGAGTTGGCACATAATGCAATATTATCATAATTCAAACGAAAATGATGATAATGATTGATTTGATGATGGCATAGATCAATTATAAATCATATTTAATTTTTTCTATAAAGAAAAATAATTAATAGATAGTGCAAATAGCGTCAATGCAAGAAAGAAATAAAAATTTGAAAAAGAGGAACAAAAGCACCTTCATGGGACCCATAACATGTCTCCTCATAGACTCATAGATGTGATTTTTATCTTTCTCCCCTCTGCACTTCACTATTTTTTCTTTCACATCCCTTTCTTTCTCTCTCTCTCTCTCCCCCCTAAAACAATCGAGAATTTCTCTGAAAAAAAAAAAAAGATTTTGAATTTTAATCATGTCTAAAGATTCAGCTGAAGGGTCGTCGAGATCGGGCGGTGATCATCATCATCATCATCAACAACAGCAGCAGCAGATTCCTCAAACGGCGCCGTTGAGCAGGTACGAGTCGCAGAAACGGCGAGACTGGAACACTTTTGGGCAGTACTTGAAGAACCAGAGGCCACCAGTATCTTTATCTCAGTGTAACTGTAACCATGTTCTTGATTTCCTAAGATATCTTGATCAGTTTGGGAAAACTAAGGTTCATCTTCATGGGTGTGTTTTTTTTGGACAACCTGATCCTCCTGCTCCTTGTACTTGCCCTTTAAGGCAAGCTTGGGGGAGCCTTGATGCCCTAATAGGACGCCTAAGAGCTGCTTATGAAGAACATGGTGGTTCACCCGAGACTAATCCTTTTGGAAATGGAGCTATTAGAGTTTATTTGCGTGAAGTGAGAGAGTGTCAAGCTAAGGCTAGAGGGATTCCTTACAAGAAGAAAAAGAAGAAGAAGATTCAAATTAAGCCTACTAGAGATGATGCTAAGCCATCCTCTATCCACACACCTTCATAAATGGTATTTTTTTTTCCTTCTTTGATATTACATACATACATAGATGATCGAGTTGTTCTTTCTTTGAAATAAAGATTATCATAATCACAATCATATGCATTCAATTAAACCAGATATATATAATACATATGTAATTCGAATCAATCAACTTTGGTCAGTACTGGTAAGCTAACTGAAGTCTCAAGTTCGAGTTTAGTCTAATGCTCTCTAACAATATGTACTTAGACGAAATCTATTGCTAGAAAGAAGCTGAATAGATCTAATCATTTGGGTTTAAAACAATGAAAAAACTGTATGATGTGTGTGAGTTTTCTTCAGTGTCCTTAAACCCTAAGAACCCATGTCCAAAACCCTAAATATCTGGGGTCAGCCTATGCAGAATTGTTGAGTGAATAAGTGTAGATTATGAGTTTCATCTTGAATATATAGGTTTTTATCCCAGTTGGTATGGAATGATATGATTGGGATTAGTGTGTTTTTCTCTCTCCGTCTCTCTCTCTTTCATATCATGCATAATGCTGTTTATATAGTTTCCAAATTAAATATTTATCCTTTGTTTACTTTTCTCTTGTTTTTCGCTCTTTTTTTGATTCTCTGCGATTTTTTTGCTCCCCGTGAATGACCATGTGATATGTCATTCGTTGCATGTGATTTCATAAACTCCAGGACGTTTCATTTCTTATATATATACATATATGTGTATAAAATAATTTAAATAGCATTATCTTCATTAACGATTTGCCATACTTAGTTGCTTTCCAATTATATATAAAATACTTTCTCATGGTGGAACACTAAATCTTTTATATAGAAACAACAAATCGAAATTTCCTTTTTGTTGTGAGCAATCATTGTTGTATGTTTAATTAGTTAGAATGCTTACAACCTTTTTATGATAAATTAAGTTACCAACACATTAATGGATCCTTGAAAAGAATCACCTTACTGAATTTTGTATTAAAGAATCAACGCAATAACGTCATTGTGATGAGATTTGACCATCTTATATAGAGAAAGGGATTCCAAAATTTTACCTTCGGATCTAATTTTGGGAGTGACTTTGTACTCATAAGAAGTTTCAATAGAGTAGCTCAAACAGAGAAAAGAAATTAAATTTTCTATTTTGTGTACTGTTGGTGCTCTCTATGTTTTGGTTGCATGCATTGGCGGGAAGCCAGAGCCAAGAATTAGAGGGAGTCAGATTTTAAAATCAGAATATTATGTGATTATTATTAGATTAAAATTTAATTACACCACAAAACTTATGAAACCAGTCATTATGTGGAAACAATTTTGTTAAGTTTTACTTATCGTCAAAAGTGATAGGTCAAAAATCACCTATATAATAAAAAATAATTATTTGTTCTGTTACAACTGTCCATTTCGATCTAAATTTTATTATAATTCAAATCACGATTTTAATATAAGTTTTAATTGAATTTATTTAAAATGGACAATTGTAATTCTTTCAACAGAACTAACAATTATTTTCTATTATTGTATTCTTTCACCAAATTATTTATGAATCTCTTTCTTTTTTTCGCTGATAATTATGATTATACCAGAAATACAACATAGTTATGTTAGAATTTTCCAATTTTAAAGTATTTTCATAAATTAAGTGTCCACTGTTTAAACTTCTATAATTCTGTTATTAGTGTTTTGCATAAACTCCATTAATCATCACATTGGCTGATTCCACTTTGTGAAAAAAAAACGAAAGAGATCTTTCGATTTTCAACGGAGAAAATTCAAAAATAGTTGATTTTTTAAATCTTAACCAAATTTTTTTTGTTGTCTAACAGCAAGACAATAGTCCAGTTATGTGAACCTAGTTCAAATATTCGATATCATATACTTGCATAATTGAGTAAATACTTGGCTTTAGTCACGCACACACGAATCCACATTTTTAATTACATATATAATTTCAGTGATACCCACACACACAACACGTTGTCGGTGCACATTATTAGGCAAGATTACAATTTCCCACGGACAAGGGATGTTACAAATTTTAATTAATTCTTACCTAATGCAGTGCATCAGATATCTTCTGTATTAAGTCAATAGCTACAATAATGTGTTACATTTGCATACAACTCATTTTGAAAAGTCCTAAATTGTAGTGTTTAAATCCAGATTTAAACTTAGATAATAAAAATCAGTTAATTTGCATACAGAGGTAGTCAGTCTCCTTTGTGTTAGCAGATGAGTGGACATAATATTCTCCCTGCCAACAAAGAAAAACTAGACATATGTATGGGTCAACATCAGATGTTGAAGTTTCATTAACTTGTCTACACATTAATGTTGAAGTTTCTTCGGAAAAAAATGTATACACATATATTCTTGTCGGCAGAGTTTTTAGCCTTTGAAGATAAGTATTAGTTTCCTTGTTTATCTGTTGCTATTTCTTCACATCAATTGATATCCAGGGATTGCAGTAGTTTGGTGCCATTTTTGGCTCAATTATAATTTTCTAGGGTTCCTTATACGAAATTTGCGTGGCAGGCTGTCTCTAAAGTAAGACATTGTTGTCCCAAAAAAAAAAAAATCCATTGTGTTAATTAGTGGGGTAATGATTAAGTGTGTCGATGTATTCATATGCACTATTGAATGGAAAATAATAAAAAATAGATCTTTTACTTGCATATCATTGTAATATTCTAAGTTTCGAGGACAACACTAAAAAAAATTAGAAATACAGTCTTGGTCTATAAAAAAAGTAAGGATCAAATCTAAATATTTTCCAGTATTTGATTCTAATTAATGCATATAACTATTCTAGTTTCTTTAGTTTGTGTGTGTGTGTATATATATAAATTCAAATGGCAATGCTGCCTTCTTCTTCACTGCGGAGTTTTCAAATGCATCCTTCTACTTTCTATTCTTATTTTGGCAAAAGACTCGTCTCTTTTCTTTGTTTTCTCCATTTTCCTTTCTTCCCTGTAGCTATCCACATTCTATAAATCCATACATGTTATTTATAACACCCTTCCTGAGTGATATCCCCTTGTCATTTTCTTTTTCTTTGGGCTATATTCAAATTTCTTTATTTACTTATTTTCACTATATTTTGGCATTTGTTATGTAATATCTGTGCTGTTTAATTGTACGTGCGTCCAATCGAACAATGTAAATATATCCATGACGCATATACATGTTCTAACACTAACATTTTGACATTTCCACTTTACTTTTTGGATGATTAATTATTTTTTTTTTCAAATATGATCTAATATGTGGTTTCCTAGAATGGCCTTATATCTTGTGAGGCACTTTTTTCATCACCTTCTAAAATTCTCATTTAGTCCATGTATTATTTATTTTCTCATTCGTAAAAAAAAGGGTTCCCATTATGTTAAACATGTTTATATTAAGTTTAATTAATATATTTGCAAATTAATTTACCCCATCTAAAATTGAATCCTAAATTTGTTCTTATTTATTATCATATTAATTATAACAAAAAAAAAATCCCAATCCTTATTTTTAAAAGTTTATTTTTTGTTATCCAGCTTTATTTTTTGTTTCTTCTACTCAACCCTCTTCCATATTGAACACAACTTCCCATATTTTTACCCTACTTTTCAACTTTGGTTCCCCATTTTCTTCACTTTCTACCCGCACTCATGGTAAAAATACTTTAAAAAAATATTTCTCAAACGATGTCAACTTTCTTATATTTACTCTTACATTTCTCCTCCTATATCTTCTCATTTGTCTTCATCTAATTAATTCAAAATCCCGAATTCTGAAATATCTAGGAAAGCTAACCTGAAAATAAAGGATGGAGAAGGAAGAAAAAGATATGGATTAGACGAAAAAAAAAGAAAAAAAGAAAAAGCTTTATATAAAACAGTATATTATTTAACACCAAAATTAGAATAATTTTTGTTCTAACGATATACTCAATGTGCATGACGATAACGGTGACGATCAGTTATAATTAACACGACTGTACTTATTATGCAATATTTTCCACAGGAGAATGGTTCTGATTCTAGCCAATTGAGTATATTCAGTACGGAAATGTTTAAGATATGCAGCACTGCTTTTTAATTCTCTGCATTTTGATTATTTTATATATAGCCAAAAGTTTGGAAACTTAATTATTCTGATAATTTTTGGTTTCTGGAATTAGGCTTTTGATCATAAAATGACTAATTGAATACAATGGTCACTCCTATGGAAGTGGATGTCATTCATAATTAAGCATATAAGCAGCATTAGAAGTAACATCTTAGGCTGCATTTTCTTATACGGAGTTTCCTTGTACAGCTTTTGTTTTGATTATATTATAGAATGCACTTATACCTATTAGTGACAAAACATCGTTGGTTGGCTTTACAGTATATTTATTGTTGAAAATAAAAAACTTACATAGAAAGTGTGAGAGAAACAATAAGCGATTATAATTTTATCCAACTTAACTCTGGAATAACTTAACCCATTTTGTAGTGTGACTCATTATATTATGTAGATATTATATTTATAACCCAGTTAAAAAAAAACATCTTATGAACTATACAATTGAGGATAGCTTTTTGTTCTTATATGAAATATGGGTGAGAAGCAAACCTCGAATCATTTCATTCATGATAATAGTATAATAATAACAACAACAACAATAACAATATAAATAATATAGCTCAACTCCAAGCATTTTTTTTTTTTTGTTGAAAGATTTGTGTTCTCTGAGCATTACAGTTAATTTGCAGCAATGTGTTTAGTGATTGTTAAAGGCTTAAAGCTTGGTATTAACGTGTCGTTTTATACATATATTTGTAAAGATATAAAATTTAAGGTTAAATGAAAGATATTAATCTATATATTGTTGTAATTCTTTTGCAGGAACACGTAATAGGTCATCAGTTGGACGAGAAGGTTATAGAAAAGGCAAAAAAGTTGAAGGTTTCATCTTCTTATGAATCTACATGTGCGTATTAGGTTGTTTCCTTGCAGATAGTGATATATATATATATATATTAATATTAATATAATATCAAAAGAGTCTTAATTAGCTACTTTTAAATAAGTAATTGATATTGTAACTAAAAGATTTGTAGTTGATAAGAAATTTAGCAGAGCCCTTGTTGCCTTCCACTCCTTAAATATTTATGTTCAGTTTCTATAATTTCTATTGCGCAAAAAGAATAGTATTTGTAATTTCAGTCATGGTAAAAATGGCATAACTAAGCCTGTCATCACCTAGCAGTTAGATGAGTTGAAATTACTGGTTTCTTTTTTAATTAATAGTCTATCTTATTCTATATGGATCAATGTTCTTATTCTTCTCTCTCTATTTTTCAATTAATCTCTTATGGGTTTGAGTAAACATTATAAGGTATATATATATATATATATGTATGTTAGGGAACATTCTGTTCGGATTACTATTCCCTGATATTTATCTTGTATTTTTCTTACTGATATTTATAATGTATTTCCCTTGTACTTATCGTTAACCCTGCTCTTGTAAATCCTCAAACAATCAGCTATATAAATTAAATGAGCTGCTATGTATTATGTATGATTGGAAATAACAAGAAGTTTAAACAAAACAAATTGCTTTCACAAGTTTTTACATGGTATCAGAGCTTAGTTCTCCTTCTTCTCTCTCAATGGCAAACTCTATTGCTCCCTTCACCTCCTCCGTCACTACAACCTCTAATATCTCCTCTAGCCATTCCTTCTCTGTAAAACAAAATACAAAAAATTATTTAGCCTGGAAAACACAGTTCATTCCCATTATAAACTATCAAGAGTTACCTGGCATCATTGATGGCTCTTCTCCTCCACCAACAAAAATGATCCCCTTTGCTGATGATGAAATCGTTCAAGTTCCCAATCCAGAGTATGCTACATGATTTAAAAAAAAAGATCAAATGCTACTCTCTTGGTTGTTTTCCTCTATTACAAAAGATATTTTTCCCCATGTTATTGGACTGTCATCTTCTCGAGAAGTTTGGATGGCACTAGAAAGTGGCTTTGGCTTAATCTCTCAAAATCGACAACTTCAACTCCATATTGAACTTCAGGAATTGAAAAGGAATGATTTATCTGTTTCTGAATATCTACAAAAGGCAAAAGCCCTTGCTGATGAACTTAAAGCAGCTGGTAAGCCACTTTCCCCTGCTAAGTTCAATGAGATTATTTATCGCAATATTGAATCTGAATTTCACAGCATTATTACTGCTCTTAATCTCTGCACTGAACCTGTTTCATTCTATGAGTTACATGGACAACTGGTAGCACGTGATATTCTTATACAAAGTACACTCATTCCCCAAGCAAACATGGTTCTCAAGAACTCAAGTCCAATTCTACCTACACCACCTGGAAACACCTTTCGTCCACGAGGTAACAATAATAACTTCACTCCTCATCCTTAGAACAACAATAATCGTCCTTACAATAGCAATACTCACAAGAATCATGGTGGACCGTGTCAAATTTATGGCTACCGAAATCACATTGCTTTCACTTGTCGTTATCGCTATGCTCCAAAAAATCAAAACTCCAATGGTCATCAGCCATTCCCACCTTTCTCATCTCAACCTTCCCAAAACCCACCTCGCCTTTTCCACCCTGTGGCCAACTACACAACTCTAGATCCTCACCAAAATCATTCCATGCATTGGTTTCCTGACACTGCTGCAAATTATCATATCACTTCTGATGTTCAGTCCCTTCATGGTGCCTCCGAGTATACTGGTAATGATCTTCTTCATGTAGGTAATGGCCATGGTTTATCGATTACTCACATTGATACTACTTTTCTTCCTTCTTCTAAAGGTTCATTAAAATTGAAAAATGTCTTATGTGTTCCTTCTATTGTTAAAAATTTGCTTTCTGTTCAAAAGTTCTCCTCTGATAACTCATATTTTTTTTTTGAATTTTGGTCTGATTTTTTCTTGATCAAGGACCAGCAAACCAAGAAGGTGCTGATGCAAGGACCTAGTGAGTCGGGCATGTATACACTTCGCACTCCCAAGCAGGCCTACACAACTCGATTACCAACTCTTGATGAATGGCATGCGTGTCTTGGTCATCCTAATCATAAAAAACTTCAGCTTTTATCCAAGTCAAAATTAATTTCCAGCTCATCTCATACTTTATCTCGTTGTTCCAGTTGTCTCTTAGGAAAAATGTCTCGAATTCCCCTTGCTGCTGTTGAGCAAAAGTCATGCTCCATTTGACATTATCCACTCCGATGTTTGGGGACCGACTTCTGTTCTTTCTCATTATGGGCATCGTTATTTTGTTCTTTTTGTTGACGATTTTACCCGATATACTTGGATTTATTTGTTAAAGAATAAAAGTGATGTTTATGACATTTTCTTACAATTTTAAAAATTGATTTATCATCAATTCAACTCCAAAGTTTGGGTTTTCCATCCAGATTGGGGTGGGGAATATAAAAAATTAAACTAATATTTTCATAACGTTGCCATTTTACATCGCATTGTTTGTCCACACACCCATGAACAAAATGGCACTTCTGAAAGGAAATTTTGCCATCTTATTGACACCACTTTAACCCTACTTGCTCATGCAAATCTTCCTTTAAAATTTTGGAATTTTGCTGTTGAACAAAGTGCTCATTTAATTAATCTTTTACCTAGTCATGTCCTTCACAACAAGTCTCTTTTTTAGCTCCTTTTTCAAACTTATCCCAATTTTCTTGCTATCCATCCTTTTGGTTGTGCTATCTATCCTCTTCTTCGTCCCTACAATGCTCATAAATTTTCCTTTTGCACTCGTTTTTTCATTAATTTAGGTCTCAGTCCTACACATGCTGCTTATCACTGCCTAGATAAAACTATCGGTCGTATTTACTTAGCTAGACATGTTCGGTTTCATGATGGTATTTTTCCTTATTTCGATCCTCATGCAGCTTTATCAAGGGTTGTTGATTGTGCTCCTTGGCTCCACATTACCACCAGCTCATGCTCACAAGTGGTCCCTACAATATCAGCCTCTTCTCACGGTAAGCATCCTACTCCACTTCTAACTTCTCTTACTTCAACTCCTATTTAATCTAAAACTCCTACTTCCACGCCACTACCTTAAACTCATACTTCATCTAAAACACCTACTCCTACTCCTACTTCATCTCAAACTCTCTCTTTATCTTCATCTTCTAATCTCAATCCATCTACTAGTCCGTCTTTATCCTCATCCCCACAATCTATGTCTTTCGTTCCACCCAACCAACCTGACCTCAATCTGGTTGTTGATCTCACAAAATACTCTCTTCCCTCCCTCGATTATGTGTCTTCAGCTCCCTCATCCCCCACCCGTCTCCACCATATATCCCTTCGACCTAGCACCCTGTCTAAAAGACAAGCCCACCTCACTCACACTGCACCCAATTACCTTCAAACTGAACCAAAAACCTTCCTTCAAGCCAAGCCACATGCTGAGTAGAGAACAACAATGTCTGAAGAATTAAATGCTCTTATTGCTAATGGAACTTGGACTCTGGTTCCTCGCCCACACAATAGGAATATTATTGGAAATAAATGGATCTTTCATATAAAATGAAAGCCTGATGGTAGCATTGATCGCTATAAGGCACGTCTAGTGACTAAAGGCTATGCCCAACAATCTGAAATTGATTATCATGAGACCTTCTCTCCAGTAGTGAAGTTCACCACTGTCCGCACTATTATTTCCATTGCCATAGTTCATCAATGGTCCATTCATCAAATTGACATTTCCAATGCCTTCTTACATGGGTTTCTTGATAATGAGATATATATGGAGCAACCTGCTGGGTACACTAACTCTGCCTTTCCCCATCATGTCTGCCGCCTTCATAGGTCTCTCTATGGCCTCAAGCAGGCACCTCGCCAGTGGTTTACTCAATTGTTAAAGTTCTTATTCACACTTGGGTTCACTGCCTCCAAGGCTGACAGCTCATTATTTTTCCTTTGCCAAGGTGATCTCAAGTTCTTTATTTTAATTTATGTTGATGACATATTGTTAACATGCTCAGATCCCTCCAAGCTCGAGTGGTTTATTACTTGCATTCAGAAGGTGTTTCCAATCAAAGACCTTGGGCCTCTCCACTATTTTCTTGGCATTCAAGCTCTCCCTCATCCATCTGGTATTATTCTCACTCAATAAAAATATCTTGAGGACCTTCTCACTGAAACTAATATGATGCATGCAAAGCCTTGCTCCACTCCTATGGTTACCACTCCAAATCTCAGCAAAGAAATGGGTGATCCTTTCCCTCATCCTGAATAGTAACGTCAGGTTATTGGTGCTCTTCAATATCTGCTATTGACTCGCCCTGACATCTCCTTTTCGGTCAACAAATTGGCTCAATTTATGCACTGCCCCACGTCTGTTCACTGGCAAGCCATGAAGCGTGTTCTTCATTATCTTAGAGGTACTTGTTCTCATGGACTTTTCATCTCTAAATAATCTGATTTGACCCTTCAAAGCTTTTTCGACAGTGATTGGGCCAGTTGTCCTGATGACCGACATTCAACTAGTGGTTACCTTGTATATCTCGGCACCAAACTTATCTCTTGGTCTTCAAAAAAACAACCCACTGTTGCTCGATCATCCACTGAAAGTGAATATAAAGCCTTGGCAAATGTAATAGCAGAAGTCCTGTGGCTACAAATAGTAGAATTCCTGTGGCGACATTCTCTTCTTCTTGAACTGGGTTTTATCCATTCGTCCCCTGCCTCCTTATGGTGTGATAACATTAGGGCTGTTTATCTCTCCTCAAATCCTATTTTTTATGGTCACACAAAGCATGTTGAGTTGGATTATCACTTTGTTCGGGAGCAATTTAAGATGGGAACTTTATCTATAAAATTTATTTCTTCAGCTGACATTTTAACCAAACCATTGGGATCCTCCATTTTTCATGACAAGCTTCATCTACAGTTCCTTCCACCATCAGCTTGAAGGGGGGTGTTAGGGAACATTCTATTCGGATTACTATTCCCTGATATTTATCTTGTATTTTTCTTACTGATATTTATCCTGTATTTCTTTTATACTTATCATTAACCCTGCTTTTGTAAATCCTCAAATAATCAGCTCTATAAATTAAATGAGCTGCTATGTATTATGTGTGATTGGAAATAACAAGAAGTTTAAACAAAACAAATTTCTTTCACAAGTTTTTACAATATATATATGTGTGTGCGTGCGTGCGTGCGCGCGCGCATTATTATCATAATTATTAATAAAAATTGCTTTCGTATGTTACATTTTTAATTCTATCTAAGATTAGGATGTTTGATTCTTATATGACATGTGCCAACCAATTATGAGGTCATTTAGATTTAGATTATTATCTTAGAGACATGGGGTTCCAAAGGCCACCCTGCACTTGGAGTAGGCAACCCATGAGTAAGGATGAGCAAAAAAAATAAAAAATATAGTTAACCGTAAAATCGATTCAAAATCGAACCGATTTTTATGGTTAACTGATTCGATGAACTCGGTTACGATTTTTAATTTTTATATTTTTTATTAATGGTTACGGTTTAAGTTTTTAGGTACCAATTAACCGTTAGTCAATGGTTTACTGGTTCATATATATATATATATATATCTTTAATTTTTTCTATTTCTCTCTAAAATTTATATAAAATAATATTTTAAAATATATTTTTATTTTTATACCTTAATTTATATTATGTCATTCTCTTTAATTATATAGTAGTATTTATATATAGTATACGATTAATTTTTATATATATTATTTTTTATATTAAACTAAATTTATATTATGTCATTCTCTTTAATTGTATAGTAATATTTATATATAGTATTCGATTAACTTTTATATATATTATTTTTTTTATCATATATTGGTGTTCATATTTTACTTAATAGCATGTAATTATATTTTCTTATATTTTAGAGTTTATATTATAATATTTAATATTATTCAAATTTTTATTTAACTTAAAATCCAACATATTCTAATTTTCAACAAATATCAAATCTATTTTATAATATCAGTTATTAATCTATATAACATGAATTTTGACTAGTAAATTATGTTTGTTTCGTAATTTTTATATTAAATTACTTTACACATTTGAAATTGAATTGAATTTTGTCTAATTTTTTTTAATAATTTTATGTTATAAATTTTAATGGTTAACCAAACCAAAAAACCAAAACCGATGGACTGGTTAACCAAATACAACGGACTGATTAATGGTTAGTGATTTTAAAAAATCTATATTAATGGACTGGTTAATTTTTTTGCTAATGGATCAGTTAACCGGTCCATACTCATCCCTACCCATGAACGCATGGGCAAACCAATTTGAAACATGTACTGATTTAATATTTTATAGTTTTGGGGTTTAACCGTTGGTTAACTCTA
Source organism: Excoecaria agallocha (assembly GCA_037975025.1). Classification (NCBI taxonomy): domain Eukaryota; kingdom Viridiplantae; phylum Streptophyta; class Magnoliopsida; order Malpighiales; family Euphorbiaceae; genus Excoecaria; species Excoecaria agallocha. The sequence continues at coordinate 35,384,881 of CM075810.1, read as the reverse complement.
GGGTGTTTATTGGACGGGTTCAGGTCAACCCGAATCTAAATAATTTGAGCCTTGAAATTCTTCATACATCTCAACCCTACAAATAGTTCGGATATCTACCCGAACAACACGTAAAAATTTGAATCTCACCCAAATAATTCGAACTTATGTTTTAAATTAAAAAATAAAATTTTTTAATTTATATAATAAAAAATTGAGATTCGGCTCAACTCAACTCGAATCCACCCGATGAATACCAACATATAAAACGGAAAGTTTTAAATGATTGGAGTGGGTTATTCGAATGGATCGAATTTATAAGGGGTTTAACTCGACCCAAACAATCCCAAATTTTTCCAACCTTACCCGACCTTAATAACCCTACACGAATATCTAGTTTGGATCAGGTTGCTCGGGTAGGATCAGGTTTTGAACACCCCTAGTTAACACAATTCAAAGTGAATGGAAAAATGTACCAAAATGCCCTCCATAATATCTTGAAAAAACTACAATACTTCTAATTTTTTAAGTAAAAATACCCCTGATATTCTAAATCAATACTAAAATATATTTCCATCAACCTACCATCAACTTCAAGTTAACAGTGCTGACGTGGCATTGACACGTGCAAAATATGTCATGTCAATGCCACATGTATTTTTAATCAAAATATAATTAGGGGCATTTTAGCACTGTGAGAAAACCTTTAAGGGCATTTTAATACTTTGAATAAGAAATTAAGGGTATTATAGTATCCTAATAAAAAATATTAAAATTAATATTTATTACATTAGATATTAATTAATATTTATTATATTAATTAATAAATATTATTTATATAAATTTATGAATAAGAAAATAATTATAAATAAATTATATAATTCAAAAATATTTATTACTGTTAGAAATATGTCACGACATATTACGAGAAATAAAATATAAATATCTCTCGAATCGCAGATCGTTGAAGCGAAAATTATTTGTTTCATGTCATTTGCGCGCCTTCTACCCATGTGTTCCAAATCTCAGGATGAAAAGCTTTAATTCACGAACTAAAAATTCCACAGATAAAAAGAAATCGAGTATGGAGAAAAATCGATAGCAATTCGGTATATGTGATTTTTTCTCTCTCAATTTCAGAATTCTTAGCCCTTTATATAGGGCTTCAATTAAAAAATACTTAATTCCCTTAATTTATGAGAAATAAATTGGCAAGTACAATTTAATTAATAAGAAAATAATTTTTTACTCAGTATGTCAGTTATAAAATTAATATATAGTTGTTCAAATTAATATATTCATAAATGACATATTCCTGTATGAAGGGAAATCCCAATATGGAGCAGATTCCATATAAATTATTTTATGTTCCTATATTATCTCTTTTTTATCGGGACTAATTTCTCATCCTAGTAGTCATGAACGTATCTCAAACTCCTTCAATTACGTATACGTAATCTACTTCAAACTATTTTAGTTATAAAATCTATTCGACATATTGAAGTTTCAAATTAGAATTGATAACTATGAAAAAAATATTTTTTAAGGCCCAATCAGTCGGTCCAATTGCACTGGCAGGGCTCAAGATCCATTAGCAAAAAGGATAAAACGTGAGTTGGAAGACGAGACAGAAGGGCACGATGTCCGATCAGACTGATGGAATGCCGTATGTTATTAGTCCACTAACATAAGCTAACGCCCATACCTTCCACCTGTTTCCTGTCACATCACCGCTCACCTGCTACGACTGTCAATTATCACGCCCTAAGGTACTCAAGTACCCCTCCTTTATCTCCTATAAATAGCCATAAGCATAATGGCTTCAAGTATTGAATATTTGAGATTTTCTTCTAAATATTTTCTCTCTAGAAAGCTACTAACTTAAGTTTCGAAGTGCTAACATCTGGTCCGATCGGGCACTCCTTCTTATAGGATCAATCACCCGATCGAGCAATCCAGCTGCCAGTTCTTTTTTTCAAATAAAGTCATTTTACACTTTATCAAGAATCGTCGATCATTTTTCTGTTTTTTATTAAAAAAAATTAATTTAGATTTATTTCACTTTACAAACAATTTATACACCTTGTAAAATTTAAATTACTGAATAAAATTGGAATCAAAATTAGTAAATTTAAAAAATAATAGGAAAATTTGTAGTAAAATTAAGAAATAATTGAGAAAAAGTAAAATTAAGCATGGATATTTAGGGAAAAAAAATTTAGTATAGGTAAAACATTAGTTTAATATAATTTAAAGAAGAGGGTAATTTTCTCAAGTGTTAATGCTTCCCTTTAAAAAAATTCTTACAAAGGCCAATAATTTGATATCAATGAAAAATTTAATATCTATTACTAATTTTTGTATTTGTAAAATAATCAATGATGAATAAAACAATATAAAAAATCATATTTGGTCAAACGATCGAATTATCTAAACATTTTTAGTTCACCATTATAATACTCCTAATGTCTTACTCAAAGTACTAAAATATCCTTAAAGTTTTTCTCGTGGTGCTAAATGTTCATGATTATATTTTGATTACAAATACACTTGGCGCTGAAATAGTATTGGTGTGGCATATTTTGCTACGTGTCAATGCAACATCAATGCCGTTAACTCTCAGTTGACGGTAGGTTGATGGAGTGGCATTTTAATACCGATTTTAGAACATAAGGGGCATTTTTGCTCTAAAAATAATTTTAGAAGTATTTTAGCTCTTTTGAGATAATATAGAAAATATTTTGGTACCTTTTTCCAAAATGAATTATACATTATTCCTAAAATTAAAATTCATTAGTTAAAATGATTTTTTACAAGCATTTTAAAACCTTTTGAAGTGTGCTGCAAATGCTATTAAAGAATCGAAAACCGACTTTTTTTAATGCAAATTAAATCTTCATTAATAATATAAAAAATATATATGAAAAATATAAATAAATTTGTAAAATTTAAAAATATATAAGATGTACGAATTTAATGAGGTTATTAGAATATATTTCTGAACTTTTCCGGCGAAAACAGTTTATAATGGTAATATATTTCGGACAATCTAACTTTCAGTCGAAATTTCAATTCATCTGCTGTCGACGAAAAAATTAGTTCCAAAAGGACAAAAACTTCCATAAAGGAAGATAATAATCTCCAAATATGAAGGACAAACTTGCATGATAAAATTTTTTTTAATTGCATTCAATATTAGATAAACAAACCAGATTTTATAAAAAAATAAATAAGATTTAGATAAAAACGAAAATCAAATCTAAAATAAAAAATTTCATATTTGAGTTTATTAAAATTAAAAAACGAAAAGATCAAATATGAATAAAAAATAACGAATAAAATTAAAAGTTTAAATCTAAATAAATATAAAAAATTTGAAAAAAATAAAAAATATACAAAAAATTTAAAAATATAAATAAAAGCTTAATAAAAGAGTAAAATGAAAAAGAAGAGAGGTTATTGCTTGTAAATAAGTTAATGGTAGCTTCAAAATTAGATAAAGAAAAAAAAAATTGAATACAAAAAGAAAAGTAGGTTATAATTTTTTTTTTTTGTGATGATTAGAGAGAAACGAAGGTTAGGGAGAAAATATCAATTTATATTTTTGGTTCTATTACACAAGGCATGAATAAATTTCAAAACATTGAAAACCGGCTTTACTTTGCTTGGTAACGTACAAGTGACAGGGCGATTATCTGTCTATTGGTTAGTTACCAAATTGTTTTGTACAATTGATTATTGAGCCCAGCAAAAGAAGTAAAAAAGGACAAATAATTTAAAACCAAATATAAATCCAAATGTTTATGTAAATTAAATTCATCGCGTTCTCCGTTCCGTTGTATTGAGGCCTGAAGAACAAAGCGACCAACCGCAACCAGCCGTCAGTCGAGCCGCCAAACTACCTTGGCTCGCGCTTCTGTCTCCCAGTTGGCCAACTAGTCTTCTTGCTCCCAACGTGACCTTCACATCAACGTAATTCGTACCCCCACTATAAAATCAAACTACCAAAATTATCTCACTTAGAGGACTACAACGATCAGATTTGGATTAATATGATATAAATTCGATTAATTCGATATCCAAATTTTAAATATTTATTTTATTTGATTCGGTCTTATATAAATATTAGATCCTTATTCGATAATTTTTGAATCCCGATCATTTTAATTCGATTAACCCAAATTTAATATTTTTTATTTTTTTTTGTTTAAACTTAAAATTAAATTGAAATACAAATCAACACTAGTTATCACAAAAAAAAAAAAATTAAAAATTAAAAGTACAATAAAATAAAAATTTAAAAATTACAAAAAATATATATTACATAATAATTAAATACTAAGAACAATAATTAAAATAAACAACTACAATAAACATAAAAAATCAAATTAAATATCCAAAATTAAACATCCAACAATAATAAACATATATTAAAAACTTCAATACACCATCATCTTCATTCTTTAATTTCTTCATGACCACCTAATTTATAAATAATAAGAGATAATTAATTATAAATTAAGAATAAATATCAAAATAAATAAAATTTAAAATGTATTTAAATAAAATTTACCATACTCATTCATCTAACGTTATAATATCCAAATTTGATGATTTCCCTTGATTTACACTTGAATTTCACTTTGATTAAATTTCTCCAACTTTGTAAATTGAATAAATAATTAAAAAGTTATAAAATAAAAAAATATAAAATATTAAAAAAAAGTATAAAATAAATACTATCCTGAAGTTTTTCAATGACATCTAAATATTTTTCAATCTTGATGTGTTCATTACATCCTCGAAGCCAATCATGTGTGTATATCAAAGTTTTCACAATTTTAGGAGTTAGTGAACTCTTAAATGGATCGAAGCACTCTTCCACCAACGTTAAATGCTGACTTTGAAGCTATTGTAGAAATTGGAACTGCCAGAATATCTCTAGCCGTGTGAGAAATGATAGAAAACCGCTCTAAACTTAACTTTCACCATTTTAATAAGTTAAAATCCCCCATATCATCTTCATACATGACCTCATTCAAGTACAACTCCAATTCAGTTTTTTTATTTCCTGCAACACCATTTTCAACTCTTGCATGCTTAATTCTTTGTTTTAAAATTTTTCTTTCCCCAACATCGGATCTAGAGAAAGTCAAGCTTGGCCGACTTTCAACTCCTTGAATACTTTCAGGCTGTAGCTTTTTCTTATATTCATCGAATAACTCATGCATTGCAATTTTTACACCTTCAAATAAATACTTTTCTTTTTTATCACCATAAATGGTAACAAAAACATCCTTTATATATTCAAAATTTTTCCTAGGATCGAGGACAGAAGCTATGTAAATGATTTTATTCACTTTGTCATAATCTCCCCAATATTTGTCAAATTTACATTACATTTTGATTCCCATTTGCATAAACTCTACATCAATACTTAGATTTTCAATCACAAAACTTTGCATACAAGTCGCTAATTTCAGTCCAGTATATGTTAGATATGATATAAAGTGAACTAGAAATGCGCAGGGTAGCTACATAAAATTATTTTAACATATTTGTTATTCTTTCTGCCACCCGCCAATCGACCCAATCGGGCAAACCATGTAATGGCCTCAACATCGGGTCAGCCGTTAACAGTACTTTCCGATGGTGAATAGTAATTTTTGAGCCAAAAAGTATACTTGAAAGTCAAAAATATTTTATTAAACCATTGGAAAGTATTGGTCATAGTGAGTCCAAAGTTGAAATTTAAATTGAAATTGAGGTCAAATGGACCTCGAAATGTCAAAAATACGAAAAAGAGAGCGAGTCAATTAGATTGAATTATTTTCTATTTTATTGAATTATTTTCCTTTATGTATTTAGAAAAAAATGCTAAATTGTTTAAATAATGCAATTGATGTGAGGGAAATACAATTAGATCATGTATGATGTTAGTTAAATGTTTAAAATGGAGTATAAAAATTTTTAAGGCTAAGATAGTGAGATGGCCGAAATTTTCCTTAGGGGAAATATAATGATCTTTGTATGAAATTGAGATATAATAGCCTAAATTAATTATAAAGGTCATAATTAGCATCCATGAATTTTTAAATGATTTATGAAATTTATTAGAAATTTTTAAAGCTTGGTAATAGTGTATGTAAGTAGTGAAATTGATGAATTAAAAAGAAATAAGTCATAAATTTAGTAAATATGGGTAGTAAATGTGAAGTAATGTGTATATAAATTTTTAGGGAATTTATATACATCACATGAATAAATGAGAAATAAAATGTTAATTATGTTCAATGAAAAATATTGAATTATTGAAAAATAAATCAATAAAATGAAGGAATAATGGAAATAAATGGTGATATCAGCTACTACTGCAAAAAGACTGATCGAGAAAGGTTGTGAAGCTTATTTGTGTTATGCAGTTGAGGCGAAGAAAGATTGTTTACAGGTGTCAGATGTGCCTACTGTTAGGGAGTTCCGGGATGTATTTTCGGATGAGCTTCTAGGTTTACCACTTGACAGAGAGGTGGAATTCTCCATTGACGTCGCTCCTGTTACTGCTCCTATTTCTATTTCTTCATATAGAATGGCACCTGCAAAGTTGAAAGAGTTAAAAATTCATCTTCAGGAGTTGCTTGACAAAGGGTTTATCAAACCCAGCACTTCTTCTTGGGGAGCACCTGTCCTATTTGTAAAGAAAAAGGATGGCTCTCCGACTGTACATCGATTATAGGCAGCTGAATAAAGTGACCATAAAGAACAGATATCCTCTCCCTCGCATTGAAGACTTATTTGACCAGCTTAAGGAAGCGAATGTCTTCTCCAAAATTGATCTGAGGTCGGGTTATTATTAGATGGAGGTAAAGGAAATCGATATTCCTAAGACTACTTTTCGTACCAGGTATGGCCACTTTGAATTCTTGGTCATGCCATTTGGGCTTAAAAATACACTATCAACTTTTATGGATTTGATGAACAGAGTCTTTCATCCCTACTTGGATCAGTTTGTAGTGATTTTCATTGATGATGAATAGTGATTTTCGAGCCAAAATGTACACCTGAAAGTTAAAAATATTTTATTATACCATTAAAAATTATTGATCGTGGTGAGTTCGGGATTGAAATTTGAAGTGAAAAGGAGGTCAAATGAATCTCGAAAGATCAAAAATACGAAAAAAGTAACAAGTCAATTTTTTTGGTAGTGAATGTGACTTGATTTTGCATAAATTATTAAAAATAGTAAAATAACTCTAAAAATTGCCATATTTTTCAAATCTTAATGAATTTTTATGTAGAATATTTTGGTAGTAAAAATTTAATTTTTCGGTAATATCAACAGTTATTGAATTGGACCGATAAGTTTGAATTGGATCGATAACGTAATCTGATTTAGCCAAAAATTTGTGTACTACCTATTTTTGATGTGATAAGAGTGATGAAATTATTTTTGAAGCAATTTGAAGTCAAGAAGAGAGAGAATTTGGATTGAGCCTAAAATGGGCCTTAATATTTAAGTGGGTTAAGCCCACTCATCAAACCCAATTTTGGGTCCAGATGAGAGATATAAAAGGGTTGAAATTCTGGAGATAATTCCAAAAAAATCTTTAGCCATCTCCTTCTTTCCTTGTGGCTGAAAAACCTTCAATCTCTCCCTCTCTTTGATTTCCTTCTCTTTTACTCTAAATTTCTATTGGAACCCAATACAGAATTGATATGCTTTTTCTAAAAGCGTAAATACCACAAGTATACGGTGTACCGATTATAGTACTTCAGATATCGATCCCATGAGGAAATGCGATTTCAATCACCCACTATTACTACTTAATTTTAATCTTGTTTACGATGTTCCAAAATGGAAGTTAATTCTAACTACCTTATTGCATAAATTAATTAAATCTTGAATAAGTATATCAAAGAAGATAATTAATAATTTGAAACTAATGATCATGCATTTGATACCATTATTTGAATTATAATTTTTAATCTCATTAGTAAGCCAAGTTGGAATAAATTCCTAATCCACTCTCTCGACATGAATTAGATTGCCTAAAACATGCAATTAAAATACTAATTCTCAACTCTCGTTAATGAATCAGTTTATTTTAATAACATATTTTAAGATTATCTACCAACCTATAGCAATTATCTCTACATGTGATCTCTCAAACTATGTTTTGATAATGAATTTTCTATTAACTTTTAATAAGATCTTGCTCTCGCTAACTCTCTTATTTATAATAATTATGATTATTTTCAGAAAAGGAATTGCCATCTCGAAGGCCGTCTTCCTTAACTTATAAAGATGCCAATAAACTTTATAACAGAAAATACTACAATCAAAGATCAATATTATAAATGGAACAGAAATTTGTTCATATATAATCAAATGCCAACATAATATTCATTCAAGGAAATACAAGGAAGAAAAATAAAATAAAAGGACAAGGAGAAGGGGATCTCTCAACCCTTTTTCCCTTCACACAAGATGTCTTCTTCCTTGCTTTTGTCTCCTCTTCAAAACATGAAAATAAAAACTAAGTACTAAAGAAAAATTGCTATTGTTATCAAGATCACCAAAATAAAACTACAATTATTCATCATCCTTAAAATTCTGTTCACTTGGCATATATATGCCAATTCAAAAGTTATGTTCCTTCAAGAATCCTTTCACAAGAGTTGTATTGTTTTGAGAAAAGGTGCATCACTTCATAATTTTGAACTCCTCATCCGCACTGTGTCGCGACCTCGTGATACTGTCGCGCCCGCGACAAGACACGCCTCCACTTGGCTGGCTTCGCTGGCTGTCGCGAGCTCTCCTTGCTTTGTCACCCTCGCGACATGGCATGCTTCAGCTTACTTTCTTCACCGTCTTCTGTCGCGACCGCACGCTATTGTCGTGCTCGCGACACCTGCAATGCAGCTCACTTGTATTTCTTTCCTCCACTTAACTCCTTTAATCTTCAAGTCATTTCCTTCTCCTATAAAACAATTAAAATAAATACACACACACAAAACACATAAAAGCAAAAAAATATAGATAAAATACTAAAACAATAAACACAATACGACACAAAACCACACAGTAACACACAATATTTATGAGCTTTTTAAGCTTATATCAATTCCCCACACTTGAACTTTTGCTTGTCCTCAAGTAAAAACTCAAAAATGTTAGACACCATCAAAGCTCAAACACAAAAACATGAAATATGGAGTTGTCCTTCTTAAGATTCTCACAAATTAACACATAATAGGTTTCTTAAACATAATAATCATGAGTCAATGTCAACAAATACCAAAATAAAATCATGGATCTATAAAATCTAATACTCATATGCCCCAAATAAGATAAACAAGAGAATGCAAAGTACAATGATATAAAGCTCTTAAAATCTTTAATTCTTACAACATGTACTCTTATCCTAACAAGTAATACAAGATGTAGAGTTATTCTCTCATAATTTCTGCCTCACATCACTCAAGTGTTTAATGGATTGTGTTTAACTCATATTTCCTCTTATACCACCACATACCATAGGCTTGTATTAAATAAAAATCTCTATCACTAGTATAAAATAATGCACAAAATCAAAAGGGTCTTTAAAGGGTTATAGCTTGGCTTAGGTTAAGGTAGAAAAATTTTGGTTAAGTTGCTCATTCATGTCGAAAATATAGCAAATACTCCAACAAGTAAGATTTTTTATTGTAAAGGTTGCACTAAAGCATAATATTTATCTTACTAATGAAATTTCCATAATCCCTTATAACAATTCTTCAATTCCCACTAGTTTTCATTTATGCTCAAATTCAACTAGCTGCCTTTTCTTTCTTCTATTTCATTCTTTTGAAAGCAAACTAATTAAGCATTGTTTTTTCTTTATCTCTTTCTCTCTTTGTTTTTTTTTTAAATGGGAACACTAGTGGCTTTTAAAATGCAAGGATCAAAATTATTGATGCTACAAAATAGTAATACTTAATCCTACTCATCAAGCATTACTACGTCTTCCACATAAGGGTTCAAAATTGAAAGGTTAATTCATTAGAAATTGGTATGGGGTTAAAAATAAGATCATGAATAAAAATGTTATAGGCTCAAAATGGCTACCTAAAGTCAAAAAGGGTAGTTGTTTAAGCAAGCTAAATTAGGTTATTTCTAAGTGCCCTTATCATTTCTCATACATATTATATACCAAATGTGATCTCAATAATTATCTAACACCAGTTCTAGAGTAATGAATACAAGAGGAATTCTCTCAAAATTAAAAATTATTGTGTTAAGGCTCAAAAACTCACCATGGCTATGACAAAACTCTACATCATGCAAAACTTACTAAGTTAAAGAACATGCTTAAAGAAACTTAGCTTAAAAGAACTGTATGCCAAAGTACTTTACCTAAACATGCCTATCAATATAAGCATAATCATATTAAAACTAAAGATCCTTAATTCTAAGTTAGTAAATGTATCCAATCGACACATAATTAACTATGGAAAGACTAATTACATATGTTAATAAGCAATAATCTCACAAAGAATAACTCCATCACACAACTTAACATAAAACACTAATCATATATGCACACTAACAACTAGCTTCCCCACACTTAAAGGACACAATGTCCTCATTGTATAAGGAAGATTCCACAAAAACAAAATATGCAACACAAACAAGCACAACACAAACAATACGAAAATATAAGAAAAATTAAAAAGAGGAGTTGGGAACATTACTCAGTGGGTCCACTTGGGGACCCCGGTGGAGAAGGCGTGCATTGAAAATTCTGGTGGCGAAAGAAAGAAAGGAGCTTGCGACTGAGGCTCGTTTGACTTTTATGCATTTGCTTGATAGTGGCCTCAAGGGAATCCATTCGGGCCGCCATGCTTTGATTTTCAGCCTCAATTCCATCCAAACGTGACATAACTCGCTGCAAACCAGTAATTTCCTCTTGTGCTGCACCGACACTCGGCTCATCCCTATCATCTCGAGCCAAACCAACATCACTAGCATGAGTAGTATCTTCTTCATCATCACCCTCATCGGAATCATCGGAATCAGCAGCAGTGGATGTGGCAGGAGCTTTCCCTTTTCCTTTGGCACGACTAGATCCCGTTTCCTGCATAAAACGTGATAAAAACTGCGGAGGCATAGCGTTTCTATCTAAAACATGGGAGTTATGCAGATAACGGATATCCATTAAAGTCACATATTCATTTTCAGCCAAAACAAAGTTGCCTAAATCACCTAAACACCCCAAAATAATACCGGTTACCATGTAACACATGCCTACAGTTTTTGTTCTAGCAATTGATGCATGGTATAACCCGTCAAAGATAAAATCTATTGAGCATGGTATTTTACGTGACAGTAACAAATGAAGCACAAATAAGTCATTGGTTTGAACCTTGGTGCTTTTTACTCGTCCAAATAAGGCATGGCATAAATACTTATGAAATAAAAACAAGCCATTATCCTTAATAAGTCTATTAGAGGCATTTTTGTTATTGAATTCTGTCAAGCCAGTTAGGGTTGTCCAAATTGGTCGGTGATCAAATAAATTGAAATTAAAGCGTGTTCCATTCAGGGGAAAACCAAACCAATCATGCATTTCATCAAAACCAAATGTAAACTCAGCACCTTGGTGGCGAAATTTAAAGTGAGTCTTTTTATTATCAACATAAGCCAATGTGACAAAAAACTCTACAGCCCAGTCCCTTCTAATGAGTAAATTCATAACAGAAAATTTCGCCCACTTCATGTATTTGATATACCTATCAAATTGTGCAGTTAATCCTAAATCATTAATCAACCCAGTATCTAAATGCAACATGCCTACATAGGTTTTTGTATTAAAAAACTTAAACTTTTTCCCTTCCTTTTCAGAATAAAGGGGGAAAGGACAATTAAACCTGGATTGTAGGAACTCATCTGGTGTAGATGATGGAGAACCTAGCCCAACCACTGGGTGTTTATCCTTGCGTCCAATGGAATTTGTACGCACCATGATAATAACCTTGAGAATCTCAAAAATAGAAAAAGCAGAAAGAGAAACCAACAAAACCCTGCAAAAGTCTCAACAAATCAAGTAAAAAAAATGGAAAGATGAGAAGAGGAAACACAAACCTTGAGAGAAAAACGGTGAAAGCTTGTGAACAAACGAATGAAGGAAGGTGAAAGGTTGGGTTAGGGTTTTAGCTATAGATAGGGGCAGATGAAAAGGCAGTTAAAAATCTCAAAAATTTAAATCCTGTGCATTGTCGCGACCTCGCGCCATTGTCGCGCTCGCGACAGTACACGGTATTCCAATATTGCGACCACGTGAATAATGTCACGCTCGCGACAGTAGCTAAATGCCCGATTGCCCTATTCATATGTCGCGATCGCGATGTCATCGCGCTCGCGACAGAACTAAAATGCCCATTCCTCACGAGCTTCGATCGCGATCGCGAAGATGTCGCGCTCGCGACAGAACATTTGTGATCTATCCCTCATCCATGTCGCGCTCGCGACAAGGAGGATTTATATATATATATATATATAGCATCTACAACAAAAAATAAGTTAACATAAATACCTGTAAAAATAAAAATAAAAATAAAAAATGTAAATATCTTAAACAAAATAAAATAATGATTCACATAAAAACAATAGAGAATAAGATATAGAAATAATAACCCTAAGCCAAAGTCAAAGAGATAAAAGATACCTCTTTATTCTCATATGCTCCATCAAAATAAATTTTACACCGATACCCATTAACTTTAAACAAGTCTCCCTTATTATTTTTAAGTTCTAAATACCCACGGTCGAAGACTTGATTAACTTCAAAAGGGCCACTCCATCGAGACCTCAATTTTCCAGGGAATAATTTTAATCGAGAATTAAAAAGTAAAACCTTATCCCCACACTTAAAGCTTTTATACTTAATATGAGCATCATGCCACTTTTTAGACCTCTCCTTATAAATACGTGCATTTTCATAAGCAAAAAGACGTAATTCATCAAGTTCATTTAATTGTAAACATCTTTTTAAACCAGCCTCCTTCATATCATAATTTAAGGTCTTAATTGCCCAATAAGCCCTATGTTCTAACTCCACCGGAAGATGACATGCTTTCCCATACACTAACTTATATGGAGTCATTCCAATAGGTGCTTTAAAAGCAGTCCTATATGCCCATAATGCATCATCAAACTTGTGTGCCCAATCTTTTCTCGAATGAGAAACAGTTTTTTCTAAAATCCATTTAAGTTCTCTATTGGACACTTCGACTTGACCGCTAGTTTGTGGGTGGTATGGAATAGCTACTCTATGGTGGACACCATACTTATTCAATAAGGATGCAAAAGAACGATTGATGAAATGCATACCTCCATCACTTATGATAGCCCTTGGTACTCCAAACCGTGAAAAGAGTTTCTTCAAAAACGAGATCACCACCTTTGAATCATTGGTTGGTAAAGCTTCAGCTTCAACCTATTTAGAGACATAGTCGACCCCAACCAATATATATGACTTCCCAAAAGATATAGGAAATGGACCCATAAAGTCTATTCCCCACACATCAAAAAGTTCAACCTCCAAAATATTATTCAAAGGCATTTCATCTCTCTTCCCTAGGTTTCCTGCCCTTTGACACTTATCACATTTAGCTACAAAAGTCCTAGCATCATTAAAAAGGGTAGGCCAATAAAATCCACACTCTAACACCCTAGAAGCGGTTTTTGTCCCTCCATTATGCCCCAAATACAATGATGAATGACAATGAGCTAAAATGTCCAATGTTTCCTCCTCACTCACACATCTTCTTATGATACCATCCCCACTAATCCTAAATAGATAGGGCTCCTCCCAAAGATAATTTTTCACATCACTAAAAAATTTCTTTTTCTGTTGCCATGTCAATCCATAGGGTATGATTCCTGCAGCAAGAAAATTAGCAAAATCTGCAAACCAAGGCACATGCTTATAATTTATTGACATAAGAGATTCATCCGAAAAAGATTCATTGATTTCATGACTATCCCCTAATGGTCCGTCAGCATTTTCTAATCTAGATAAGTGATCAGCTACTAAATTTTCAGAGCCTTTCTTATCTTTAATTTCTATATCAAATTCTTGCAATAAAAGGACCCAACAAATTAACCTAGGTTTAGCATCTTTCTTAGCAAACAAGTATCTCAAAGCTACATGATCCGTATAAATTATAACTTTAGATCCTAACAAATAAGACCTAAATTTATCACATGCATAGACAACAGCCAACATTTCTTTTTCAGTTGTTGTATAATTCACTTGAGGAGGTGACAAAGTATGACTAGCATAGTAGATCACATGCAAATGTTTACCAATCCTTTGACCTAACACACACCCAACTGCTAAGTCACTTGCATCGCACATAATCTCAAAAGGCAACTCCCAATTAGGAGTAGTGATTATAGGTGCAGTTGTAAGGGCCTCTTTTAAAGAATTAAAATCATGCATACAATCATCAGAAAATTCAAAAGGCACTTCTTTAACCAATAAATTAGTTAAGGGTTTAGCTATCAGTGAAAAGTCCTTAATGAATCTTCTATAAAAACTAGCATGTCCTAAGAATGATCTAATGCCCTTAGTGTAGTGGAAGGAGGTAATTTCTCAATGAGTTCAACCTTGGCTCTATCCACTTCAATGCCCCTACTAGAAATCTTATGTCCAAGAACTATTCCCTCTTCAACCATAAAGTGACATTTCTCCCAATTAAGAACTAGGTTAGTTTCCTCACACCTTGCCAACACTGTATCCAAATTATTTAAACATAGCTCAAATGAATCACCAGAGACTGAAAAATCATCCATGAAAACTTCCATGATGTTCTCAATCATATCCCCAAAGATAGAGGTCATGCACCTTTGAAAAGTTGCTGGTGCATTACACAACCCGAATGGCATTCGTCTATGGGCAAAAGTGCCATATGGACAAGTAAAAGTAGTTTTCTCTTGGTCACTAGGGTATATAAAAATCTGAAAATAGCCCGAGTACCCATCCAAAAAGCAGTAATGAGAATGGCTAGCTATCCTCTCTAACATTTGATCAATGAATGGTAAAGGAAAATGATCATTCCTAGTAGCCAAATTTAACTTCCTATAATCAATACAAACTCTCCAACCCGTGGTCTTGTAGGAATTAATTCTCCATTTTCATTCCTAATGACTGTCATACTTCCTTTCTTAGGTACATAATGAATTGGGCTCACCCAAGAACTATCCGAAATTGGATAAATAATCCCAGCATCTAACAATTTAATGACCTCTTTCTTAACTACTTCTTTCATGTATGGATTAAGTCTCCTTTGCCTTTCTGCTCTAGGTTGACAATCATCTAACAAATTAATCCGATGCATAACAACATTAGGACTAATTCCTTGCAAATCCGAGATTTGCCAACCTATACTTTTTATTCTCCTTTTTACCACCTCTACTAACAAAAATTCCTGATGATGAGTAAGTTTATTAGATACAATAATAGGTAAAGTGTGATTTGAACCTAGAAACGCATACCTTAAATGACTTGGTAGTTCCTTCAATTCTACCGTAGGAGGACTTACAATTGAAGGTGGTATAGGTGCATCATTTCAATATAAGTGTTCTGGCCTTGCACTCTCTTACTCCTCCTTTCCTCTAGCTTCTTCTTCATTGATTCCCTCATCTTCACCTGCTTCATTAAAAATTTTTGCAACACAAACATCAATGACATCTATTTTCATGCATATATTCTCTTCCATGGGGTATCTTAATGCCCTATCCAGGTGATATTCAACACTTTCATCCCCCACTCTCAAAATTAATGATCCCTCATAGACATCAACTAATGCCCTACCTGTTCTCATGAAAGGTCTCCCTAAAATCAATGGGTATTTCACATCATATGTAAAGTCCAAGATGACAAAGTCAGTAGGCAAAATAAATCTGTCAACCTTAACTAATACATCTTCCATAATACCATAAGGTTTTTTAATAGACTGATCCGCCAATTGTAAAACCATTGAAGTGGGCTTAACATAATCCAACCCCAACTTCTTAAAAATTGATAATGGCATAAGGTTAATGCTTGCTTTTAAATCACATAAACACTTAGGGAACTCAACATCTCCTAAAATGCATGGTATGGTAAAACTACATTATCTTTTAGCTTAGTAGGCAAATTATTTGTTATGATAGAACTACATGCCTCGGTCAATTCAATGGTTGAAACATCTTCCCAACTTCTTTTCTTAGCAATTAGATCTTTAAGAAATTTTGTAAAGTTAGGAATTTGTGTTATAGCCTCAACAAAATTTAAATTTATATGAACATGCTTCAATTTATCAAGAAAAGATTGAAATTGCTTATCTTGATTTTCTTGCTTTAAACATTACGAAAATGGTGGTCGTGGTTGAAAAACCCTTGAAATTTTTTCTGGTGCTGCCCCCTCCATCGCGCTCGCGACAGTAGGCTTTTCAACTGGCTCTGGCGTGCTCGCGACATCCTTTTCACTCTCGATGGTAGGAGCTCCCTCTTCTGTCGCGCTCGCGACAGGTGTCGCACTCGCGACATCTAGCTCATCCTGCCCTTGATATTTCTGCACACTATCAAAATTGTTAGTGGAAACAACTTCATTAGTATAAGATTTTCCTGACCTCAAATTTATGGCTTTCAAATGTTTTCTTGGATTGTCCTCCGTATTGCTTGGTAAATTCCCTTGTGATCGCAACAGAAAAGCCTTGGCAATTTGCCCCAATTGAACTTCCAAATTATGAATGGAGGAAGCTTGATTCTTGGTTATTTGATCAAACTTAGTTTCCATCCTCTTTTGGGCCTCCTCTTGAACATTAAACTTCATATTGATGCCCTTCAAAAACCTATCCATCTTAACCTCCAAAGCACCAAACCTATCTTGGGGTTGTTGAAACCCCACAACCCTATTTTGGTTACTACTATTGCCCCACGAAAAATTAGGGTGGTTTCTCCAACCGGGGTTGTAAGTGTTTGAATATGGGTTTCCTCTACCTTGTCCTTGGATGAAACTAACCTGTTCTTCCGTACTAGCCATACCCAAATTACACCCCTCACTTCCATGGCCTATTTGACCGCATATACTACACCCACTAGTTGAATTACTACCCACACCTAAGCTATTAATTTTCTGTGTCAACTACTCCACTTGAGCTTGCAAAGCTACTACGGAATCTACTGCATGCACTCCCCTTGTATTTGAGAAATTTGTCTCCCTAGCTCTCTCGGTTGGCCACATGCAGTTGTTCATTGACATTTCTTCTAATAACTCAAAAGCAGCCTCCGTGGTCTTCCTCATCAAAGATCCCCCAGCTGCTGCATCAATGGTTCCTCGAGTGGTCGGATTCACACCATTATAGAATGTCTGCATCAATAACTCCCTTGGAAGATTGTGGTGTGGGCAACTTCGCTGCAATTCTTTGAACCTTTCCCATGCCTCATACAAAGATTCAAAGTCATGTTGAACAAAAGTAGTGATATCCTTTATAATTTTTGCAGTTTTTGCTAGGAGAAAATATTTTGACAAAAAGGTTTGGGCTAATTGGTCCCAAGTTGTAATAGAACCCCTAGTAAGGGAATTCAACCAAGCTTTGGCTTTGTCCTTTAATGTAAAAGGGAAAAGCTTAAGCTTGATTGCATCCGCAGAAACTCCATTAATCTTAAAAGTATCACAAATTTCTGAGAAATTTACCAAATGAGCATTTGGATCCTCATTTGCCAAACCATAGAATTGTATTCTATTTTGAATCATTTGTAAAAGCGATGGTTTTATTTCGAATTGGTTTGCATTTACCGTGGGTCTCACCACACCTTGTTGAGGCACCACTCAATGCTGGCGTGGCGAAGTCTATCAAACGCGGTGGATTTTCTTCTTCAGCCATAATAATTCTTCTACCCTGACTCTTCTTTTTATTTGACTTACGGTTACTCAAAAGAAATCTCTCTATTTCCGAATTCAACTGCTCAAGTTCTTCTTGCGAACTCCGTGTACGAGGCATTAACTGTTAAATCCTGTAAAATTAAAATAACACAATAAAAAAATAAATTAAATATCGTAATCCAAAATCTTAAATCAAGATTTAGAATATAATGATTAAAATCAAATAAGATTCCCCGGGCAACGGCGCCAAAAACTTGATATGCTTTTTCTAGAAGCGTAAATACCGCAAGTATACGGTGTACCGGTTATAGTACTTCAGATATCGATCCCACGAGGAAATGCGATTTCAATCACCCACTATTACTACTCAATTTTAATCTTGTTTACGATGTTCCAAAATGGAAGTTAATTCTAACTACCTTATTGCATAAATTAATTAAATCCTAAATAAGTATATCAAAGAAGAAAATTAATAATTTGAAACTAATGATCATGCATTTGATACCATTATTTGAATTATAATTTTTAATCTCATTAGTAAGCCAAGTTGGAATAAATTCCTAATCCACTCTCTCGACATGAATTAGATTGCCTAAAACATGCAATTAAAATACTAATTCTCAACTCTCGTTAATGAATCAGTTTATTTTAATAATATATTTTAAGATTATCTACCAACCTATAGCAATTATCTCTACATGTGATCTCTCAAACTATGTTTTGATAATGAATTTTCTATTAACTTTTAATAAGATGTTGCTCTTGCTAACTCTCTTATTTATAATAATTATGATTATTTTCAGAAAAGGAATTGCCATCTCGAAGGTCGTCTTCCTTAACTTATAAAAATGCCAATAAACTTTATAACAGAAAATACTACAATCAAAGATCAATATTATAAATGGAACAGAAATTTGTTCATATATAATCAAATGCCAACATAATATTCATTCAAGGAAATACAAGGAAGAAAAATAAAATAAAAGGACAAGGAGAAGGGGATCTCTCAACCCTTTTTCCCTTCACACAAGATGTCTTCTTCCTTGCTTTTGTCTCCTCTTTAAAACATGAAAATAAAAACTAAGTACAAAAGAAAAATTGCTATTGTTCTCAAGATCACCAAAATAAAACTACAATTATTCATCATCGTTAAAATTCTGTTCACTTGGCATATATATGCCAATTCAAAAGTTATGCTCCTTCAAGAATCCTTTCACAAGAGTTGTATTGTTTTGAGAAAAGGTGCATCACTTCATAATTTTGAACTCCTCATTCGTACTGTGTTGCGACCTCGCGACACTATCACGCCTGCGACAAGACACACCTCCACTTGGCTGGCTTCGCTGGCTATCGCGAGCTCTCCTTGCTTTGTCGCCCTCGCGACATGGTATGCTTCAGCTTACTTTCTTCACCGTCTTCTGTCGCGATCGCGCGCTATTGTCGCACTCGCGACACCTCCAATGCAGCTCACTTGTATTTCTTTTTTCCACTTAACTCCTTTAATCTTCAAGTCATTCCCTTCTCCTATAAAACAATTAAAAAAATACACACACACAAAACACATAAAAGCAACAAAATATAGATAAAATACTAAAACAATAAACACAATACGACACAAAACCACACACTAACACACAATATTTATGAGCTTTTCAAGCTTATATCAAGAATATGTTATTCCATCACTCTAAAACACAATTATAGCATCAAACATTTGATTTGCTCAAAGGAAGAGAAGATTTCAAGGTTACAAAGTTTAGGATTTTAAGGTAACCTTTGAATAATTAGTGTTTTTAATTAATTCTTTAGTGTTTTCCTATAGTTTTTAAGGTGTAGATTATGAATATGAGCTTAAATTCTGCATTTGAGAACAAAAAAAAAAAGAAATTCTACGCTTAAGTGGCCGGCCATGGTAGGTGAGGAAGAAGAAGAAGAAAAGCAATCAAGGGCTAAAGGTAAAAGAAAGGAAGTCTAGATACCCTTGAGCAAAAAAAATTGGTATGTGGCTAATAAATCTAAGTATTTTCTATTTTATTGAATTATTTTCCTTTATGTATTTAGAAAAAAATTGCTATATTTAAATAATGCAATTGATGTGAGGGAAATACAATTAGATCATGTATGATGTTAGTTGAATGTTTAAAATGGAGTATAAAAATTTTTAAGGCTAAGATAGTGAGATGGCCGAAATTTCCCTTAGGGGAAATATAGTTATCTTTGCATAAAATTGAGATATAATAGCCTAAATTAATTATAAAGGTCATAATTAGCATCCATGACTTTTTAAATGATTTATGAAATTTATTAGAAATTTTTAAAGCTTGGTAATAGTGTATGTGAGTAGTGAAATTGATGAATTATAAAGAAATAAGTCATAAATTAAGTAAATATGGGTAGTAAATGTGAAATAATGTGTATATAAATTTTTAGGAAATTTATGTACATTACATGAATAAATGAGAAATAAAATGTTAATTATGTTCAATGAAAAATATTGAATTATTGAAAAATAAATCAATAAAATGAAGGAATAATAGAAATAAATGTAGATAGTGTGCATATAAAAAATTTAAGAAATTTATATGTAATAATAAAGTATTTTCGAAATAAATTATGGAATATATATAAGAAAAAATTATTGAATTATAAAGGAATAATTCAATAAAGGGTGAAAAGTAGTAAATTAATATGAATTAATTTACTGTAATTGAAAAATCAATGAGATGGAATTTCTAGAATTGAAAAAGTTCATAATAATTATGAACTAATTAAAAGTAAATAAAAGTATGTACAATAATACCCTTAGAAATAACCAGGCAGTAAAAACTAGCTCGGAATATAATTGGCCGGCCATAGGGATATCTCTGTACTGCGGTGTAAGTCTTGGTGACTTGCTATGCTATAGACTGGATCTCTGATCACCATGGCATTTTCTGTCTCTGTTTTCTGCTCTGTGAAAAATGGTCCCTTGAGGGTCATTTATCTATCTCTGTTGTGATCCTGTGGGATCCACTTTCTGTGTATTCGATTTGAGATTTTCTTTTGGATCTGAACTAGGGACATAATGAAAGTAAAATGTGAAAATATGAAATGAAAGTGAAAAATGCTAATTAGAAGTGAAAAAAGAACTCATTTGAAAGAAAAAGAAAGTTTAGCAGTAAAATCGTAATTTTTCCTAAAAGAGTAAAAATTAAGCAAATTAATTAAGAATTGCTTAATTAATGGTAAAATAGTTAATTAATGGTTAAACTATTCAAAAAAAAATGAAATTTTATAGTCAACAAGGAATAAAATATAATTTTACATAAAAATGCCCAACTAAGTATAATTTGAGGTTAAGTGCATTAATTAATAGCTTAAATATTAAAAAGAAGCATAATAAGGTTAAATTTGTAATGTAACGATAAAAAGGGACTAAATTGAATAAAAATAAAAGTTCTGAATTAAATGTATAATTTAATAATAAATAAGTAGTAGATGAATAACATGTACTAAGATTAAAATGATATTTGAAAAGAAAGGTTAATGGTTTATTTAATTTTTGCTTAAAAAGTTAAAGATGATAATTTTTGTATAATTGAACAATGTAAGATAATTGTAGGAAATATTTAGATTGTTAGTCACCACTTGGCATATTAAGTGCTCAGCGCGTGGTTATAACTATGTGCAGGTACGCAGGAGCAGGGGCAAGAGTACATCTTAAAGAATTTCTTCTGAAGGAAATATAACTTATATTTTTATGGCATGTATATATGAAAATAATACGTATGAGTTTGGATACTTGTAAATATGGTTTGTAAGAGTTAATATTTTGGGTTGTAATATTGAATGGTTTGTGTTGTAAATTGAGATTTAGTAGATGTGAATGAATGTATGTGTAATATATAGGTGAATGTGATATGGAAAGAACATGGATGGTATGATAAGATGATGAGTATTAAATGATTATATGATATTATTGTGCCTCTGAGAGGCTGTGCGTTGTTTGCTTTTCAGGGGGTTAGTGCAATATATAGCCGTTATATTGCCAACATTTTATTAAGTGCATAGTGAATTGGATAATTATAGGTCGTCGACAAACTTTTATTAGATTAATGAATATAAGTTAATCTAAGAGTTTAAAAGTAAGGAAAATGAATTTTAAGAAATATTTTTGGAAAAAAAAATTTCGGCCTATAACGTACCGGAACAGTGATAGGTGTGATAAAGGTGTTACACACCACTCAAGTTCAAATTAGCAGGCATTAAACCATCCAATTCAATTTTATAGTATGAATCAATACTTTCAAAAACATCAAACACCTTTTCATATTTGAGTGTTGTGTTTAACATCAAAAAAGTGGAATTCCATCTAGTTACCACATCTAAACATATTGATGTTGACCACTCAACTCCCTCAGCAATGCAACATTCTTTAAATTTCTTTAATCTAGCAAGGGATGATCTAACAAATTTACAATCATTTCTAACCCTTTTAACAGCCATGTCAATATCTTTTAAACCTTCATGCACAACAAGATTAAATATGTAAGAAATGCATCTCACATGAATGTATTTACCTTCTGAAAAAGCCATCCCAGTTGGTACAAACTTATTTTCTAAAGTTGCAATCATCTTGTCATTTGTTTTTACATTATCAGTTGTAATGCAAAATACTTTGTCATAAATTTTCCATTCCTTGAAATATTTCTCTAAATCCAGAGCAAGCATCTCACCCCTATGACTACCAACTGGACAAAAATTCACAATTTTCGTTTGTAACTTCAAATCATTATTAATAAAATGGACAGTCACACACATGTAATTGATATTCTATATGAAGGACCACGTATCAGTAGTTATATAAACAGATTGAGCATGCTCTTTAATAAATGCTCTCAATGTTTTTTTCTCCTCATTAAACAACTAATTAACACCATGTGTCATAGTCCATCTAGAAGGGACATTAAACCAAGGACATAAACTGGTAACAAACTTTTTAAATCCTTCTCCTTTAACAAAACTAAAAAGAAGTTCATCAAGTGTAATCATCAAAGCAAGACACTTTTTACTATACTCTTGATCAAATTTTCAACTAGTTAGTGTTCCAATCAAGCTAGATGTACCATCAACATTAGATGTTGGTTGCAAAGACAGTTGTGTTTGTCTTGTTTCTACACTATGTGTATGCATTTTGCAATTATTCATGTGATTTTTAAGTGTAGTAATACCATATTTTTTTGGATCACAATAAAATTCTTTGACATAATAAATACACTTGCCTTTTCTAACGCCTTGTACATCATAAATTTATGTGAAATGCTCCCATACAACAGATCTCTTTGCAGGTGCCTTTCTTTTCTTGGAGGCCACTGTAGGAGTCCTTGACTCATCAGGCATATTAGTGGCATCATTATATGTCTTGGCCGTCTGCTCATGCATAGAAGGTACCTGAAATGGTTCTGCTGAGGCGATGTCTTCATCCAAATCAATTTCATTCGATTGACACGTCTACAAAATTAGTCAAAGAAAAATTTAATTCAAAATCAGAATTTTTTATAAATATAGATATTGCAAATCAAAATAATAAAATTCAATCAATAATAATGGCCCATGAAAGAACAGAGAAAAAACCCATGATTAATTTGGAAAAGTCATTCCTTCTCTAATTATTAATTTGAACTGAATTAGATTGTGCGAATAAGTAAAAATAACTATATGGATAGATTTAATTACAGTTACTCATTTATATGTAATAAATAAATAAAAAAATCCAAGTGATATAATTTTCATTTTGTACAGTAGTCAAATTTTAATTTTAAAAATAAAATCAATAGCCTAATAATAATTATAATTAATCTAGAAGAATTTTCCATAACCATTAAGGAAGTAAAGAATTATAAAATCAATAGTATTTTCTGCTAGTATTACTACTAACAAACACAACAACTACTTATAAAAATTAATTAAAAAAACAGCAGGAGAATAATAATAATAATAATAATAATAATAATAATAATAATAATAATAATAATAATAATAATAATAATAATAATAATAATAATAATAATAATAATAATAATAATAATAGAAGTTGGAGAATTTGAATGGAATAAGAGACAATTTGGTCAATGTTTCTCGGATGATAAATTGAATTTTCAATGGTCCCCAAAATGTGTTAAATTTGCCTTTAACTACAAAATGTAGAACTGCCAACGGGCATACTTTATGACTCTTATATTGGAGTCAATTAAATAACCTATATATATATATATATATATATATATATATATATATATATATATATATATATATATATATATATATATATATATATATATATTATATGGATATAGAAATATTATTTCTAGTTTTTAAAGAATATAGAGAGATAGAGCGGGTAGCGGGAATCGAACCCACATCGTTAGCTTGGAAGGCTAGGGGTTATAGTCGACGTTGATTCATCATCTTTAACGTCTCTAATTCAAAACTGAATATGAAACTTTAGTTTCGTTCGGCTCCTTTATGGAATATGGATAAATTTCCAGCTATAAGCTAGAAGATAAGACGTGAGTGAAAAAATTGAGGCACAAAATTTCAAATTTTTCATTAAGACTCAAAACTCAATTGTTTTGAAATTTTGTGCCTAATTTTTATTAGAAAATCACGTCATGTAGACAATACTCAATACTCACTGATCAATATTATAAAAAAAAAAAGACATTGGCATTGAATAATCTATCTTGTTGAAGTCCAAATATGAACAATTCAAAAATAAAGCAGATCACACCGTGTTGCCAATAAAAAAAATTGAAAAGTCACAATTTTTGTTTTTATTCGCGGAAGATTAGAAGTTGACACTTTTCTTTTCTGTTCTATTTATAGAAGACTAGAAGTTGAAGCCCTTCTGTTCCGCTTGCGAGCAAAAGTCATTGACAATTTTTATAGCTTAAAACAAGATTACATACACGTATATAATTTTGAACTATATTTAAACCGTTCGACGATTTAAATTTGCATCTATGAGATTAACTACTAGATCGGGGCTTGAAAGCAAATAATAGTGAGTTTTAAGAACAAAACCCATGAAAGAACAGAGAAAAAAAAAGAATGAGCAAAGATCAAGAGCCAAGAGACATACCTTTTTGCAAGCCAAAGAGCAGCGAACGAGGGAGAATCAAGACGATGACGGGTAGTATGGTATGAAGAAGGCGAGAGGGAGACTAGAACTGCCGTTCACCAGCGACGATGATGGAGTAGATGAGTTTCAACCAAGGGCGAAAAATTAGGAATTTGGGATTTTTGGTCTGCAGAGATGATGAAAGTGAAGAGAAATTAGGTTTGTTTGGCTTATATAGTAAAGTTATTCGGGTTGCAGCTCTGGTCGGTTTAGAGTGTTTTAATCTGACCCGAACCCGAAATTTCCAAAATTCCTAGCCCCAAACCCGATTAACCGCATCCGAATGCATCGGTTTTATTCGGGTTAGTCAGATCAGTTTGATTTTTGCACACCCCCAATCCCAATCCTTATTATATTCACATATTTGTCATGATACTTATGTAGTATGATAAAATCATCTGACATACACCACCGTCAAAGTCAACATTACCCATGCTATAGGTCATACCTGCATTTAAAGTATGAAAACTATTGAAGAACACTGTTCAACCTATTCGGGCACTATAAATAGCAGGTTCATTTTGTAGAATCCAAACTTTTTCTCTTTCTAAATTCATACATTTTCTCTCTAAAATCTTTTCTCCTAGTTGCTAACTTAAGTATCGGAGTGCTAACATCAAAAATAAGCCGAGCAAACACCTTTTACAGTGCTCAACACCTTCGTCCCGATAAAAAACCGCATACCAAAGCACGTCAACTCCACTCTGCTTCTCACATAGGATTTGTTCCTTTTCTATTATAATTTAAGATTTATCATTTGGTGCTTTCGTTGATAATCGATGGCTGAGCAAACTACGTCTGACCCCCACGACCCCTAAAAAATGGATTTGCAATTGAAAAAATGCACTATAAAAGTCTTCGAGACTACATGGAAGGTGGTTTATGGTAAGAACAAAACCCAAAATTGAAAGAAAGCAAAAAGTTGTGTGTCAGGGTCTAAAGAAAGCAAAATGTCTTCCTTTTAAGATATCACACAACAAACATTGGAGATTCCTAACACTAGCCTACTGGAAAAAATACTGGGAGGGATGAAACAATCGCCCTCCTCCTTATCTTTAAAGCAGATTGAGATGAAGGCCGTCCCTCTCCTTACACCAAAGAAAATGATTGGTCTCACGGCCTAAGTTTCGAGGCCAAAAGGTAACCTTGAAAGGATCTTTCCCCACAAGCGAAAGAGTCAATCGGGAAAACAAACCTAATGTTAAAGGAAGATGAAATTACCCATGCTAATATTAAAGGAGGATGAAACGTCTTCCCTTCTCGATATCATGCATTAAGGCGCAAACCTTCACAGTCCTCCTATAAAAAAAAATATGCAGGGGAAACAAGGAATCATCTTTATATGCTCTAGTAATCCAAGATATGGATGCTGACACATCTACCTTACCAGCTCCTTCCTTCAGCAAAAAAGGGAAAAAATTAGGAAATCTAATTGGAATAAGAAAGAAAGAAAAAGACAGGTGATCAGAAACCTTCCTTTTATTCCTGATTGGACTAAAGGCAAAAGAGGAGGAAGTCGAGTTGGTAAAAAAAGATGTCAGGTCAAATCTCCCTCACTTTAGCATCAAGAAGATCCGGTTGAGGGATTTCATTCCAATCAAAATTATTAATGGATCCCAGAGATGACTGTGAAATAAAGTTACGGATGAAAACAACTGGAGAAAACACAGGGCAGGAAAAGAGAATAAAGAAGGCGAAAAAGCACCTTAAAACTTATTAAGAGGTGAAAGTCGAATTGGAGAAATGAGGCATTAATGCCAAAAGAGGCAGAAATGCCATATAGGAAGGGAGGAAAGGAAATAAAGTACTCAGAGTAATTAATTGACAGGTTCGCACTCAGTTAATATATTTTTCTATGGTGAAAAAGGCCTTAAAAGAAGGAATGCCTTAGAGCAAGAAATCCCAATCGAAAAATCTATGAAAAATTATCAGAGTAAGAAATCTTGATCTAAAGATCGATAAAAATTTATCAGAGCAAGAAATTCCAATCTAAAGATCGATGAAAATTTATCCCGATCATTCCGATCGAAAGATCGATGAAATTTTATTTTGATTAAAAGATTGATAAAATCTTGTTAAATTCAAAATATCGATGAATAAAATTGGCTTATCAAATTCTCATTTCTTAACTTCACTCAACCGATGATCTCCCGATTGATTCAATCGATTCAATACACATATCGTAAATAAAAGATAAGTAAAAAAAATGGAATTTATTTCAAAGGCATTACATTTGAAGTCTACAACTCCTATGTTTACCCCTAATTGCCACCGTTCCTCCTTAACTTTTAAGACGTTGAAAGCATTTCCCACTTGTGGCACCTCGAAACCTGAAAAATAAGAGAAGATTAGCCATGGCTTGAGAAGATGAGGATGAAGGAAATAATAAAAGATAGAGAATGCATCACCCAATATAATAGCTGATGCCCAGGTAGGGAATCGTTCGATTATTCATTCATCTTTATAAAATGGCAATTTCAAAGTAGGGCAATAGACAATTAGGAGGCTCTATGGGAGAAGTAAAAGCAAGTAACAAAAAGGAAAGCAGACATAAAGGAGGATAAAAAAGATAAAAAAAATAATAGATAGGAACAAAAAGAATTGACTTTATTTTTAAAAGTCTGGAGGCATACGTGGCAATCCTAATAAATAAGGAGTAAAAGAAAATGAAGTTCATTAAAAATAGAATACATGGATAAAAAGATTTTTCTATTTGAAATAAATTCAAAATAGCTAGCCGATCAAAATGATAGTCCAATTATCAACATCAAGGAAGCTAGCTTGATCAAAGAAAATCTATCGAATGATAAAAATAAGTTCAAATTATAATATCTTTCATTTTTAATTTTTTAGTGGTATGATACAAAATAAAAGAATAGGATAAAATTACACAAAATGAAATTTATTTAACCTTTAAAATTACAAAGTTAACAATATAGGAGATACAAAGCTTAAAAAAAAGGAGAGGAAGGAGCAATGAATCCATAGCTCCATTGCAATAAGATCACCTCCAATCCTTCAACTTCACTCCATTAGAGCGGCATCAAAATGGAGAAGCAAACACAAGGACATATCCACCACCATGAGAAGCCTGGGACTGAGAGAAAAAAGTAGCAAAGGAAATGGTCTTAACACTGGATTAATCGTGAACAATATTTCTCAATAGTTAACAGTGCTTCCGGGCTGGAAAATACACCCGAAGATAAAAAAAAATATTTTATTAGATTATCAAAAAATATTGGTTACGGATAGTCCGATATTGAAATTTGAAGTGATTTTAAGGTCAAATAGACCTTCAAAAGTCAAAAATACGAAAAAGGAGCGGTTCGATTTTAGGTCAACTAGTTTGATCATAGTTTGATTGAACTATTAAAAATAGCAAATAAAGTCTTAAAATTACCAAAAATTGCATATATGGCTAAAATGATGTGTAGATTATTTTGGTTACAAAAAGTAAATTTTTCGGTAACATCGGTATTTTTGAATCAGATCGGTTTAATTAAATCGGATCATAAATGGACTTCGATTGGGCTGAAATTTTGTGTACAACCTATTTTTTATGTGATAAGAATGATAAAATCATTTTTAGAGTGATTTAAGGTTGGAAAGAGAGAGAATTGAAAGAAAATGGCAAATTGGGCTTGGATTTAGGTATTTGGGTCTTATTTGGTGGGCTTGGGTTGGACCAAAGCCCAACCCATTAAGACCCCTATATAAGGGATGAAAAATCTGATTTTTGGCCCTGATACCTCATCTCAGTTCTCTTCTTCTTCCTCCATAATTGAAACCCATTTAGTCCCATTTTCTTCATTTTTCTTCATGATTTCTCTAAACTTTTCTCCCCATTCATGCATAAGAAAGGTTATCTTGCCTCTCTAGTTGTTGGATACAACATCTATTTTGTTATTAGAGGAAGATAAGCTAAGAAAATCTAGTAAAAAAGTTGAGGTGTCAAATTGAGGTATGAAAAATTTAAGGGTTTAAATTTGTTTAAATGTGTTTCTTAATATTTTTGGGTGCCTAGATGTCAATTATGATGTTTATTTTGGAAAAAAGGAACAAAAAATGGTGTTTTGATGGCTTTTATAGCCGGCCATGATAGCTACTCAAAGTGAATGCCAAATTTTCAAAGCAAAAGGGAAAGAAAAGGAAGCCTAATTAAGCAAGGCTAAAGCAAATGAAAAAGATTAGTAGCTTCAAATCCAACTATTTTTTTATTATTTAGCATGATTTTCCTTTAGCTAAGTTAGGGAAAATTGGGTAAATATGTGTATAATTGAAATTAACTTTAGATTAGTGTAATTGGACCTTAAATAAGCTTATTATAATGATTAAATAAATTTTAAAGCAATTGTATGTTGGACTTCTCATAGTGGCCGAATTTCTTCTTAGGGAAAATAATGTATATATTAGTTAGTTTGATATTTTTAAGCATTTAAATGATTATAAACATAAAATAACATGTCCATTAATTTTTATAGAATTTATGGAATTTAATTGAATATTTTTGTTAAGAATTTCGTTTATGTATAAGGTGAAAAATATTGAATTAATATGAATTAATTCATAAAGTGATGAAAAATGGTGAATTATATTGTATTAATGCACAAACTGTGTAAGAAGCACTGAAAAAGTAATTGACCAACTATCTGAAAAGAAAAAATTACTGAAAGCATTAAAAAAATCTATTAAATATTTTGTAAACAAGTGAAATTATGCCTTTAGAAATAGTTAGGCATTCAAAATCTAGCTCAAGATATAATTAGCTAGCCATAGGGATATTTACTTTACTCTGGTAAGATTATTGATCTCTATAGTATCTGCCTGATCTATGCGAAATGATCCTTTGAGGTCATTTCTTAGTCTGTATATGGTCCTGTGGGTCCACGTCTCGTATATTCGATCTGTGAATTTCTGCCAAAATTTGTGCTAGGGGCATTAATGTAAAAATAAGCTAAAAAGGTTTAAAAGATAAGTAAAAGTGAAAAAGAACCTAATTGAAAGAAATTAAAAGTTTAGGGGTAAAACTATAATTTCCTCAGAAAGTGTGTTAAATGAGTAAAAGTAATTAATAAATATTTATAAAGGGTAAAATGATAATTTAATGTTCAAACAGTCCAAAAATGAAATTTTATAAAGTTCAGGGATTAAAATATAATTTTAAGTAAAAAGGATAAAGTAAAGCCCACCTAATTGTTTTATATGCCAAAAGTCAAATTTGGAAGTGAAAATGATCATAATAAATGGCAATTTTGTAATTAAATTGTAAAAAGGATATTTTCGTAATTAATTGAAAAATTAAGGACTTAAATGAAAAGTTTATCGAAATTATAATATTAATGTAAACAGGCTGCTAAAAATGAGTTAAAATGTTTTTTTAATAAAAATTATTGAAATTTTGCACTTTTGGTGTAATTATGCTATTTTGAAAAATTGTATGATTTTTAGTTACCACTGGGCATATTTAATGCTCAGCACATAGGATTTACTATGTGTAGATTCAAAATGTGATCTAGAACATTAGTACACATGGATGAAGAAATTTTGAAGGATTGAAGCAATATTTTATTTTAGCATGTATATTACTGCAAATATTTGAAGTTTAAAAGTGGATTTGTAATAATATTTAGATTGTATTACTGTATATGGATTTAATTGGTATTGGATATTTTATGTATGGATGAGTTGTGTTTTAAGATGTATGATTGAGATGATTTTGTTGATTATAAACTGTTGTGCCTCTCAGGAGCTATGGTTATTATCTGATTTTCAGGGAGCTAGTATAATGTATAACCGTTATATTGCCAAATTTTCGTAAAATAAATAGTAATTTTGACAGTTATAGGTTATCGACAAGGTGAATTTTGTATATGAATATTGGATAAGTATTATGCGGTAATGAATAATTAAAGGTTAAGTTTCTGAATTTTAAGTTAAGAAGAAAAAAATTCGGTCAAATGCTTAAGTAGGAAAAACTGTTACAGTAAGGGTATTACAAGGAGGGTGAAAAATGCATGACATACTGCTGTAGGTCATGTGCTACTAGAAAAGTACCTAGTAATTCATTCGTCTTCCTAAAATGGAAAAGACAAATAAAAGGAATGATTAGGCGGCTCTATGAGGAAAAATACAAATTCAGAAGGCAAATCTCAGGAAGTGGCAAGGAAAGGAAAGAGAAGGCACACCCATTTATAATATTCCTCATCTCTACATAACTAACTAAGAAAGGCCAAGTAACTTTGTCATTTAATAAAGGAGTAAAAGGTGTAGTAATTAAAGTGCGAAAGATGAAGTAACAAAATGAAGTGCCCTTTTCAAAATTACCACTTTAGAAGCAATGCGAAGAGAAAGAAACGAATTAATGATCTGAATGACCACTATCAAATAAGATAATAAAAAACAATCGGCAATGCCTACAGGTAACTTTTGATTTCATAAAACTTATGAAAATTGTAAAATGCAATACGGAAAGCAAAAGGATTGAAACATCGGAAAGCCTAAGCTAAGAAAAGGCTATATAGGATCACAAAAACATCAGCCAAACATGTTAGAACAAATTTTGAAAATGATTTATGTCTATAAAATTGTTTGCAGGATAAGAAAAAATCTCGATTGATGTAATATCCCGATTGAAGTAACCTTTTCTCTATCGACGTAATATCCCAATGGAAGTAACCTTTTCTCGATTGACGTAATATTTCGATTGAAATAGCTTTTCCTCGATCGATGTAACATCCTGATCGAAGTAATTTTTCTCGATCAACATATATTTCAATCAAAGTAATTAAAATTCCAAGCTCTCATCTGATGTCTAAAATATTGATCGATGAATATCCCGACCGAAATAGTTAAAATTCTAATCTTTTAATTGATGTCTCACTTAATTAATAATCGATGAAAATGAACTTAATAAAGGAGATCCATGACCAAACGGCTAAATGTTCAAACCTAAATTTTTGATCTTTTCTAAAGAATGATCTGTAATGGCCTCAACATTGGATCAGCCGCAAATAGTACTTTTTATGGTAAATAGTATTTTTCGGGCCCGAAAGGATAGCCGAAAGTTAAAAATATTTTATTGGACCATCAGAAAATATTGGTCGTGGTGAGTCCGGGATTGAAATTTGAAGTGAAATTGAGGTCAAATGGACATTGGAAGGTCAGAAATACGAAAAAGGAAACGAGCTAATTTCTCTGGTAGAGAATGTGACTTGGTTTTGTATAAATTTAAAAAAATAGTAAATGAATTCCATAAATTTTCATATTTTGTATGTCTTCATAAATTTTTATGTAGAATTTTGGTAGTAAAAATTGAATTTTTCGGTGATATCGACAGTTATCAAATCGGACCGATAACAGACTCTGATTGAGCCAAAAATTTGTGTACGACCTATTTTTGATGTGATAAAAGTGATAAAAATTTTTTTGAAGTGATTTGAAAATGGAAAGTGGGATAAATTTGATTGGACTTAAAATGGTCTTAAATGGTCCTTAAATAGGCTAAGCCTAATGTTTAAGCCCAAGATTAGGCCCATAGAAGAGGTTTATAAGATGTGGATTTCTAGAGATAAATTCAGAAAAATCCTCAATCTCCTTCATTGCTTTTCATGGCCGAAACCCCCCCTCTCTCACTCTCTCCTTGAGTTTCTTCTCATCCATTCCAAATCTTCATTGAAACCCAAAATAGAAACTTTTACTCCATCTCTCTAGAACACAAAAATAGCCTCAAACATCTGATTTGATCAAAGAAAGTAAAGATATCAAGGTTACAAAGCTTAGGGTTTTAAGGTAACCTTTGAAAAATTAGTATTTTTAATTAATTCTTTAGTGTTTTTCTATAGTTTTTGAGGTGTAGATTATGAATATGAGCTTAAATTATACATTTGAGGACAAAAAATAAGGTTTATTAAGCTTTTTGGGCCGGCCATGGTAAGTGAGGAAGAGGAAGAAAGGCTATCAAAGGCAAGGAAATTTAGGCACCCCTTAAGCAAGGAAAATTGGTATGTGGCTAATAAATCTTAATATTTTATATTTAATTGAATTATTTTCTTTTATGTATTTAGAAAAAAAATTGCTAAATTGCTTAAAAAATACAATTGATGTAAGGGAAATGAAATTGGATCATGCATGATGCTAATTGAATGCATAGAAAGAAGTATAAAAATTTTTAAGGCTAAGTAAGTGAGATGGCCGAATTTTCCCTTAGGGAAATTATAGTGATTTTTGCATGAAATTGATACATAATAGCCTAAATTAATTATAAATGTTATAATGAATGTCCATGAATTTTTAAAAGATTTATGGAATTAATTTGGGAATTTTCAAGTTTAATAAATGGTTATGTAAGTAGTAAAATTGATGAATTATAGAGAAATAATTCATAAATTAAGTAAATATGGGTAGTAAATGTGAAATAATGTGTATATAAATTTTTGAGAAATTTATGTACACTATGTGAATAAATGAGAAAAAAATATTGAATATGTTCAATGAAAAATATTGAATTATTGGAAAATAATTCAATAAAATTAAGGAATAATGATAATAAATGTGAAAAGTGTGCATATAAATTTTTAAGAAATTTATGTACAATATTAAAGTATTTTTAAAATAAGTTATGCAACATGCATAAGTAAAGATTATTGAATTATGAAGGAATAATTCAATAAAAGGGTAAAAAGTGGTAAATTAACATGAATTAATTTACTATATTTAAAAAGTCAGTGAAAAAGTGATCTGATCAAATTTCTGAAAATGAAAAAGTTCAATAAGACTTTGAAATAATTGAAATTGAATAAAAGTATGTTCAATAATACCCTTAAAAATAATCAGGCAATAAAAATTAGTTCACGATATAATTGGTTAGCCATAGGGATATTTGTACCGCAGTAAAAGTCATGGCGACTTGCTTTGCTATGGGTAGGATCTCTGATCTCCATAACTTCTGTCTTTATCTGTATCTGTATCTGTTATATGAGAAATGATTCTTTGGGGGTTATTTCTCTGTCTGTTGTGGTCCTGTGGGGTTCACATCCCATATATCCGGTCTGAAATTTTCAGTCGGGTCTATACTAGGGGCTTAATTAAAGGAAAATATTAAAATGTGAAAAGAAAGTGAAGAATGATAAATAAAAGTGAAAAATGACTAATTTGAATGAAAAAAGGAAGTTAGAGGAAAAATGGTATTTTCCTCGAAAGAGTAAAAATTAAGCAATTTAATTAAAAATTGCTTAATTAAGGATAAAATAGTCAATTGATGGTTAAACTACTTAAAAATAAAGTTTTATAGTCAACAGGGAGTAAAATATAATTTTGATCAAAAATACCAAATAAGTATAAATTGAGGTAAAGTACTTTAATTAATAGCTTAAAAACCAAAAAGAAGCTTAATAAAGATAAATTTGTAAGTAAGCGATAAAAAGAACTAAATTGAATAAAATTGAAAAGTTCTCAGTTAAATTGAAAGGTGTAATAAAGAATAAGTATTATGAAGGAATAATTCAATAAAAGGGTGAAAAGTGGTAAATTAATATGAATTAATTTACTATGTTTGAAAAGTCAGTGAAAAAGTGATCTGATGAAATTTCTGAAAATGAAAAAGTTTAATTAGACTTTGAAATTACTGAAATTGAATAAAAGTATGTTCAATAATGCCCTTAAAAATAATCTGGTAGTAAAAACTAGTTCAGGATATAATTGGCTGGCCATAGAGATATATGTACCGCGGTTCAAGTCATGACAACTTGCTTTGCTGTAGGTAGGACCTCTAATTTTCATAGTTTTTGTCTGTATCTTTATCCGTATCTGTTTTGCCAAAAATGGTCCTTTGAGGGTCATTTCTCTGTCTGTTATGGCCCAGTGGGGTTCACATCTCGTGTATTTGATCTGAGATTTTTTATTGGGTCTATACTAGGGGCATAATGAAAGTAAAATGCTAAAATGTGAAAAAGAAGTGAAGAATGATAAATAAAAGTGAAAAATGACTAATTTGAAAGAAATAAGGAAGTTAGGGGCAAAATGATAATTTTTTCCAAAAGAGTAAAAATTAAGGAAATTAATTAAGAATAAAACAGTCAATTGATGGTTAAACTCCTTAAAAATGAAGTTTTATAGTCAACAGGGATTAAAATATAATTTTGCTAAAAATGCTTAAATAAGTGTAAATTGAGGTACAATACCTTAATTAATAGCTTAAAAATCAAAAAGAAGCTTAATAAAGGTAAATTTGTAAGTAAGCGATAAAAAGAACTAAACTGAATAAAATTGAAAAGTTTTACGTTAAATTGAAAGGTGTAATAAAGAATAAGTATTAAATGAATAATGTGATATGTTGAAAACGAAGTTCGAAAAGAAAAGTTAATAGTTTTGCATAATTTTTTAGCTTTAACATTATAAGATAATTATATATGCATTTTTTATTAATTTGAGTAAATCGTAGAAAATATTTAGATTGTTAGTCACCACTGGGCATGTCAAGTGCTCAGCGCGTAGTTATGACTGCGTACAAGTATGCAGAAGCGAAAGTAACAGTACACCTTGTATGATTTCTTCTGATGAATTTAGGACTTATATTTTTTGTGGCATGTATATATGAAATTAATACTTATGGATTTTTATATTGTAAATATGTATGTAAGAGTTTATATTTTGGGATAATGTTGAATGGTATGTAATAGAGAATTAAGATTTGTGAAATAAGTGATGTTTATGCGATGGCAATATGAATGTGAAATAAGTTAGATATTGAATGGAATGATTTATCCTGATATTATTGTGCCTCGGAGAGGCTGTATAATTGTTTACTTTTCAAGAGGTTAGTGCAATAAACAGCCGTCATATTGCCAAAATTTTATTAAGTGCATAGTATTTTAGATAGTTATAGGTCATCAGCGAACCTTTAAAGAATTTTTGAACTTAAGTTATAACCTTAACATTTTAAAAGCGAACTAGAAGTTTAAGCAAAGGGTTGAAAAAAAATTTCCTGACTTATAGTATGTCGGTACTGTAACACGAGTGATAAGGGTATTACATTTAGTGGTATCAGAGCTGTGATTTAGACGATTCTAAGATCGGAGTGGGTACTAATGCTTGATTTAATTACATATATACATGCCATTGTTATTTTGAGAAGGTGTTTTGGAATTAATGTATTATTGCTTCCTTCTGTTTTATAGTGAAAAGATGTCTGAAAAACAATGCCATGAGGTGGGAGATAACAGAAGTGAGGCCTCCAGTAATGTTGGGCAACAGGGGATCCCACAACAGCAAGTACCTCTACCAGTAGCATCTCTTCCACCTTCTCCTGCTCAGTTAGACTTCCTCAATCTGATGTTAGATTATATTCAACAACGACTTCAGACTATCCAAGCCCAAGCGCAGTCATCAGTAGTACAAACTCAGCCACCTACTCCACCTATAAGAAAATATATTCTGGAGCAGTTAAAAAGACTTGGGACTGAAGATTTTTTAGGGTATGATCCCTTGACACCTGTAGCTGCAGAAGAATGGCTATATAAGAATAAAAGACTATTTGAGATTACCCACAGTCCCCTGGAGGAAAAGTTTGAAGGTATAGTTACCTTACTTTAGGGACCGACATTTGTATGGTGGGATTCAGTTAGAAGGCATACTCCAGCAGACCATTTGAACTGAAAGTTCTTTGTTGACCAGTTTGAGAAGAAATATATCGGGTATGAGTATAAGATTGCTATGCATGATTCTTTCTAAAGATTGAGATAGGAAAACCGTACAGTGGCAAAGTATGATAGAGAATTTGAGCGTTTGAGAACTTATTTGGATGAGAGCCATGCCATAGAAGAGAGGTTATGTCAACAGTTTGAGAAAGGGTTGCACACTGAGCTAAGGCAGATTATTGTGGCTCAACATTATCATGACTTGCGGTTTATGATTAAAGTGGCTATCAAATTAGAAACCACTCAAGCCGAGCAAGCTGAGAGATAGTCCCGATTTCAACAAAAAAGGAAGCAGGGACAAAACAGTGGAAAGACAGGATAGGGTAAGAGGTAGAAGGGTCAGCAAGCACTACAGGGTCAACCACCAGCAGATTGAGGACAAGGTAATGCCTCCCATGGAAAATCGTTAGCCACTACAACTTTTAATGCACCCAGAGGCAGAGACAGTGGGATAGCAGTACAGTGTGACCACTATGGCAAGACGCATCCTGGGGAGTGCAGATTACTGATAAGAACCTTCTTTAGGTATGGGTACCGACATCATCGTATCAAAAATTATCCTATGCTATTGACTGCTTCAGACGCCTCACCAGTGTAATGGCCTAATCACTGGGTTAGCCGCGAACAGTACTTTCCGACAGTGAATAGTATTTTTTGAGCCCGAAAGGACACCCGAAAATCAATAATATTTTATTGGACCATCGGAAAGTATTGGCCATGGTGAGTCCGGGGTTGAAATTTGAAGTAAAATTGAGGTCAAATAGACCTTCAAATGTCAAAAATACGGAAAAGGTAGCGGGTCAGTTTCCCTAGTAGGGAAGGAGACTTGATTTTGCATAAATTTTTAAAAATAGTAAATCAACTCCGAAAATTTCCAGATTTTGCATGTCTACATGTAATACCCCTCCATGTACCCTAGAAGAATTTTCATTAATTAATTATTATTATTCATGGTTAAATAAGTTTAATTTCATGTGGAAGGACCTAATTGAAAAACTAAAGTAAAAGAATTAGGGTAAGAATAGAAAAAAAAGAAGTTGAGGGACTTATTTGCAAAGATTTGTTGTGAGAGACATTTGGCCCAATGAAAGAAAAGGAGAGAGAGATATTTTGGGGGTATAGTGGCCGGCCAAGTCTCTTGGTTTTTCACTCTCCATCTTCATCTGCTCTAACTTCTCTCTCTCTCATCCTCTCTCTCTCTAAGAATTATTTGTGTTGGGATAAAAAAAAAGAGAGAGAAGTTTTACTTGGATTTTTGTGGTAAGATGATTTTATTATTCTTTTATGTGTATGATTCATAGATTAGTTGTTGGTTTCTTAGAGGTGTCTTATGTGTATAGAAGGTGAAGCAAGCAAAGGAAAGGGAAAAGAAACTCTTCAAGGTTGAAGAAGAGAAAGCTCAAATAAGGTATGGGAACTTAGAGTTTTCATGTGTGTAAAGATTTGTATTTTGTCATGAGAGAGGTCTTGAGTGTCTCTCTCATGTGTTTTGTGGATGATTATAAACTTGAAGGTTGATTAGAGTTGATAATTTGCATGATTTGGTTAAAAGCATAAAATCTGTCTTAAAGATCATTTGACTAGTCTGTGTGTTTTGCTCATATCTTGAGCTATAGTTGTTCAAATGATGAAATTCCAATTGGTATGGAAACTAGACTTGTAAACCTTGATTTTGTTAGAAGAGACCAAAATCTGATTCTCACTGCATGATAGTGAAAATCGGAATTGAATTCTGACTGTGGTTGTGAATGTGCCCTTGTAAACAGTCTGTGGTTTTTCTCAAATATCTAAAGATTTATAGGTCCTATTAAGGAGATTTTTAGTGTTTTGAAAACTAGAAAGGAAGACCTAAAACTTTGTAGAAGATAGTGTTTTCTGAAAAATTCGTTTGGTATGTCGAAATTGAGATGCAATCTGAGTTTTTAAATTAATTTACAGGATTTTTGAGCAATAATCGCTATAAGGCGGTTGCCCCGTCGTTTGTGTCGCGAGCGCGACATCAAGCGGAAGCCTTGTGTCGCGAGCGCGATTTATGATGCGAGCGCGACATCAAGAAATGCTTATTTAGGCCATCGCTGTCTGTCGCGAGCGCGACATCAAAGAGTGGTTCAAGGCCATCGCTGTCTGTCGCGAGCGCGATTATCGCCGCGGCCGCGACATTCGTCTTGAGCGCGACAATTGCCTTTATGTTCTATTTTAATACTTGTATTTTTATGACTTCAATTGGAATTTAAAATTGGCCTAAACCCTTCTAAGCTTACAAATCATCCTGAATTACAAGTTTATAGTAAGGCATCTCTTTAATTACCAGATTCGCTAATAACAACAAGGTATGTTTTATTACCTTAAATGAGTTTATGCATGCGTTATTCTCTTGTAATACAAATAAATGATTATTTTGACAATAAAGAATAGTAATAAATGACAGTAAAGTTTTCTTGCATTTACTAATGCTATAATGGTATCTGCTGATGCAATGTCACATGATATGAAAAGTAATCGAATTAAGCCTGCACTTAAAGACTTGGTCGTGGATAGATAGGCATGCCTATAGGGTTATAGTTGCAGCTGCTATAGTCTGACTCTCATGAGTCCACAGTTGTCTCTATATGAGACCATAGTTTTGATCCAAAGGGTCCACAGATTTAATACCTTCGGGTATTCACAGATTTGATACCTTTGGTATTCATAGTACCCGTTATCCACTCCCACAGGAAATTGAGCAGGCAAATGAATAAGATAAATGGAATATGTATACAGTTGATAATTTATATTAAATGATCCATTGATTTAATCAATCTTCTAATATGTTGTGCATATACTTTATAATTGCATACTTGTGAATAATATTCATGTGCATATATTAGTTGTTCCCCACTAAGCTTTATAGCTTAGCATGGGTGTTCATCCGTGTAGGTCCGCAGGGTAGGAAGTTTGGTCAGGGACAAGGTCCACAATCTTATCAGCCAGCATCAATTTAGGAAGAGTGCATTGAAGTATGTAACTTAATTATGTCTTTTGATAGTTAAAGATAAATTCATATGTAAAGGCATGTAATTATTAAGTCTATGTATGTAATATCCTATAGTATGGCAAGTATGACTCTCAATATGACATGAATAATATAGCATGATGATGTGTGTATGCACCTATATGCATAGATGACTGATGATTCATAATGACTTAACAAAGATAATTGTATAGATAAAAGTAATTAGTAACAGTAATTAGGATTATCTAGTAGAGTCTTTACATCTTTGGTATCAGAGCGCCTTGGTTTAGGCGGTTCTGGCCAATAGGCAATTTCAAGGGTCATAGATATATAGAAGTATGTTGATGTTGGCTGATTGTGGTTGTTCCTGTGTTTCTTAATATAGTTCGGGATGGAAGGTCATTTTGATGGAGTAGATGAGTCGGCTGAAAGTAATTTACCGGCTCAATCGAATCCTTCTCAGCCCGACACCTCCACATCTTCGAGAGGCGGTTCAGCTGCTGCCAATGCTGGGGAAGCGTTGTTAAAAATTTCCCAGGACATGGCTCAGATCTTACAAAGAATGACTGCACCCAAGGCTCCTATTTCTGAACTCAGGAAGCATGGTGTGGAGGAATTCTTAGGCTCTACGTGGGAAGAGTCTGAGAAAGCCGAGTTATGGCTTGAAAGATTGGAGAGAGTGTTCACAGAGATTCAATGCCCCGCCAATCAGAAGGTAGCTTGTGCTGTGTCTTTGCTTCAAGGAGTGG
Source organism: Excoecaria agallocha (assembly GCA_037975025.1). Classification (NCBI taxonomy): domain Eukaryota; kingdom Viridiplantae; phylum Streptophyta; class Magnoliopsida; order Malpighiales; family Euphorbiaceae; genus Excoecaria; species Excoecaria agallocha. The sequence goes on along the minus strand of CM075810.1, from coordinate 35,344,397 downwards.
CTTATGACTGGTGGAAGCTAGTCCAAACTCAACCCCAGCTACCTGACATTTTCACTTGGGACTTCTTTGTTGCTAAATTCAAAAAGAGATATGTAACAGAAGCATACAAAGATGAGAAGCTAAAACAGTTTTTGAATCTAAGGCAAAGAGGTATGTCAGTGGCTGAGTACGAGGCAGAATTCAGTCGCTTGAGTAAGTATGCACCGAGGCCCATGTTAACTGGGACTTTCCAATGTCGCCAGTTTCAAGAGGGAATGAATGATCATATCCGGGATCATTTGATAGGCCCTATTTCTCTGCATCCTGTGGATTATCATCAATTAGTGCAAGCAGCTATTCGAGTTGAAAAAGAAGAAAATGTGAAAAGAGAAAGAGAGCAAAGAAGAAGAAGTTTTTCTCGGGGTGGTTCTTCCTCGAGGAAAAGAACAAGAGCACAACAAGGAGAGCAATTTATAGAATCTGGGAATTGCCCTATTTCTAGAGGTAGACAGCAAGGGACTATTAATTCAGGGAGAGCTAGTAGAGGTGCTGCTTCAGGACAGGGTAGAGGACAAGCTCCAGAGTGCACCTATTGTTTCAGGCGGCATTGGGGCACCTGTAGGATGCTCACAGGTGGATGTTTCAGGTGTGGCAGTACGGGGCACTTTATGGCTAATTGTCCTCTGACATAAGAACAGGCTTCTAGTCAACAGAGTAATCGAGGGTCTTCTCAAGCACCTTCACTTAGCAGAGGTCGGGGTAGAGGTAGAAGTGGGTCGGGCCAGTTTAGGGCCCAGTCCAGGAATGCATCTGAGACGGTGGATCGACCCTTTACTTTGACACCTTCTGCTAGAGCTTATGCAATGAAAGGACGAGAAGAGGCTGATGCTCCTGATATTATAGCTGGTACATTCTCCCTCTTTGATACTGATGTATATGTGCTTATAGACCCAGGATCTACACATTCGTATATTTGTAATGGGGAATTGGGTAGAAATGTATCTGTCATTGATCATTTGAACTATGATATATGTGTGATTAGTCCTTTGGGCCATAGTATACATGTTAATAAAGTTTATAGAAATTGCCCAATTAGAGTTCAAAAGAAAGAGTTTCCAGCTGATTTGATAGTGTTACCTTTTCACGAATTTGATGTAATCCTGGGTATGGACTGGTTATCTAAGTATCAGGCCATAGTAGATTGTAAAGCTAAAACGGTAATTGTTAAGAAAGATGGGGGAGTTGAGACATTGATTAAGGGTAGTAAGTCTAAACCCTTAACCAATGTCATTTCTGCGATGAAAGCAAAAAGATTCCTTAGGAAGGGATGTGAAGCGTACCTGGCTTTAGTTCTTGATTCGAAAAGAGAGACAGTTAGTCTTCAGGACATTCCAGTGATCAATGAATTTCCTGATGTTTTTCCTGAAGAACTTCCTGGGTTGCCACCGGAAAGAGAAGTTGAGTTATCAATTGAGGTTGTACCTGGTACAGCTCCTGTCTCCAGAGCACCTTATAGAATGGCACCAACAGAATTAAAGGAGTTAAAGGTTCAGTTGCAAGAGTTGTTAGACAAAGGCTTTATCAAGCCTAGTGTATCGCCCTGGGGTGCGCCGGTGCTGTTTGTTAAAAAGAAGGATGGCACTCTGAGAATGTGTATCGATTACAGACAGCTTAACAAGGTGACTGTAAAGAACAAGTATCCTTTACCTCGGATTGAGGATCTTTTTGATCAGTTACGAGGTGCAAGAATGTTTTCTAAAATTGATCTGAGATCGGGGTATTATCAACTTCAAGTTAAAGACATGGATGTCCAGAAGACTGCATTTAGGACTCGATATGGACATTACGAATTTTTAGTAATGCCTTTCGGGTTGACTAATGCACCGGCTGCTTTCATGGATCTGATGAATAGGGTGTTCAGATCCTATTTAGATCAGTTTGTTGTGGTATTCATAGATGATATTTTGGTTTATTCTCGTGATGAAGTGAAGCATGCAGAACATCTGAGAATAGTACTACAGACCTTGAGGGAGCAACAATTGTATGCAAAGTTAAGCAAGTGCGAATTCTGGCTTAAAGAAGTTGCTTTCCTTGGGCACGTGGTGTCTTCTGAAGGCATCAGAGTGGATCCTAAAAAGATTGAGGCAATAGTAAATTGGAAACCGCCTAGAAATGTACCAGAAGTCCGAAGTTTCTTGGGCTTAGCCGGTTATTATAGAAGGTTTGTGAAAGGATTTTCAGTTATTGCCTCTCCACTCACTAGATTATTACGAAAAGAAGTTAAATTTGAGTGGACAGATCGTTGTCAAGCCAGTTTTGATCAGTTAAAAGAGATGTTAACTCAAGCTCCAGTTCTTACTCAACCAGTAGCGGATAAGGAATATGCCATGTACAATGATGCATCGAGAAATGGACTGGGTTGTGTTCTGATGCAAGAGGGTAAGGTAGTGGCCTATGCTTCAAGACAATTAAAACCTCATGAACAGAATTATCCGACTCATGATCTAGAGCTAGCCGCGATTGTGTTTGCTTTAAAGATATGGTGGCATTATCTTTATGGTGAGAAATGCAGGATCTTTACTGATCACAAGAGTCTTAAATACTTGCTTACTCAGCGAGATCTTAATTTAAGACAACGCAGGTGGCTAGAATTGTTCAAGGACTATGATTGTATAGTCGACTATCATCCAGGAAAAGCAAATGTGGTAGCTGATGCTTTGAGTCGGAAAATGATGGCAACTTTATTATTACAAGACTGTAAATGGAAGTTTTCTTCGGATGGAGCTTTGTTAGCCCAATTATGAGCTCGTCCTAGCCTAAGACAGACAGTGATAGATGCACAAGCAGATGATGTAAAGTTGCAACAGTTGATTCATTCAGCTGGTTTAGGAGGTCCGATAGAATACTCTGTTGGAAGTGATGGTGGTCTTTATTATCGGAATCGTCTGTGTGTACCAGATGTTAAAGAGTTAAAGGAGGCTTTATTGCACGAAGCCCACAGTACAGTATTTACCATGCATCCAGGTGGCAACAAGATGTATAGAGACTTGAAGCAATTCTATTGGTGGCCAGGAATGAAAAGAGATGTAACTGATTATGTCTCCAAGTGCCTAACATGTCAACAAGTAAAAGCAGAGCATCAACTTCCTTCGGGATTGTTGAACCCTCTTCCCATTCCTCAATGGAAGTGGGACAATGTCACCATGGACTTCATTTCAGGTTTACCCACTACCCAAAGAAAACATGATGCAGTGTGGGTTATAGTAGATAGATTGACAAAGGTGGCACATTTTATACCAGTTCGAACTAATTATTCAATGGATAAATTGGCTGAATTGTACATAGATCAGATCATTAGATTATATGGAGTGCCAATCTCGATTGTTTCAGATCGAGATTCGAGGTTCACTTTCAGATTTTGGAAGAGTTTACAGCAAGCCTTAGGCACAAAACTTCTCCTTAGTACTGCATTTCATCCTCAGACCGATGGACAATCAGAAAGAGTTATACAAGTGCTAGAAGACATGTTAAGAGGCTGTGTTCTAGATTTTCCAGGGAGCTGGGACAAATATGTTACTCTGATGGAGTTTGCATACAATAATGGCTACCAAACTAGTATTGGTATGCCACCTTATGAAGCACTCTATGGTCGGAAATGTAGAACTCCTTCCTGTTGGACAGAATTAGCTGAAGGCAAGTTGACGGGTCCTAATATTGTTAAAGACACTGAAGAGAAGATTCAACTTGTTAAACAGAGATTGAAGGAAGCCAGTGACAGGCAGAGATCTTATGCCAACTTAAAAAGGAAAGATATTGAATATCAGGTTGGCGATAAAGTATTTTTAAAGGTGTCCCCATGGAGAAAGGTATTACGATTTGGAAAGAAAGGAAAACTTAGCCCGCGGTTTATAGGTCCTTATAGGATCTTGGGTCGGATTGGACCGGTAGCATACCGTTTGGAACTTCCCAATGAATTATCAAGATTGCATAATGTTTTTCATGTTTCTATGCTCCGGCGATATCGATCTGATGAGTCACACATCATACCAGTAAAAGATGTCAGTGTCAAATCTGATTATACGTATGATGAAGAACCTAAGCAGATTCTGGCTAAAGAAGTTAAACAGTTGCGAAACAAAGAGATTCCTTTAGTCAAAGTTTTATGGCAACACCACGGTGTGCAAGAAGCAACTTGGGAACCTGAAGAAGTTATGCGGGCTCAGTACCCACAACTTTTCAATACAGGTATGAATTTCGAGGACGAAATTCTTTTAGGGGGAGAGAGTTGTAATACCCCTCCATGTACCCTAGAAGAATTTTCATTAATTAATTATTATTATTCATGGTTAAATAAGTTTAATTTCATGTGGAAGGACCTAATTGAAAAACTAAAGTAAAAGAATTGGGGTAAGAATAGAAAAAAAAGAAGTTGAGGGACTTATTTGCAAAGATTTGTTGTGAGAGACATTTGGCCCAATGAAAGAAGAGGAGAGAGAGATATTTTGGGGGTATAGTGGCCGGCCAAGTCTCTTGGTTTTTCACTCTCCATCTTCATCTTCTCTAACTTCTCTCTCTCTCATCCTTTCTCTCTCTAAGAATTATTTGTGTTGGGATAAAAAAAAAGAGAGAGAAGTTTTACTTGGATTTTTGTGGTAAGATGATTTTATTATTCTTTTATGTGTATGATTCATAGATTAGTTGTTGGTTTCTTAGAGGTGTCTTATGTGTATAGAAGGTGAAGCAAGCAAAGGAAAGGGAAAAGAAACTCTTCAAGGTTGAAGAAGAGAAAGCTCAAATAAGGTATGGAAACTTAGAGTTTTCATGTGTGTAAAGATTTGTATTTTGTCATGAGAGAGGTCTTGAGTGTCTCTCTCATGTTTTTTGTGGATGATTATAAACTTGAAGGTTGATTAGAGTTGATAATTTGCATGATTTGGTTAAAAGCATAAAATCTGTCTTAAAGATCATTTGACTAGTCTGTGTGTTTTGCTCATATCTTGAGCTATAGTTGTTCAAATGATGAAATTCCAATTGGTATGAAAACTAGACTTGTAAACCTTGATTTTGTTAGAAGAGACCAAAATCTGATTCTCACTGCATGATAGTGAAAATCGGAATTGAATTCTGACTGTGGTTGTGAATGTGCCCTTGTAAACAGTCTGTGGTTTTTCTCAAATATCTAAAGATTTATAGGTCCTATTAAGGAGATTTTTAGTGTTTTGAAAACTAGAAAGGTAGACCTAAAACTTTGTAGAAGATAGTATTTTCTGAAAAATTCGTTTGGTATGTCGAAATTGAGATGCAATCTGAGTTTTTAAATTAATTTACAGGATTTTTGAGCAATAATCGCTATAAGGCGGTTGCCCCGTCGTTTGTGTTGCGAGCGCGACTTATGTCGCGAGCGCGACATCAAGCGGAAGCCTTGTGTCGCGAGCGCGACATCAAGAAATGCTTATTTAGGCCATCGCTATCTGTCGCGAGCGCGACTTATGTCGCGAGTGCGACATCAAAGAGTGGTTCAAGGCCATCGCTGTCTGTCGCGAGCGCGATTATCGCCGCGGCCGCGACATTCGTCGCGAGCGCGACAATTGCCTTTATGTTCTATTTTAATACTTGTATTTTTATGACTTCAATTGGAATTTAAAATTGGCCTAAACCCTTCTAAGCTTACAAATCATCCTGAATTACAAGTTTATAGTAAGGCATCTCTTTAATTACCAGATTCGCTAATAACAACAAGGTATGTTTTATTACCTTAAATGAGTTTATGCATGCGTTATTCTCTTGTAATACAAATAAATGATTATTTTGACAATAAAGAATAGTAATAAATGACAGTAAAGTTTTCTTGCATTTACTAATGCTATAATGGTATCTGCTGATGCAATGTCACATGATATGAAAAGTAATCGAATTAAGCCTGCACTTAAAGACTTGGTCGTGGATAGATAGGCATGCCTATAGGGTTATAGTTGCAGCTGCTATAGTCTAACTCTCATGAGTCCACAGTTGTCTCTATATGAGACCATAGTTTTGACCCAAAGGGTCCACAGATTTAATACCTTCGGGTATTCACAGATTTGATACCTTTGGTATCCATAGTACCCGTTATCCACTCCCACAGGAAATTGAGCAGGCAAATGAATAAGATAAATGGAATATGTATACAGTTGATAATTTATATTAAATGATCCATTGATTTAATCAATCTTCTAATATGTTGTGCATATACTTTATAATTGCATACTTGTGAATAATATTCATGTGCATATATTAGTTGTTCCCCACTAAGCTTTATAGCTTAGCACGGGTGTTCATCCGTGTAGGTCCGCAGGGTAGGAAGTTTGGTCAGGGACAAGGTCCACAATCTTATCAGCCAGCATCAATTTAGGAAGAGTGCATTGAAGTATGTAACTTAATTATGTCTTTTGATAGTTAAAGATAAATTCATATGTAAAGGCATGTAATTATTAAGTCTATGTATGTAATATCCTATAGTATGGCAAGTATGACTCTCAATATGACATGAATAATATAGCATGATGATGTGTGTATGCACCTATATGCATAGATGACTGATGATTCATAATGACTTAACAAAGATAATTGTATAGATAAAAGTAATTAGTAACAGTAATTAGGATTATCTAGTAGAGTCTTTACACTACATGAATTTTTATGTAAATATTTTGGTGATAGGAATTAAATTTTTCGGTGACACCGACAGTTATCAAATTGGACCAATAAGTTTGAATCGGATCGATAATGGACTCCGATTAAGCCAAAAATTTGTGTACTGCCTATTTTCGATGTGATAAGAATGATGAAATTAAAATTGAAGTGATTTGAAATGGAAAAGAGAGAGAATTTTAATTAGACCTTAAATGGCCTAAAATGGGCCTTAATTTTAAATTAGACTAAGCCCATTAATTAAGCCTATTTTTAGACCCATTAAGGGAGTATAAATAGCTGAAAAAATTTGAAAAAAATTCAAAAATTTCCATCCCTCCCTTCTCCTCTTGAAGTGGCCAAATATGGCTTCCCTTTTCTTTCTCTCTCATTTTCTTTCAACCCATTCCATATCATCACTAAATCCAAATATAAGAAATAGAATTCCATCCTTTTAGTTCATATTTATGGCCTCTAACCTTTGATTAAAGTAAAGAAAGCAAAGAAAATCAAGGGATAAAAGGTTTAAGTACAAAAGTGAGGTAAGTAATTTTCATGGTTTTAAATTTGATTAAAGGTGCCTATAGGTAGTTTTAAGTGCCCGAGTGAATTATTATAAAATAATTCACCAACTGAAAAGTTTTAAGTGTTCGAGTGAATTATCGAAGAATAATTCACTAAAGTGATTTAAAAAGATAAAGTGAAAGAAAGGAAAAGAAAGGAAAAAGCTACTGAATAGTCAAAAGCACAAAAAAAGAGTGCAATTGACAAAAATATATTGTATCAAGAAATAATTGAAAGAAACTAAAGATCTTTAAATGTTTAAAAATGATTTCAAATATAATTTATTGTTTTGCCCTTAGCAATAGCCAGGTAATGATATTTTTGGTTAAGATATAATTGGCTAGCCATAGGGACACCCTATACCGTGGTGCAAGTTATGGCGACTTGCTTTGCTGTGGGTAGGATCTCTAATTTCCATAGCTTCAGTATTTTAAGTGAAAGTGAAAGTGAAAGTGAAATATTTTTCGAGAAATGGTCCCTTGTGGATCATTTCTCGCTCAGTGGGATCTTTGGGTTCATGTCCCGCATATTCTTTTTGAGAGTCTTGTCATATTGCACTAGGGGCGTATTGTAATGAATGAATCAATATGATTTAATTGAATTGAATGAAAAATAATTTGTTTGAAAGAAAATAACAAGTTGGGATAAAACTGTAACATTTTCCAAAAATTATGATGAATAAGTAAAAATGAAAAAGAAATATTTTGTAAGGATAAAATGATAAATGAGTATTAAATTATACTTTTATAAAGAAAAGGGGTTTAAAATGTGTTTTTACATGAACAAGATAAATTAAAGTCAGTTGACATTTCATATACCCATTATAGTTTTGAAAAATAACAAGTTTGGAAAATAGTATTAATTTCCTATTTAAAGTAAAAAGTAATAACATTGTCCTTAAGTGAAAACTTATGCTTAAGTAATGTATTTCTGAAAGAAAAGTTAAATAAAAAGACACCTAATTGTTCAATTTGGAAAAAGAAAAAGATAGTAAGTCCTAAATAAGTACTTAAACATGTTCAAATGTAAAAAGAATGAAATAAAGATCTGTATATAAAGTATTCTAAAATAATTGTATTACATTGCATTTAAAGCTTAAAAGCCTGAAAAATATTAATGTGTTAATTAGTTAAAAAGTTAAAGTAAAATAAAGAATAAGTAGTGAAAAATTGTAATAATATCACACATTAGATAACTGAAAAAAAATTAATCGAGAAATAAAATAGTAAAAAGACTTGGTACTATTAAAGATACGAGTACCAATATAAATTATTAAATGAAAATATAATGAATTCAATTTAATTAAAAATACAAAGCCAAAGTTAAGTAAAAGTAAAAGTTAAGGTAAAGAAGAATCGTAAAAGTAAAAGTTAATTTGAAATCGATTCACATAAGGAAATAGTGTAAAGCAAAAATTGAAAGATTGAAAATCAACACAAAATGCTTACCAAAATGGAGGTAAATAATGAAATTAATGTTAACATAGGTAAAAGTAAAGGTTAAATGAAATAAGAATAAAAATGGCATAATCTATGAAATTATGGTTTAATTGGGAAATTATAGGATTAGTAGTCACCACTGAGCATGTCTAGTGCTCAGCACATAATGTTTACTGCATGCAGGTACTGAAGTATTGTGGGAGCTCGGTACGCTGAGAAGCAGAATTTGAAGATGAAGAAAAGTTAGTTGTAATTTTATTGCTAGTATTTGTGGCATGTATATACTTGGATAGTGGAAGTAAAGAACTGAATTGTATTCAAATTAGTTTTTCTTAAATGATACATATTTTTATATATGTTGATGGATAAGTGTCAGTAAGTGATGTGAAATGACTATCATTGATATGTGATTGATTTTATAAAATGTATATTGCTATCTGATATGATTTCTTGTGCCTCTGAGAGGCTGCGTAGATTGTTTGAATTTTTCAAGAGGCTAGTAAGTTTTAGCCGTTGTGCTGTCAATATTTTATAAATTGAATAGTAATATTAAATTGTACCAAATTTGTTTGGCAGTGATTGAAGTTTTAAAAAAAATTACCATTTACCATTTTATTTCGTATCGAAAAATACTATTCTGATAAGGATGTTACATTTAGTGGTATCAGAGCAAAAGTTTAAGCGATTCTTAGATCGGAGTGGAAGAAGGTTAAGCAATAGGTTTGTCCGTATATACATGTCAATCATGAGTGGATAAATGATAAGTAGTCTGACGTGTACGTGCTCCCCTACTTGTTTTAAAGTGAAAAGTTGATATTTAACTGAGATTGTCAGGTGTGTAAGGATTGATTCTGTGCAGAAGAGATGGTAGTGAGTGCGAATGGAAGTATTGTTACTTGAGATCTCATGGAGGTCAAAGTCTATATGGTTGAGAAATAGTCTAAAGAAGGACAGAATAAATAATGTATCAGAAAATTAAAAAGGGATTATATATTAAATACAAATAAATTGTGTAGGACAAAGCGATACCTTAACTAGATTATCATGATTTAAGAATGTTAACGAGCAAATTATTACGATTATAAGTGAGGTCATTTGAGATGCTCTATATACCTATCAGTGATTCCTTTACAGGTGTGGGGATTTGATTGTACATTTCATAGTACTGGGATGGGTTATGACATCTGCATCATATGAGAATATGTGATAGTATTCTACCTACATACATGAAATCATACATTCATTGCATAGCATTTCACATTATTTGACAGCATCTAATCTGCATCATACCATATGTATAGGCCCCACTTGATAGGATGGAACTGACAGGGGATGTAATAAGCATAGGGACGACCTGAGAATGAGATGAGGAATAGTGTGCTTAAGATTGATTTTCATATTTGATGTGGCCATTACGAGTTATTGGTCATGTCAATTAGATTTGTTAGCGCACCGACCCCTTGATGAATCGATGGAAAGGATCATTCACCTTTACTTAGATCCATGTTAGAGGATTTAAGTAGTAACCATCTGATATGTTTTGAGATATTGAAAGAGTATGATGAGTATTTGGGATTTGTCCTGTGAGTATTTAAAAGTAAGCAACTATCTAATCAGTTTGGTGAATATGACTTCAGGTTAAATGGGAAGTTCCTGGATTTATCCGGGTATTACAAAAACGTTAATGAAATGGCTGAAATCATTGGCATAAGAATTTATATTTAGGTAATGTGAAGGTAATTAAATATGTATGATTGAAGAATGAGTATGAATAATTAATGATAATGTTTTCAATTCTTCGAGCCATGAATGCCAGATTAAGTTTGTCTTTAGATGGACATTGTTAGTTGAAGTATAAGTAAAGTCGATATTGTACATCAGGTAAGAACAATGGTTCAAAAGGAGAATGTTATGTGGTAGTTATTATGAATAAGTTAAAAGATTAGTTGTCCAGCTGCCAAGATAGTAGTATTTTGTATCCGACCGAAAATGGGATAATGTACTTAGAGATTTTATTATTGGATTGTCTAAGTGTCAAAGAGGAAAAATGTTGTATAGGAGACAAATAATAATCTTCATATTAACATGATCATTCACCCCATAACTGATGGTTATTCGGAGTGGATAATTTAGATATTGGAAGAACGGTTATAGTAAAGTATATACGAATGTGATAATGGTCGTGAAGAATGTTTGTCCTTATTAGAAACTGACTCTTATAGAAACCTTGTCAGAAAGGAAATGATGAGACCTCTATGTTGGACTTAATTAAGAACAAAGAACTCAGTAAGGTTTAATTTGAATTGAAATATGAAAGGAATATGCGCACATGGTGATATGACATGTGAAAGAAAAAAAAAAGAAACTGATAAAGATTTTGATATCGAGATTGGTTAGCTTTAAATGTAAGTGGGTTCCATTGGCGAAGATGCTTCGGAACCATCAAATGTGAGTGAAGGCTCGATAAAATAACAGTATTGTATCCTCTACTTTTTGATATAAGTAAATTTCGAGGACGAAATTTCTTTTAGTAGGGGAGAAATGTAATGGCCTAACCACCGAGTTAGCCTTAAACAGTACTTTTCGACAGTAAATAGTATTTTTCAGGCCCGAAAGGACACCTGAAAGTCAATAATGTTTTATTGGACCATCGAAAAGTATTGGCCTTTGTGAGTCCAGGATTGAAATTTGAAGTAAAATTGAGGTCAAATTGACCTCCAGAAGTCAAAAATATGAAAAAGGTAGTGAGTTAATTTTTCTGGTAGGGAATGAGACTTAATTTTGCATAAATTTTTAAAAATAGCAAATCTACTCTGAAAATTTCCAGATTTTGCATGTCTACATGAAGTTTTATGTAGAATATTTTGGTGATGAGAATTGAATTTTTCGGTGTCACTGACAATTATCTAATTGGACCGATAACGGACTCCGTTTGAGCCAAAAATTTGCGTACTACCTATTTTCGATGTGATAAGAATGATGAAATTAAAATTGGAGTGATTTGAAGTGGAGAAGAGAGAGAATTTTAATTAGGCCTTAATTGGCCTAAAATGGGCCTTAATTTTAAATTGGGTAAGCCCATTAATTAAGCCCACTTTTGGGCCCATTAAGGGAGTATAAATAGCTGAAAAAATATAAAAAAACCTAAAAATTTTCAGCTCTCCCTTCTCCTCTTGAAGTGGCCGAATATGGCTTCCCTTTCCTCTCTCTCTCTCTCTCATTTTCTTTCAATCAACTCAAAATCATCACTAAATCCAAATATAACAAATAAAATTCCATCCTTCTAGTTCATATTGATGGCCTTTAACCTTTGATTAAAGCAAAGAAAGCAAATAAAATCAAGGGATAAAGGTTTAAGAGTCAAAGTGAGGTAAGTAATTTTTATGGTTTTAAATTTGATTAAAGGTGCCTATAAGTAGTTTTAAGTGACCGAGTAAATTATTATAAAATAATTCACCAACCGAAAAATTTTAAGTGCCCGAGTGAATTTTTGAAGAATAATTCACAAAAGTGATTTAAAATGATAAAGTGAAAGAAAGTAAAAGAAAGGAAAAAGCTACTGAATAGTCAAAAGCACAAAAAAAGAGTGTGATTGACAAAAATGTATTGTATCAAGAAATAAATGAAAGAAACTAAAGATTTTTAAATGTTTAAAAATTATTTCAAATATAATTTATTGTTTTGCCCTTTGCAATAGTCAGGTAATGATATTCTTGATTAAAATATAATTGGCTAGCCATAAGGACACCCTATACCACGATGTAAGTCATGGCGACTTGCTTTACTATGGGTAGGATCTCTGACTCCATAGCTTCAGTGTTTGAGGTGAAGGTGAAAGTGAAATATTTTTCGAGAAATGGTCCATTAGGGATTATTTCTCTCTCAGTGGGACTTTTAAGTTCATGTCCCGCATATCCTTTTTGAGAGTCCTGTCATATTGCACTAGAGGCATATCGTAATGAATGAATCGGTATGATTTAATTGAATTGAATGAAAAATAATTTGTTTGAAAGAAAATAATAAGTTGGGATAAAACTGTAATGTTTTTCAAAAACTGTGATTCATAAGTAAAAATGAAAAAGAAATATTTTATAAGGATAAAATGATAAATGAGTATTAAATTATACTTTTGTAAAGAAAAAAGGTTTAAAATGTGTTTTTACATGAACAAGATAAATTAAAGTCAGTTGGTATTTCATATACCCATTATAGTTTTGAAAAATAACAAGTTTGAAAAATAGTTTTAATTTTCTATTTAAAGTCAAAAGTAATAACATTGTCCTTAAGTGAAAACTTATGCTTAAGTAATGTATTTCTGAAAGAAAAGTTAAATAAAAGTAAAATGATAAAAAGACACCTAATTGTTCAATTTGGAAAAAGAAAAAGATACTAAGTCCTAAATAAGTACTTAAACATGTTCAAATGTAAAAAGAATGAAATAAAGATTTGTATGCAAAGTGTTCCAAAATAATTGTATTACATTGCATTTAAAGCTTAAAAGCTTGAAAAATATTAATGTGTTAATTAGTTAAAAAGTTAAAGAAAAATAAAGAATAAGTAGCAAAAAATTGTAATAATATCACACGTTGGATAACTGAAAAAAATTAATCGAGAAATAAAATAGTAAAAAGACTTGGTACTATTAAAGACACGAGTATCAATATAAATTGTTAAATGAAAAGATAATGAATTTGATGTAATTAAAAATACAAAGCCAAAGTTAAGTAAAAGTAAAAGTTAAGGTAAAGAAGAATCGTAAAAGTAAAAGTTAATTTGAAATCAATTCACATAAGGAAATAGTGTAAAGTAAAAATTGAAAGATTGAAAATCAACACAAAATGCTTACCAAAATGAAGGTAAATAATGAAATTAATGTTAACAGAGGTAAAAGCAAAGGTTAAATAAAATAAGAATAAAAATGGCATAATCTATGAAATTATGGTTTAATTGAAAAATTCTAAGATTAGTAGTCACCACTGAGAATGTCTAGTGCTCAGCACATAGTATTTACTGCGTGCAGGTACTGAAGTATTGTAAGAGCTCGGTACATGGAGAAGCAGAATTTGAAGATGAAGAAAAGTTATTTGTAATTTTATTGCTAGTATTTGTGTCATGTATATACTTAGATAGTGGAAGTAAAGAACTGAACTGTATTCAAGTTAGTTTTTGTTAAATGATAAATAGTGTTATGTCTGTCGATGGATAAGTGTCAGTAAGTGATGTGAAATGACTATCATTGATATGTGATTGACTGTGTAAAATGTATATTGCTATCTAATATGATTTATTGTGCCTCTGAGAGGTTGTGTGGATTGTTTGAAATTTTCAGGAGACTAGTAAGTTATAGCCATTGTGCTGTCGAAATTTTGTAAATTAAATAGTAATATTAAATTGTATCAAAATTTTTTGGTAGTGATTGAAGTTTAAAAAAAATTACCATTTACTGCTTTATTTTGTATTGGAAAATATTGTTATGATAAGGGTGTTACAACCAGCATCTGGTACAGGGTCATCTGCACCCAGAGAACGTGGTAGGGGTGCCGTCCCTAATACTTTTGCTTCTAGACTAGTTGGTCAGTCATCCTAGGGATAGAGGCGAGTAGCGGGGTAGACATATGCTGTTAGGGCACGAGAAGAGGAGGATGCTCTTGATTTGATAGTGGATAAGTTTCTTCTATTATCTGATTCTGTACATGCACTAATTGATCCTAGTTTCACGCACTCTTACATTAGCACAGAACTAGCATGGGGTAAAGGGATGAAAGAGGCATTCTTGGATCAGGATATCTTGGTGAGTAATCCTCCGGGGCACAATATGGTAGAAAATAAGGTATATAGATAGTGTCTTATCGGCATCCAGGGATATGTATTCATGAAAAATCCGATCGAGTTGCCCTTCCGTGAGTTTGACTTGATTTTGGGGATGGATTGGCTATCCGCCCACCAAGCAATTGTAGATTGCAGAAAGAAGAGAGTCACCTTACAGCTTTAGAATGGTGATGAAATCACAGTTGTGGGTGTGAGATCTGATTTCCTGTCTGATGTGATATCAGCTACTGCTACAAAAAGATTGATCAGGAAAGGTTATGAAGCTTATTTATATTATGCAGTAGAGGCAAAGAAAGATAGTTTAAAGGGGTCAGATATGCCTGCTGTTAGGAAGTTCTAGGATGTGTTTTCAGATGAGCTTTCAAGCTTACCACCTTATAGAAAGGTGAAATTCTCTATTGACGTCGCTCTTAGTACTGCTCCCATTTTATTACTTCGTATAGAATGGCATATGCAGTTGAAAGAGTTAAAGATTCAGCTACAAGAATTGCTTGATAAGGGATTTATCAGACCCAACATTTCTCCTTAGGGAGCGCCTGTCTTATTTGTAAAGAAAAAAGATGGGACTCTCCAATTGTGTATCAATTATAAACAGCTGAATAAAGTGACTGTAAAGAACAGATATTCTTTCCCTCGTATTGAAGACTTATTTGACTAGTTTAAGGGAGTGGGTGTCTTCTCCAAAATCGATCTGAGCTCGAATTATTATCAGATGGGTGTAAAGGATCTGATGTGCCCAAAATTGCTTTTCGTACCAGGTATGGCCACTTTGAGTTCTTGGTCATGCCATTTAGGCTTACAAACGCACCAACAGCTTTTTATGGATCTGAGAACAGGGTTTTCACCCCTATTTAAATCAATTTATGGCATTTTTCATTGACGACATCCTGGTATATTCTAAGACACCAGAAGATCATGATAAGCACTTAAGGATTGTTCTGCAAATCTTGAGAGAAAAGCAACCGTATGCTAAATTTAGCAAATGTGATTTTTTGCTGAATGAGGTATCTTTTCTGGATCATGTTATATCTACAGAGGGAATTAAAATGGATCCTTCAAAGATTGATGCAATCCTTCAGTGAAAACCACCCAAGAACGTGATGAAAGTATGGAGTTTTTTGGGATTGACAGGGTATTATAGGAGATTCATCACGGGCTTCTCCACTATTGCAGTTCCTCTAACACGACTGCTATAGAAGAATGTTAAATTTGTGTGGACTGACAGGTGCCAGGAACATTTTGAGAAGCTTAAAATGATGTTGATAGAAGCTCCTATCCTTACGTAACTTGAGTCAGGTAAAGATTTTGTGATCTATAGTGACGTCTCCAAAAATGGTTTAGGCTATGTTCTAATGTAGGAAGGCAAGGTAATTTCTTATGCCTCCTGAAAACTCAAAACTCATGAGAAAAATTATCCTACTCATGATTTAGAGTTGGCAACTAATATTTTTGCATTGAAGATATGGAGGCACTATTTGTATGGTGAAAAATGCTATATCTATTCAGATCATAAAAATTTGAAATATCTGCTTACTCAGAAGGAACTCAACCTTAGAAAAAGACGCTGGATAGAGTTGATTAAAGATTATGACTATTATATCGACTACCATCCAGAAAAAGCAAATGTAGTAGCTGATGCGCTTAGCAGGAAATTTATGTTAGGTAAAGTTAATGCTTTTGAATGAATCTATATAAAATGTTGGTAAGTGTAATGATTAATAATGATCTTTGCAGCTCTTCGGGCTATAAATGCCAGTCTGAGTATGACACCGGATGGAGCTATAATAGCCGAACTACGAGCTAAAATAGACTTTGTACATCAAGTGAAGGTGGCTCAAAAGGAAGATGCCCGGTTAATGGCTATTATGAACAAGCTTTAGCATAGTAGTGAAAGTGACTACTCTCTGTCCAATGATGGAAGTCTCTATTATAAAGGAACACTTTGTGTTCCTGCTTAGAAAGAACTGAAAAAGAATATTCTAATAGAAACACACCATAGTAGCTATGCCATACACCCTCGAAGTAACACGATGTATCAAGACATGAAAGCCTACTATTGGTGGCTAGGCATGAAATGTGATGTGACTTAATTTGTAAGTAAATGTCTGACATGTTAGCAGGTGAAAGCAGAATATCAGGTTCCTTCGGGACTACTTCATCCTCTTTTTATTCCGGAATGGAAATGAGATGAGGTAACAATGGACTTTGTGACTGGCCTACCTGTGACTCATAGGATGCACGATGCTATCTGGGTAATCGTTGATCGATTCACTAAATTTTCTCATTTCTTGCCAGTACGAATGGATTTCTCCTTGACCAGGTTGGCAAAGATCTATATCAGTGAGGTGGTTAGGTTACATAGAGTGCCTACATCAATTGTGTCTGACAGGGATCCTAGGTTTACTTTCCATTTCTGGAAGAGTTTTCAGGATGCTCTGGGTACTCAACTTTGCCTTAGCACAGAATTGCACCCTCAGATTGATGGCCAGTCCGAATGAGTGATTCAGACACTGGAGGATATGCCGAGATGCTATGTTCTTGAGTTTGGCACCAATTGGAAAAAACATTTTCCCTTGGCCGAGTTTGCATACAATAATAGTTACCAATCCAGTTTTAAAATGGCTCCTTTTGAAGCATTATATGGTAGAAAGTGCAGAACTCCCTTGTGCTGGACTGAACTAAGTGAGAGGAAGCTTTTGGGTTTAGACTTGATTCACGACTCTAAAGAAAAGGTCCAGATCATTAAAAGCATATTGAAAGAAGCTATGGATCGTCAGAAGTCGTATGCAGATATGACGAGAAGAGATATCGAGTTCCAGATCGGAGATAAGATTTTCCTGAAGGTATCTCCGTGGAAGAAAGTTCTGAGATTTGGCAAAAAGGGCAAGTTGAGCCCTAGATTCATAGGTCCATGTGAGATACTTCAGTGAGTGGATCTCGTAGCCTACAGATTGAAGCTACCATTTGATTTGGAAAAGATACATGATGTCTTTCATGTATATATGCTCCATCGATATAGGTCTAATTCGAGCCATGTGATAGCACCAGATGAGATTCAGGTGCAAATTGACATGAGCTATGAAGAAAATTCGGTGAAGATATTGGCTAGGAAAACCCGATAAATCAGGAACAAGCAAATTCCATTGGTGAAAGTCTTGTGGCATCGCCATAACATCGAAGAAGCAACATGGGAACCTGAAACCACTATGAGCCAACAGTATCCTCCACTCTTTAATCTAGGTAAATTTTTAGGATGAAATTTTTTATTAGTAGGGGAGAAATGTAATGGCCTCAACATCGGGTCAGCTGTAAACAATACTTCCCAATGGTAAACAGTATTTTTTGAGCCCGAAAAGACATCAGAAAGTCAAAAATATTTTATTGGACCATCTAAAAGTATTGTTCAGGATGAGTCTGGGGCTGAAATTTGAAGTGAAATTGAGGTCAAATGGACCTTGAAAGGTCAAAAATACGAAAAGGTAGCGAGTCAATTTCTCTGGTAGGGAAAGTGACTTGGTTTTGCATAAAGTTTTAAAAATAGTAAATGAACTCCAAAAATTTCCAGATTTTGTATGTCTTCGTGAATTTTTATGTAGAATATTTTGGTAGTAAAAATTGAATTTTTCGGTGATACTGACAGTTATCGAATCGGACTGATAAATTTGAATCAGATTGATAACGGATTTTGATTGAGCCAAAAATTTATGTATTGTCTATTTTTAATGTGATAAGAGTGATAAAAAAATTTTTAGAGTGATTTGAAGATGGAAGGTAGAAGAAATTGGATTGGGCTTAAAACAGTTTTAAAAAGGGCCTTAGCCTTTAAATAGGCTAAGCCTAATGTTCAAACCCAAGATTAGGCCCATATAAGAGGTTTATAAGAGGTGGATTTCTAAAGATAACTTCAGAAAAATCCTTAACCGCCTTCATTGCTCTTCAGGGCCGAAACCCCCCTCTCTCTCCTTGATTTTCTTCTCGTCCACTCCAAATCTTCATTGAAACCCAACATAGAAATTGTTATTTCATCTCTCTAGAACACAAAAATAGCCTCAAACATTTGATTTGAAAAAAAAAATTAAGGATATCAAGGTTACAAAGCTTAGGGTTTAAGATAACCTCTGAATAATTAGTGTTTTTAATTAATTTTTTAGTATTTTTCTATAGTTTTTGAGGTGAAGATTATGAATACGAGCTTAAATTCTATATTTGAGGACAAAAAAATAAGATTTATTAAGCCTTTTTGGCCGGTCATGGTAGGTGAGGAAGAGGAAGAAAGGCTATCAAGGGCTAAGGGCAAAGGCAAGGAAGTTTAGGCACCCTTGAGCAAGAGAAATTAGTATGTGGCTAATAAATCTCAATATTTTCTATTTAATTGAATTATTTTTCTTTATGTATTTAGGAAAAAAATTGCTAAATTTCTTAAATAATGCAATTGGTGTGAGGAAAATAAAATTGGATCATGTATGATGCTAATTGAATGCATAAAAGGAAGTATAAAATTTTTTAAGGCTAAGTAAGTGAGATGGCCAAATTTTTCCTTAAGGAAATTATAATGATTTTTGCATGAAATTGATACATAATAGCCTAAATTAATTATAAATGTTATAATAATATCCATAAATTTTTAAAAGATTTATGAAATTAATTTGAGAATTTTTAAGTTAAATAAATGGTTATGTAAGTAGTGAAATTGATGAATTATAGAGAAATAATTCATAAATTAAGTAAATATGGGTAGTAAATGTGAAATAATATGTATATAAATTTTTGAAAAATTTATGTACACTATGTGAATAAATGAGAAAAAAAAATATTGAATATGTTCAATAAAAAATATTGAATTATTGGATAATAATTCAATAAAATGAAGGAATAATGATAATAAATGTAAAAAGTGTGCATATAAATTTTTAAGGAATTTATGTGCAATATTAAAGTATTTTTGAAATAAGTTTTGCAACATGCATAAGTGAAGATTATTGAATTATGAAGGAATAATTCAATAAAAGGGTGAAAAGTGGTAAATTAATATGAATTAATTTACTACATTTGAAAAGTCAGTGAAAAAGTGATCTGATGAAATTTTTGAAAATGAAAAAGTTCAATTAGACTTTGAAATGATTGAAATTGAATAAAAGTATGTTCAATAATACCCTTAAAAATAATTAGGCAGTAAAAACTAGTTTAGGATATAATTGGTTGGCCATAAGAATATCTGTACCGCGGTACAAGTCATGGCAACTTGCTTTGTTATGGGTAAGATCTCTGATTTCCATAGCTTTTATCTATATCTATATATATATCTGTTCTGTGAGAAATGATCCTTTGAGAGTCATTTCTCTGTCTGTTATGGTCCTGTGGGGTTCACATTCCGTGTATCCGAGATTTTTTGCCGGGTCTATACTAGGGGCATAATGAAAGTAAAATGTTAAAAGGAAGTGAAGATTGATAAATGAAAGTGAAAAATGACTAATTTGAAAGAAAAAGGAAGTTAGGGGCAAAATGATAATTTTTTCCAAAAGAGTAAAAATTAAGCAAATTAATTAAGAATTGCTTAATTAAGGATCAAATAGTCAATTAATGGTTAAACTACTTAAAAATAAATTTTTATAGTCAACATGGATTAAAATATAATTTTGCACAAAACTGCCTAAATAAGTGTAGATTGAGGTAAAATACCTTAATTAATAGCTTAAAAACCAAAAAGAAGCTTAATAAAGGTAAATTTGTAAGTAAGCGATAAAAAGAACTAAACTGAATAAAATTGAAAAGTTTTAAGTTAAATTGAAAGGTGTAATAAAGAATAAGTATTAAATGAATAATAATGTGATATGTTGAAAACGAAGTTCGAAAAGAAAAGTTAATAGTTTTGCATAATTTTTTAGCTTTAACATTATAAGATAATTATATATGCATTTTTTATTAATTTGAGTAAATCGTAGAAAATATTTAGATTGTTAGTCACCACTGGGCATGTCAAGTGCTCAGCGCGTAGTTATGACTGCGTATAGGTATGCAGGAGCGAAAGTAACAGTACACCTTGCATGATTTCTTCTGATGGATTTAAGACTTATATTTTTTGTGGTATGTATATATGAAATTAATACTTATGGATCTGTATATTGTAAATATGTATGTAAGAGTTGATATTTTAGGATAATGTTGAATGGTATGTAATAGAGAATTAAGATTTGTGAAATAAGTGATGTTTATGCGATGGCAATATGAATGTGACACAAGTTAGACATTGAATGGAATGATTTATTATGATATTATTGTGGCTCAGAGAGGCTATGTAATTGTTTACTTTTCAGAAGGTTAGTACAATAAACAACCATCATATTGTCAAAATTTTATTAAGTGCATAGTATTTTAGACAGTTATAGGTCATCGACGAACCTTTAAAGAATTTTTGAACTTAAGTTATAACCTTAAGATTTTAAAAGCAGACTAGAAGTTTAAGCAAAGGGTTGAAAAAAAAATTTCCCGACTTATAGTATGTCGGTACTGTAACACGAATGATAAAGGTGTTACATGATCAAAGTTAGTTGAGGGGGACAAATGATAACACTTTAGAAAATCAAAGCTATAAGACCCATCAACTAAGAGGCCTAAGACCTAAAGCCCAACATATACCTTTCCTTGCCAATAGGCTAAAAGGCATAAGAAACGAGACCATCCGATCAGATGAGACCTTTCTGATATGATAAAGTTATCTGACACACACCATCGTCAAAGTCACCATTGCCTATGCCATAGGCCATACTTGCTTTAGAGTAGGACAATTATTCAAGAACAACGTTCAAACCTTTCGGGTACTATAAATAGCATATTTATTTTGTAGAACCCAGACTTTTTTCCTCACTAAATTCATACGTTCTCTCTCTAAAATCTTTTTTCCTAGTTGCTAACTCAAGTATCGGAGTGCTAAAGTCTGAAACAAACCAGGCAAGCACCTTTTGCATGGTTCAGCACCTTCGTCCCTATTGAAACTCACACACCAAAGCACGTCGACTCCACTCTCATTCTCACACAGGATTTTCTCCCTTTTCTGTGATAATTTGAGATTTATCAAAAATCATTAACCAGTCAACCCCAGTCCATTAAATTTGATTAATCAGTATATCGATTTTGATTTTTCGGTTTGGTTAACTAATATTTTTTAGTTAACCATTAAAATTTATAATATAAAATTATTAAAAAAATTAGGTAAATTTATTTCAATTTTAAACTTGCAAAGTAATTTAAAATAAATATAACTTACTAGTCAAATTTATATTCAATAACTTAATAGCTAATATTATAAAATAGATTTAATATTTATTGAAAATTAGCATTCTTAATTTTAAATCAAATAAAATTTTAAATAATATTAAATATTAAAATATAAACTCTAAAATATAAAAATGTATAATTAAATGTTATTATATATAATAAAAAATAATATAAGTATATAATTAAAAAAATGACATAATATAAATTTAGTTTAAAGTATTATATAAATTTTATAGAAAAATATAAAAAATAAGGTATAAAAATAAAAATATAATTTAAATATATCTTAAAATATTATTTTATGTAAATTTTAGAAAAAAATAAAAGAGAAATGAAAATTTTTTAAAGTATAAAAGTAAAAATATAATATATATTAGATATGAACTAGTCAATCGTGAATAAATAGTTAATCAAAATCTATCGAATCAATTAATAAAAAAATCAATTCGATCTCTACGTATTGAGTAGGATCTAAATTTTCTGTCCTCAATTTCGCTTAAGTCAAATCCAAATTTAATATACACCTGAATTTAATACGCTTTAACTTGACATATTTAATGGCTTAATTTCTTTTAAAACATAACATAAATATATTCTCATACCTTTTTAAAATTCTTTTTAGGGTAAATCCATTGATTGACATCTCAACTTGTAACAAAAGTTCGTTTGGATACTTTAACCAATGTTATTAAAATCGGATCGAATATAAAATCGGAGAACTCAAGAATTTGTGGTTCGACCGGTTCGTTCGGGTTCAATCAAATTTTTTTCATTTTTTAAAAAATATATTATTTTTTAAGTTTTATATAAATATTATGAAAATATCACTATATAAAAAAATTAAAAATAATTTAGAAAAATATATTTATCATCAAACATTAATAATAATTAAAAATAATTTAGAAAAATATATTTATCATCAAACATTAATAATAAGACTATATTTTCAAATCATTTAACATTTAATCAAACATTAATAATAAGACTATATTTTCAAATCATTTAACATTTATAACAAAAATTTAAGATAAATATAGTAAAAAATTGTAAATCTTTAAAGAAATTCTTTAAATATAAATTATAAAATTTTATTTTATTCATAAAAAATTCATTAAATTGTTTGAATTTTAATTATTTTGTATTTATAATTTTATTTTATTTTATTTTTTTCCAGAAAAAATAATATTGTATGAATATTTTGGACAAAAAGTTGGTTTTTCTAAAATCAAACCGATTTTTTATCATTTAATCCGGTTTTCTCCAGTTTTATCCCGGTTTAACCGGTTTTTTGGCGGTTTGAAACAGTATTTTTCGTTTTTTATCCAATCCGGTTTTCACCAATTGAACCAATCGGATCAGTCAATGGTTCGCTATTAAACCGGTTCGACCGTCCGGTCCGGTCCGATTTTAATAACCATGACTTTAACTCAGCTACTAACTAACGGAATAAACACTTGAACTTTCAATTTAATTGATTAATAAATACAACTTGCTGAGTTGGCAACAAGCGTATTTCACTGATTAACACATGAGCGTGAGAGCATTTTATTACGGTAAAAAACAATAGACTTACCCTTCCATTTCCAGACCCAATCCTCAAACATAGACAAAAAAACAAAAAAACAAAAAGTTCCCAGCCAGTTACCGGCAATTCTCATGAGTGGAAGGGCTAACGCCACTGTTGTTGCCGACAATGGAACCAACCGGAATTAACATTTCAGATCACATAGTAAATAATAAATAAAAAGTTCATGCCTTTTTTAATGAAAATTAAAATCCCAACAAAGAAGGAAGGCGATGAATGTTTTTTTTTATAAACCATGGAATATATTGATGAAAGATGGTTACAGGGAAGCCAAGAATGCTTCAAGGCTAGAAGAATTAGCTACATTCCTAATACAAAGAACAGAAACTCCAGAAAAAAGAAGAACCCATCCTAATCTGCTGACCCCAAGACAGGACTTCAATAAAAAAACAGACCATCCAGAACGTGTCTAATTCCACAGAACTGGATTCTCAGCCAGAGCCAACAGAGCAAATCTCTGCCTTTCGTGTTTACCAACCTACACCGGTTCATCTCCTTCCTCGTTTGCCTAACAATCACAATAACCACTATCAACAGCAGCAAGCCTTTTATTGTTGCTACTTAAAAAAACAAAATATCGAAGCGAACTTACAGTAAGGGCAACAACACCAAGCCCAAAAATTGCAACAGAGTAACCCTTCTTTGGTTTTGCAACGTTCACAGTGGCACTTAAAACTTCAGCAACAAAACCTCCAATTGGTTACTTGAAACATTAATTTATCAGAACTGTGCAGAAAAGAGGAAGTGAAGTTATGTTAGAAATTGGAGATGGGTTGGAGATTGGTCACTCCTGGACCAACGCTTTCCACTATTCTAAGAAAGGCCAAAGTGGAAAAAAGAAAAAATCAGCACATTTTAGTATAATAATTGCCATTTGCTGATTGGCAAAACAACATCATTAGAAAATCTAACTAATTGACATGCATGTAGCGATGAGTTAACCCAACTAATTCAACCCCTGTTTTCAAAGAACAAAACAAATAAAAACATAAACATATCAAGAAAATGAATCTAATTTCTCAAGTTTGGATGAAAGTTGACCCATTTTGCTCCGTTTAATTACCTGAAAACCCAATTGAAATCTTTAAGGCTTTAGAGAATGACTTTTGGCCATCGAGGGCAACTTTGATTACAATCTTTTGCTACAATTAATTGACAAATAAACAAAAATTCAGTTCGAATTTCAACTCAAGATGAATTTAGAAGCCAGATCCAGCAACTCTGGCACCGCCATGCTCTCTTGAACCTGGGCCAACTCAAGCAGCAACATTTCCGACTCCAGATCCAACATTTTCATGGACTCTATAATGGATTTGGAGAGGCCAGAAAAGGAGAAGAAGAATCATCGAGAAGCAAAGATTGCAGCAAAATCGGGAGGAGAATCGGAGTTGGAGTTAAAGGAAGATAAGGAAGATTTAGGAGTGGAAGCGGAGTATGCAGAGGAGAATAAGTAAGATTTTCAAGGAGAGGGAAAAAAGTTCAATAGGAAAAAAAGACCGACACCTGTCGGTCAGATTACCAGATGGACGCGATTATATCACATGCATAAAGTTTTATGTATGCAATTTAAAATGCCTTAATAGGTAATTTTGCTTCTAAAATTTTTTAAAAAGTGCAATATTACTCTTAAATTATTTTTACATGCAACTTATATTTGGAAAAACGTATAATGTTGCCCCTTCATTAAATAATATGTTTATTTGATCCGAAAATATTTATTGACCCTCCACTTGTCGACATGTAAGATGCCACATCGAAAGAAAGACAAATTGGCACCTTAATGGATCTTTATGTTATAGTCACGTGGTCAGTAAAAATTAATTGCTGCTCTGCCCAAAATGATGGTCCTTCCCTAACCTTCGTCACCTTCATCTCCATCTCTTTTTTTCTCATTACTGTATTTCTTTGAAAAACCTAAAAGCCCAGATAAAATACAGTGAAATCACACTCAAAAGAAGTTGTCATGCCTTCATCCAACTCTTTTGCTTCTTCTTTGAGTCTGCAATCTTGGAGGCTAGAAGTTGTGGAAGATTACACTAATGAAGGGGCAGCGCTAAGGTGCGATTGTGGTCAGAAGGCCATTAGATTAGTATCTTGGAGCATATCGAACCCTAGAAGGTGTTATTACAAATGTTGTAAATTTGGTTTAGGAAATGCAAGTATCTTTCCTTATTTTTTATTATTTCATTTGGTTTTTTTGTGGTATTTGAGAAAGATGGTAAATGCTTGATTTGATTTCATCAATACGAGATGGAATGCAATTTTTTTGCTTGGCATAATACCATAGAAGGAATGAGGGAGAGATCCCAGGTTCTACTGTATGACATGCACTGAGAGATAATGAAAATGGAGAAAGAAATTTTGATACTGAACAAGAGAATTGAAAGCTTGTTAGAAAATAATGGTAAGTCGATTATGCAAATGGAGGAACTGAATAGGCATTCAAAATTGATGAAGAGAATGACCTGTAAGATAGAGAATTTATTGAATTCAAGAAATGTTAATAGGGGTTGGTTTGGGTGGTTGATGCAAATGCTATGTGCATTTATGGTTGGGTTCTTTTGTTATGCAATTTTAAATTAGGTTGTTGAGTAGGTAATTTAGTGCAATGTAATTAGGGTGTGTTTGGCATTGCTTTTCAAGGAGTAAAAAGGCGATTATTTGATAAAAAAACTGCGTTTGGTAAATATTAATTTTTAACAAATCAATTTTGTGAATAGTGAAAAAACCTTATATTAGAAAAAGCTAGAAATTTAAACTTTTCAGAAAAGCTAAATTTTAACTTTTCAGGGAAGCTGATTTAAAATTTATTTTAGACAAAAATACCCTTTATTTTATTTTATAAATACAAATATACCTAATATAAAAAATTCTTTTTCTCTTGGCCTATCATCCAAAATAATCTAATCTAAAAAGAATTCCATTCGTTTTCTTTTTTCTTCTCTTTCTTTTATTACTCAAAATCATTAAAAGTTAAAAATTGACCACCAGCCTCACGTTTGTATGCTAATTTTTTTTTTAAATTGTCTGATTAGCAATAGCTGGGTTAAAGGGATTTTTATCATCTGGATTGGTGAAGTGTACTGAGCCAATAATGCATTGAGACATAATTTGAATTATTTTATTTTTTTCATATTAATATAATATTGGCTTCTAAAAGCAACAATTAGAAGTGAAATTAACATTATATATTTGTTTGGTCCATGCCACAAAATTTTGGTAATTACTATCAAAAAGAAGTTTTTGAGACATTTTATCTCCATGCATGTCTAAGTGCGCTTTTGCCAACTTCACAAATCGGCAGTGGGGAAAAAGTCCTAAAGGCAAGTATTAATATTTTTTTCTTCTTTTATATCAAATGTTTGGTATTGATATTTAGTAGGGTAAGACAACATACAAAATAATCTTTTTATACGCTAGTCAATTTAGTATCTTGGATCACATTCCAGTATTAAGGTGCAAAAAGTCCTGTGCATTCTCGTTTTTCCTCCTCCAATTGTTCTAACATTTGTATGATTTCCTAATTTTTGCTTATGGTCAAAGGATGTTGAGTTAGAATCCCTTCATTAAAAAAAAAAGGTTTTTGGATTGACATCCACAAAGAGATCTCGTGCTGCAGAAGTTCACAATCGAGTGAGTGCTTTTAATATTTAAAATATTGTCAAATTGTTAGTAAATTCAGTTTCTTAAAACTTCAGTAATTTTGCATTTTTTAGAGACGACGAGACCGGATAAATGAAAAGATAAGAGCTTTGCAGGAGTTAATTCCTCGATGCAACAAGGTTCCGTATCTTTCAGTTTCAGTAGGCATGAATTTGTGATTGAATGGAGAAAGGGAAAACTGCTTTTCTGAAAAATATTTATCATTTTTTATCTTTTTATTCAAAAAAGTCATTTCTAATCTTATTATTAACCAAAAAATTGCTAAACTGCTTTTCAATTTATAAATTATTTTGACTTTTATTTACCAAACAGTTACCTACTTTTTAAAATTCAGCTTTTTAAAATACAGCTTTTACCAATTGAAAAAGTTATTTTCATAAGTTTTGTCAAACTGGGCCTTAGTTGTTGTAATGGTAGATGGAAAATGAGGTTGACATTGTTGATTTTGTAATGTTTCAATGACATAAGCATATGTTGTTAACATAGCTTGTCTTATGGTCTTAATGCCTTATTTATATATGTTGTCGAGACATTTACGATACATGTTAGAGACATACACATCTGGCATCAAAGGCAGCTAACAAACTAAATTCTGTTAGAAACTTTCTCTAACTTGCAATGTGACAAAGGTAGTTAACAAAGAAAATGGCAAAATAGCTGTACATTTTTGTAACAAAGGTTACAATATGCGATAACATTCAACATTTCATATGCCATTGCTGGTGTCAAATCCTATTTCAAAAAACAAAAGTAAAGCAGACACATATACGACTAGCCTGGTTAAAGAAACAAAAGTAATAGGTATGTAAACATCTAGCAATTCAAGAACATTTTTGTAATTCATAAAGACATGTCTATTTCTTTTTTCCTAACTTCAGTTTCCTATGATTCATCTGCTTCTGAAGATCATTTAACAATAGTTTCTTCTTTTTCGGAGGCTTGAATGGTAATGTACTATGCTTTTGCACCTCAGATCCATTCCTTTTGATTGTATCAACCTTGAACCAATAGGAACATAAGACTTCTTTCTAGTATTGATTTTGATTTCCTTCTCACCTGGCATTTTGAATTTTTTCTTGGGATCGGGATTGTGGTCTGGCATGATTAGTTCTGGGTCTTCATCATCAAAGTTGTCATTTGCTGCTGAAAATGACCCAACCATATAGCTTGTCTCTTATCCAGGCTGTATCCAAGCACAAAGAATATCAATTACCAACCTTTTCTACTAACTGTTCTATTTTAACAGACAATAAATGAAATCAATTTATTATAACTTACATTGTAAATTATGTTACCATCATCGTTATAGAAAATTCCAAAACCTCATTCTTTGTTGATATTAATTGATTCGCTTCTGTATTGACCCGATCTAGTCCGCGAAATAACATTGGGTCTTCTAATTCCATGAGCTGAAGCTGCTCTGATATCAACTTCATTTGCTTGTTTTTTCTTTTGGAATGGATGGTTCTACTTGTTCTTTGTCAGGTTTGGTTGTTGATGTGTCAAGTACCTATGGAAAAAAATATAATAATATTGCTCAACAAGTCATTCCAAACTATGAAAAAAAAGAAACATACATAAATATCAAGAGTTAACCTTTTTACAACTTTATTTGTTGTGTCCCAAGTCTCCGTATTTCCCACAACTTTGCATTTTTCCCTTCTTTGAAAGCTTCTCAATCTTTGGACCTTTTCTTTTATTTGTTTAAGTTTGTGTTCCACCATTGTCTTCATTTGTTTCCTTAAATTTCTTGGCCTCTTTCTTATCTTTTTCCTTAATTTCCTAGGTCATCCTGGCATTTTGAGAATTGGAGGTGGTTTAATGGGCTGGAACTTACTGATATGCTAGAATCTCTTTCCTCTTACTGGTTGTATTTTATTCATGTAAGTCGCTGAATAAGTATCCTTATGATAGTATTGTGATATGTGATTCACTGGATCTTCACCATCATGATAGTAGGCAACAATGGCATGAAGGCATAAAATACCTGTCAAATCCCATGCCCTATAAGTACATTTCAGCTTTACCAAATTGACAGTGTGCCTATCTCTACCTTCTGATACTTCATACCCTGCAACCCTATTCTAATCAACTCTACATCCAGAGGCTATCTCAGCCCAGTCTTCATAAATATTCATACATGTTGGACTATATGCATTGATCCACTTACTCAACTCTTTCTCATTTTCTTTCAATAGATTCATTATTTTTATCCTAATTTCATCAATCATCCTTAAAATGGGTTTGAACCTGGCTGATACAATCCAGGAGTTGCACTTATACTTCCAGTGCTAAAAAAAGCTCTACACCAAGTTTCAGGAGCATATGCAACATCACTAGCAGCCTTCTTACTAATCTCACCCATAACCTTCAAATTATCATGAAATTCCTCTTCAAATGTGCTCCAAGTACATATCTAGAATATTTTTCTCAAAATTTCTCCCCTCTATTTTTTTTACTCCAATTTGCATAAATGTGTCTAGCACACTATCTATGCTCAGCCAATGGCAAAATAACCTGAACTGCTGGTATCAAACCTTGCAAGAAGGTATCATTTAACAGTAATAAACCAATCTAAGAAACAATATATGTAAAACTATAACAAACTAACTACAGCTGGAATAATATATAATCAGCATAGAATAACCAATAATCATCCAAGTATTATATCTAAAAAAGAACAACTAATATATAGGCCAATAACATGTAAATGTCAGCAATTATTATATCTAAGAAAGAACAAGCAATAATTACGTAAAAATACCAAGTAAAAAATCAACAAGTTAAAAAAAGTAATTTAAAGAATGCAACCAATTACCTTTTGTATATCACTCATTATGGTGTATTTCATTCCTTCTCTAAGGTCCAATTATGTTTGTAACAATTGCATAAACCAAATCCAGTTATGTTTGTTCTTTTTGCTAAAAATAGCAAATTCAATAGGGTAGATTTGATTCAAGGCATCCACCTCTATTTTTGTAAGTATCATCCCTTTAACTTTTATTTTTAAGAAGCAGCCATCTAGTCCTATTATAGGTCTACATCCAACCTTTTAACCTCTCTTTCATGCTTCAAAACAGATAAACATCCTCATAAAAATTCTCCTTCCTTCATCAAGTTTGTCATTGGATAATTTAATAGTAATGTTGCTTTTCGGATTTGATTCCCTTAACTTATGTGCATAAGCTTTAAGAATAGCAAAATAATCCTTATAATTACCTTGCATATCATTGAGTATCATTTTCCTTGCTATCTTGCACTTGTCAAAAGAAACATGAACTCTAAATTATTTCTCAATATCATAAACCATCTGCCTAACCCTAATTATGAATTTTTTGGATTTTTTCTCTCCAATGCTCTGCAATCCATCTAATAGTCACTTTGGTATTCTTGAATACCCTGTTTGTGTTGCATGCATAACATATTAATTTTCAAACTAGATTTTCCTTTCTCACTTGATACAAATAAAATAAATGGACAATTATAGTTAACACATTTAACTTTAACCCTCGATGGTTCACTCCTTATGAGCTTAAAATCCTTATCACTGGTCAATGCATATGCTACAATTGCATCTCTTACAGCTTTGGCATCCTTGAATGCCATCCCTTTGCTAAAATATCTTTTACCCTCTTTCAGATCATACCTCACTTTCTTCTTAGAGTTTTCCCATTTTATCTCCCTTTCATCCACAACCTTACATAGATCTTCACTTTTACTTCCTTGGGATAATGAGTCAGTGTCAGATTCCCAATCCTCACTCTTAACATAAATATCATACCCATGTGCACTGTCACTTTTAGTTGCAGCCTCACCCCTAAGTGTTTCGAAGTTATCTGCTGCCTGGCTAGGTAATTTTACTTCCTCGGTAATGGGCTCTGACCCATCTACATGCCCTAGCACATCCACATTACCCAAATCCCTATTTATCCCAATTTTATCTAGAAAGTTATGAGGAAACACTATTAATCATCGTGGGTTATAAGATAAAAACGTACATTCCTTTGCACAAACCCCAAACATCCTAATAACTTATGTACACTACCATGACCATAAAAAATAAATAATCCATCATCTAAATCTTTTCCTGGCTCAGCGCAAACCAAATAAATAAGATCTCTAATAGCAAATCTATAAGCTAATTCATCAAATATATCCTTATAACTAATTAGGTCTGGGTCAAAACCATAATATGTCTCTCTTTTTCCATCCTTATACTTATGTTTTTTTACTAAAATCCCATCTACCATTCTAATTGAACCATAAATTAATAGTACCCCTATATACAACCCTACAGAAAATTAAAAATAAAATAAGAATAAATTAACAAAATAATTACTAAAATTTACAATAAACATACAAATTAACAGTAAAAGAAAAAAAAGATCAATGCAAAACTACCCATCACCCACAGCACAGGCTTTTTTCTTGTTATAACCCCACTACCCATCACATTCAACACATAGATCAACATAATTTCAATAGAAATAAGTCACATGCATTGTGATAACAGGGACCACATGCATATAAAATATGTAAATTAATAAAATAATTAATTAATTGATATGCTTCCCACTACCTCATTCAATATCTATTTTAATCCTTACTCAAAAATTACTCAAAGCAGTATATAAATGCCCAACCAATAATTCCAAAAAATTACAGATCTAGGTTTTTATTCAAAATGTTAACAAAAGAAACTACATAAAAATACATACCCTGGGTTATCCTCCCCTCGCTTGAAGTCTCACTCGACATCTCCTCTATCTTTCCCCTTAATTGACAATTTTAGCCAATGCTAATTTCACACTTCAATTTCTCTGAATTTGGATTTCAAATCTTCAGCATATGTCCGATTCCAGTGAGATATGACAAGTATTATGTAGAATATGGTGAAATAGAAAATTATGTCATTTTCTGGTGAGGGGTTATAAGAAGATCAGATTGGAAAAGGGGCAAGATGGCTTTGATGATTTGGGGGAAAACTTTGGGTAAATTTGACGAGATGTGGAAAATAGGGTTAAAAAATTTTAACCCAATAATCATTCAAGTCATGTGACCCGCACATGAAGTAAGGTGTCATGTGTCTCCTTATAATGCCCACTTGATGAGATCCATTAGGGTGTTGACGTATCTTTTTTTCCACGTGGCATTTTACGTGTCGACAGATTTTCGGGTCAAATAAATGGATTATTAAACAGAGGGACAACATTGCACTTTTTTTTCACACATAAGGGGCTACATTGCACGTAAAAATATTTTAGGGACAACATTGCACTTTCTAGAAAACTTCAGGGGCAAATTTGCCTTTTAAGCCATTTAAAATTTATGTTTAAAAATACTGAAATGTAATAGTTTAGAGGTTTGAAAATATTTCAATTGTGAAGTTTGAATGTTTTTTCCATTAGTGGTTAAGGTGTTAAAATGAATTTTTGATGTAATTTTGAGTGTCTATAAATGAGTTTACCCTTCTTTTTAATATATATTATTATGTCAATTTCGTTGTTTTATCGACTTTCGCAATAAATTTACACCTATACAATTCTTTGAATGTTTTCTCCCTAGTATTTTTATTATTTAAAAATAATAAAATTCATAATTTTATGTGTTTATGTAATTTTTTAAAAATAGGGATTACAAGCTCTCAAAAAAATTCTACTTCAAAATTCTATAAATATACAAAACATTTTAAAATTAGAGTTGTAATTACTCTCTTTCTTATATTATCTCTTTCTTTTCTTATCTCTCATAAACTCATTAATCCGATTAAAATTTGAATAAAATAAACTTATTAAAAGATCAAATGAATCTCATTAATCTGATTGAAATTTATATAAAATAAATTTATAAAAATAGCAAAGTATCCCTACCTAGTATTTAATCTCAAATTTTGAACTACTACTTTTATTAATTAAGCAAGAAAGAAAAGATAGTACCATTTAATCTCATGGGTTAAATATAAATACAATTCAAAAATTATATAAGTTTGAGGAAAAAAAAAATATATATGGGAAGGCAAAATAAACGGACCAAACGAGGGAGAAAAAAACATAGAGGCAGCTCAAGAGAAACGGGGAAGGCAGCCGAGCCAAATCCCGATGACGCAACCCATGTATACGAAGTTTAGCTCACGCGCTTATCCACGCCCCGGCGACCCCCTCTCTTTTAATTTTTGTTTCCCCTACTCTTTCGCCTCATGCGTCCGGCGCGTCACCTTCGCCGCACCGACCCCGTTTCCTTTGTTTTGTATTTGGTCAGGGATCTCTCTTTTCCTCTCTCTAATCTTATCTCGCCCTTCAATTTCACACAACACGAGAAAAACCTAACTCACCACCAAGCTGAAACCTAATATGGGTGACCTGACGGATTCCGTTACGCCGTCCACCACCCCTCACTCCCGGCCGTTACCTATCCGTGAAGACTGCTGGAGCGAGGAGGCTACCTCTACTCTTGTTGAAGTTTGGGGCCGCCGGTATATGGAGCTCAATCGTGGTAATCTACGGCAGAAGGACTGGCAGGAAGTTGCTGACGCCGTTAATGCTAAACATGGCCATACCAAGAAAACACACCGCACGGACGTGCAGTGCAAGAATCGCATAGACACGATTAAGAAGAAGTACAAGATTGAGAAAGCTAGGGTTACTTCCTCTAACGGAACTTTGACGTCGTCTTGGCCTTTCTTTGAGAGCTTGGATGCGTTGATCGGATCTAATTTTTCCGCTAAGAAACAGGTTTCTCCATCTCTCTCGCCGTCTCCCCCCGTGGCTCTGCCGGTGACTTCTTATAGGAGGACTCCTACCACGACTCCGTCTACGGCGATTGTGGCGTTGCCACAGAAGAGGCCGTTGGATGACGGATACTTTAGGAGGAATTATTCAGCCATTGCCGCGGCGGCCGCAGCTGCGGATTCGGAGAGCGATGAGGAGGATGAGGAAGAGGAGAGAGAAAAAGAGAGGGCAAGTGAGGAAGATGAGGAGGGAGAGGGGATTAGGAGATTAGCGAGAGCCATAGAGAGATTTGGAGAGGTTTATGAGAGAGTGGAGAGCGAGAAATTGAGACAGATGTTGGATTTGGAGAAGCAGAGGATGAAATTCGCCAAAGATCTGGAGATGGAGAGAATGCGCATTTTCACGGAGACGCAGATTCAGCTTGAGAAGATCAAGAAAGGCAAGCGATCTGGTTCCAATGGTGAGAGAGATTATTAAAAATTGAGTTTAATTTATTTTGATCCTTTACATTTGTGTACATCTTTGTTGTAAGTTTAGGGGTTGATTATATAATTAATATTATTGTGAACCTTGTGCAAAATTGCTAATTTTCCAAACTGAGAAGAATTTTAGAAGCTGTATGGGTAGAAAAATACAGTTGCAACTATTCTCTGAGATTTAGGTAGTTGCCTAAGGTTAGTACTTTGATGTACTTGTTAATTCTATTAACTGAGCTTTGATTCGTGTGTGATGGATTAAACTAGAGACCATTTACTGTATTTTTGAATTAAGTTTATGGAGAACAGAGTTGAGAATTTAGCTTAATTGTGTCCTGTTGAAAGGCCTAAAATAGTGTTTTCTTTAAGTTCACATGAAAATAATATATATATATATATATATATATATATATATATATATATATATATATATATATATGCAGTCCAACTTTTATAGCTTTTATATTCCAGCCTATTACTGCTTGACTTTAATGAACTGAAACTAAAGCTTTGAATCTGTATTGCCCAAGACACTTTATCCCAGTCCTTGACATAATGTTAGAAAGCTTGGGTGGGTGCATATGGTTGATTTGAGTTGCTAGAACAGCCTCAGAGTGACAGAAACATTTACTGGTGGTTTTCATTTGATGCACAGCATTATAATGAAATATGTGTGGCATTTGCTTATAATATTTTTAAGGTTGATTTCTAGTAGTTTCTTTTTCTTTCAGCAAAGGTGAGGGTTTTGAGGGAGTTTGGTCTGTGAGCATCATAACGGGTGGAAGGCTAACTGTTAACTACATCAGCTGAGGTTTTTAATATGTTATTACAGGCTTAAATAGGAAATTCAGGACCATACATTTTAATATACTAAATTAATATTACAACAAGATAGCTTACTGGAATGCCAACTCAATTAAGTGGATTCTTCTTCTTTCTTTATAATCATATGTGCCTAACAAAGTCATGTTAACTGCTCTATTTATCATATTGTTGTTGCTAGTGCTTTTTTTTGACATGATTAAAAAATGTTTGAGCATATAGATTGCGTGCTTAGTCAGCCAACCTTAAAGCTAATATTTAAAGTTGTTAAGTTTTTTTTTTTAATCATTAGTGTATGGTTAGTTGGTTACATTGACCTTTTCCTAAAGAATCTTCTTGTTCGGAGTTGGTCTAAATCTTCCATGGTTGATAACCGGGGGTTAGTGAATTTCTATTGTTCTAGTTTCAACATTCTTCTTATTTCATTCTGGGGCGGTATCCAAATATTTTTTTCCTTGGTGCATAGCTTTATAACCGTGCTTTGCTGCTGATGTAACCTAGATGTCATTTCTTTGATGAGTTATCACTAGTAAATGCGGACAATTTGCGGTGATATACAATTCATTGAGTTTTTTTTTTTTTTTTTTCACATTGGATGCAAGCATAACATTTTCTTTTCTCTACTTCTCTAACATCTCGTCATATTTTGCGTAGCAAAAGATAAAACCTCAACAGGGTTTAAATAGGAAAGCCATCGTTATAATTCTCTTTAAACAAGAACCATCTGCAATTACTTTATTTTGTAGTGGTTCAAGACTGCTGAGTCATTTTGATGTATCTCGGAATATGGACATTGCTATTACAGG
Organism: Excoecaria agallocha; assembly: GCA_037975025.1. NCBI lineage: Eukaryota > Viridiplantae > Streptophyta > Magnoliopsida > Malpighiales > Euphorbiaceae > Excoecaria > Excoecaria agallocha. The sequence continues at coordinate 35,308,562 of CM075810.1, read as the reverse complement.
TAGGTTAGTATAGGGATATATGTTCTTTTAAGTGAATTTCCGTCCGTGTAGGTGTACATATGAATCTTGGAATACGGATTTTATTTTGACAAGCTCCTCTTCAACTCTGATCTTCATAGGCTATGTTGGAATCCAGGTTGAGATTTTTTTTTTTCTTTTTTTTTTTCCTAGTAAAGTGTATGTTTTGTGGTAAAGATTCATATGCAGGGATTTTGGAGTTAAATTTATCCGGTTTGCTTGTTGCTTCATAGTAGAACTTAGTTATGTCTTTCGGTTAACGACACAAGCAAGCCTAGAGGACTGGCAGATAAATGTAGGACCCGATTTCCCGTTTAAATATCTAGTGTTTATGACATAGCAGTTAAATTGTGTTACAGGTGAGGATTTATTTGTGCTGACTCAGGTCCATGTACAAATTGAGGAATCAATCCAATAATCTGTGATTTGTTGCACAGAATTATCCTTTCTGGCAATTATTGTGGAAGTTCATCTCATCCATGCAGGTGGGGTTGGGGGGCGTTAAACTCGTATTTTTTCAAGTTTCAAGTTTTCTTGAGTCTCACTGTTTTGTATTTAAGGTTGATATGGACATGTTTAGATCTAGAGAAGTCACTCTATTGCATAGAATTTTCAATTAGGGACAGAGTAAGTAAGAGTTCACATGATCAACAGTAGCCATGTAGTTATGGCGAAGTTTAACTGTGTCAGAGACTAGAGTTGTTGAATTCCATGCTTGTACACAGTGGAAAGGATAACGAACAACTGAAATGCAAATATTTTATTTTGTTTGCGAGTGAGTTATATATGTTTTTGTTTGGGAAGCATCAAATATTGTGGGGAAAGAAACAGAGGTTTTACACAATAAAAAACAGTAAGCATATGATTTTATTTTAGGGATATTGAGATTCACGCGAAACGTAAGGCAGCAACAGAAGGGATTCCAATCAAATGCTTTCCATTCCGTATATTATTACATGAACAACCAGTCTTAAATTAACATGAGTTTATTTTTATATTATTCTATTTTATCCTTACATAGGGACAACAAATTTGATGAATTGAAAAAGAAATGGAGAATTTATTATTCGTTTCCAACAGCATGGAGCTATTAAAAATAAAGATGACGTTAATTCTTCAACAAAATAAATAAGGATCGCAGAGGGCCAAAATAATAATAATAATACAAAATATATGATTCTTTTGTATGAAGAAATCATATAAAATAGAAATTAATATATAAAATGAAAGGTGGAGTGGGCGATAGATAAAGACTCTTCTCCCTTTGTAAATCGGTGCAAAAGCATGAGGCGCCGTTTGAATTATTGCAGTTCCACAACTTCTGTAGAATTATATATGCACCACATATGGAATAATATCTTTTATTTTAATTTTTTTTTATGAGCAAAGTATGGGTCTATTTGGATCATATTCATTTATTGGTATTACCAAATATTATTTTTTTACACTTTTTTCTCAATTTTGATATGAAAACTAATGATTTCCTGCTTTTTTTTTTTCTGCAAAACGTATTTTTTATTATTTCTTTTTTCCTTCCATTTTTTGCTAATATATATGCATGAAAAGCATGAATATATATTTATATTAGTATCGTTATTGTATGTTATCTTTTTGGACCATGCTCTTTGATTGTATATGGGCGTCTTAAGTATTTTTATTGATTGAATTTGAGATCTTAGTTTTATTGGACCTAATTATATAAAATAATTTAGTTTAGAGGGTATAGTCTTTCTTTCTTTACAATATCGTCCATAAAGTTTGATGATTTTATTTTTCAAATTGTTTATTTTCCAAATTGTGGCCCATCAATTAATTAATAAAAATTTTCCAATAACTGAAGCATTCTCTTCTGTATGGTGCATCTTCCCATATATTTGTCGGCAAATAATAGACGAAAGAAAAATACAAAAGAGTTGTTAAAACATGTTTCTTTTAACCTGAGAAGGGACTTCTCTTATATTAATTGTATATTTGTTTTTTTTTTTCTCACCCTTCCTAATTTCTTTCAGATATTGAGTTTTTCCACAATTAATTATCCATCTTTTTTCATTTTATCTAATGATATTTTAAATTTATTTTCACATGTACAAGCTAAACTGTTTTATGGATTCCATTACAGGCCTTTTCTAATCATGAAAAAAGTAACCTCTTTTTGCCTTTTTCTATTAATTGTGGTGTATTTAAGAAAAAAAGAATGAATGGACCAACAAAATATATGATCTCAAGTATATAGTTTGAACAAATGACTGCCACTCTGACCGGCAATGCGCATCAATTTGGATTAGATTTCATTTCATGTTACAAAAGCTCTTTCAACTTTCTACTGCCCAGATGGTGGGACAATTATCCAAAAAATAAAAATTAAAAATAAAAGATTTTATATGTACAGAGATGATTTGGCACTCTTAATGTATTGAACATATTAAATATGGACAGTCCAATGAAAAATATAGAATTATTATTTTTTATTCAAATGCTCATATATATATATATATATATATATATATATTAGCTATATAATTCTTAGTTATGGAGCCAATATAAAAGGTCAAAATCTACTGTAAGTTAGCTTTACAGATGCTGGTAGCACGATCTAATAATAATAACCATCATCATCTCTGAGAGAACAAATACATATTAAAAGACATATACCCTTAGGCAGTCCACTTGTTAGTGCAAGCTAGATAGAATTGCATTATTAATTATTCTATGGTGGAAAGTTATGTGGGGACTATTATTCCATCCACCTCAAAGTCACTTTGATCATAATTAAAAATCAAATTTTTATTTTTATTATATAATATTATATGGGGAATGTACATAATGGTGGTGTGATCTATCACAGTCCATGGATTCTATCTAATCTAGTAATTAATTGAAGTATCAAAGTTTGCTTTAATTTGATCGTCTTGACCTTGTAAGTAATGTTTCGTTTCCATTAAATATTCTGTGTTTAGCTGAAGGATTGCATGCTTTAATAATATAATACTTTGGATAAATTAGTTATGTCTTTGGTAAATCCCACTGGCTGCTCTCGTTAAATTAAAAATACGAGGAATGATTAAACGAATTCTAATTGAAATAATTAGGAAGATTCTTTTCATTCAAAATACTTTTTATGATTCGATTTTGAGTGACTGTAGATGTGATCATGCTGTACTTAATACGGAGAAAACTAATAACAGATCCTAGCAGGTGAGGTAGAATTTCACCTAAGCTATTTGTTTTTCTTCTTCTTCTTCTTCTTCTTTTTTTTTTTTTTTTTTTTGTTTATGCAAAAAAAATTGCACCCAAGCTCTGATATTTAATAATAATACAAACACCATAAAAACATGCAATTTGGACTTAATTAAGATTATATATATCTAGTATATGAGTATCAATGAGCTTCAAGAAAATGATAGAACTATCATTAGGGGAAGCTGTTAGCAATTTATAATTGGATTTTTTTTTCATTTTTTGTTATGAGAAATGTATAATAATTAATTAGGACTATAAATATCAATAGAACTGGAACTCATTTTTTTTAATTTTTATGGTTTATTATTACACTTAATTTAGATAAAAAAAATATATTATAGAAATTCAATGTACATGAATATTAAGTCATTGTTTGCCCTTCAAATATGGGAAGTTTTAAAATCTTCTCTTTCTAGAAAAGAAGAATATTATTATTATTATTATTATTGAAGAAAAACGGTTGATTTTTCATTTACAGGAGAGTAATGCAAGCATTGTATCGTCGTACCAACATTAGGAGCTACATTTACACACGTCCTGGCACAGAAAAGATAAATAATTAAAATTTAAAATAAGAACAAAAATGCTAAAATAATGGGAAAAAATGGTAACAAAAAAGAATTGAATAGCAGTGTAAATGTAATAATTATTCATCATATCACAATCATCTTTTTCATTTCTTATTCAAACAATGCTTCGTACTTCACCCAGAAGAAGTGGGGATCTCTCATCCTTATTCACAATTCTATTAAAAAGAAAATGAATTTTTGATACCTACAAAAAAAAATATCTCCAAGGTGTAATTAGGTTGGTCCAATAATATTCAACAAAATTTAAAATTTATTAATAAAAAAAAATAAAATATGAGCAGAAAGATAAGACATAAAGATGCGATATCTGACTAAAAAGATATCCTATCCTATCTGGTCCAATGACATAAGCAAGTATTCATACCTTTCATCTGCTCCCTGTCACGTCGCCATACACCTACTTCAATGTCAGTTATCACGCCCCAATATACTCAAGTACCCCTCCCGAAGAACTCCTATAAATAGCCTAAAATACAATGGCTCCAAGTATTGAATATTTGAGACTCTCTCTCTAAAAGCTACTAACTTAAGTTTTGGAGTGCTAACGCTCGGGCCCGACTGGGCACTCCATCTTGCAGGTTTCGTCATCCGATCGGATCTTCCAACCATCAGCTCTCTTTATCTCAGATAAAGACAAATCGTGCTTTATCACTTGGTGCTTTCGTTGAGAGAAAATGGCAGGTTCGAGATCCAATGAACACACAGCTTCTAGAGAGTATAATCACAACAGCTAGGACAGATCTAGGCCTTCAAAAAGAAAAGAGAGGTCTCCCAGATCCCTTACTAGGGGTAATCTCCTCCCAGATTTCAATGACATAGCCATGCGGCAATTGGAAGATACTCCTATTACTATCAGGGACATGCGCGCCATTTTTAGTGACTTCACTAAGAGCATAGCCCAAACTTTGAAAAAGAAAAAATGCCCAGAACTTCTGAAAGAGGCCATGAAATGGACTTCATGACCGAAGACTTCGAAAGAAGAAGGAAAAAGAAAATTTCCATCAACGAGTCAAGAGCTCATAATAATAGGAGGGTAGGGGCCAGAACCCCAGGTAGATACGACAAGGGAAAGGGGACAATGTCCTCAAACAGAGATTCTCCATACATCCCCAATAGATCTTCCACCTCGTCCATTGGGGACGATTTGTCTTTCATATGCACGCCAAATCGCAGCCGCACGAAGGGACAAAGAGATGAATTTGCCTTAACAGCCATGAGCAGGGAGGATAAATGGCTCAAGCAGTTTGACTTGATAGGTTCCAAAAAATACGTGTTCGAGGAAAGCATCTGCAGCAACATAACCTCCCCGTTTTGCAGGAAAATCATGAAGGAGGTTGTGTTCAGATAGAGCCTTATCCTTATCCGCGTTAGCCTTGTCTCTATCTGTATTAGCTTTAAGAAAGTCAGTTGTAAGTTGTGAGCATTCGCCCCTCAGCCTGCCCGCCTCCTCCTCGTACTTCTTGCATAAAGCATTATCAGTAGTAAGACGCGCCACGCTTCCTTCAAGTGGTCTACCTCGCTCTAACGAGCCTTGAGGTCTTGGGCTAATTGGGCTCTTTTCCTCTTCAATTCCTCTACCTCGGACCTTAAGAGCTCAAAATTATTTTTCGTTGCATCACTGAGGGCTTCAGCTTCCCTCCTCTGTCGAACAACATCTTTTCACTTCACTCGGACATAGGCCACCATGTCGTGCATGCGAAGCCCTCTTTTGATTAGCTATGAAAAAGGAAACTATCGTTAAATTTTTTTTTCAAAAAAAGAGAAGAAAAAAGAAAGAGAGAAGGAGAAGGCAAATATTACCTCCAGATTTTGCTGTTGAAACAACCCAAACTCTCTGAAGAGAAGGTTAAGCTCATCCATTGCTTTGAAGTCACTCTCTTGAGCGAGGCCCTGGAAAATGAAGGACGATATACCCTTGTTGGTTACCGATCAATCTTCACCAAACTGCTCCTTTAGAATGACATCAAGGGAAGGGCCTCGCTTTTCTTGAGCTCTTCCTGGAGGCTGCCGGGTCGGTCCGCCTTGAGCTATCTCCTTGCCTTTTGTTGTGATCTAAGTATCCACGGCAGCTTGCTTTTTGGCTGCCTCTTCGATCCTCCTCTGAGCTGCCTCATCTATTGATGCCTTCCTTTGCTCAGTGGACGAGCGAGGGATTGGGGATGGTTGTGGCTCTTTCTCCTTAGATTTATTCCTCAGTCGCAATTGCCTCAATGGACACTGTTCCGCCATGATCGGATGGGGCAATACCGGTCCTAAAATGGTTAAAAGAGGATGGGTCGTGGGGATAACTATGGCAGCAAGAGATAAAGTCGCTACAGTAGTAGGAGCACTCGCTGCATTCTTGGAAGCCTGAACCTCGGAGGTAGGCAAGATCTTCCTCTTCTTAGATCTTCTTTCCTCCTTAGCCAAACGGTCGGCCTCCCTTTTGACTTTGGCCTTATCAGCTAGTTGCTTTGCAACCTCTTCTCCTCTCGCCATTTCACTTGCAGCTGCATTACAAAACCAAACAAAGATAAGTACTTCGTTCAAAATTTGATACATATAATAAATGCGCATGCAATAGATGAATTGAAAAAATATATGCCCTTCTCTCTCACTCCAACTATAATGCTCACGTTCTGCACTTTCGCCAGCTTCAGAGCTAGAAGATCCATACAGTGTACTGAGAAGATAGCTGGAGTCGTAGGGTCTTCTATGCCTCGCCACCGCGGCCATTAGTTTTTTGATGTCATTTTCGTAAATAGACTGACCGACAGCTTGATCCCTTAAGATGGTTGCTCCTTCCGACCGGCTTAGTGATACTCCAAATCCACCAGCCATCCCCACTAAAAGGTACCTCTCCCTAAAGCCCTTTATTGAAAAAGGAACTGTGAAGAGCTTTCGATGCTATTGGCTGGTGAGGAAGTACTCCGACCCATCACTTCGACGGGATATGTAAAAGAAATGAGTGAACAGATCCAGAGTTAGAGCCATCGCTTCTATCTTACACAGAATTTTAAAGTAGACCACGGTCCTCCATCCATTCGGATGCAACTGATTAAGGGCAATCCCATAATCCCTAAGAATTGCCACTTCAAATGCACCGAAGGGAAGCCTCATTCCTGCATCCAAACTATACAAATGGCAGATGAACCACTTGTTCTTTTCATGGCCGAAAGGCTCCTCTATCACTGTCATGAAATTCGGACAGGCCATCACTGATACTTCTGCAGGAAAATAGTATTGAGAAGGAATTCTCGCCACTTCCTCTTTTGTCAATCACGAAGGATGAGCGATAGGCTCCTGATTCTTGTAATCCTCAAGGAAACTTCTATCTATTGGCTGACTACTGCTTGAAGCCATTTTTAGTGGAGGGGGAGAAGTAAAGAGTATATGCGATGAATGAAAAAGAAAATTAAAGGCAGGAATTGTTTACTTACTTGGATAATCTCGCAGACACTTTGAGAATCTCTGAAATTTGAAGGGTTTTTCTCAGGAAGTTTTTGGCAAGGGTTTCCAAATAGCAAGTTCACAAAGAAAGTTTAGCAGAGTTTTGCAAAGGATCGCTGAAAAGTAAAGGAAAATTGCCTCAAATTTGCCTATTTATAGTCAAAAAGCTTCTAGAATACTCCAAATGCCTACCCGTTGGATGGACGCCGCGTGTTCTCGATCTGTTACTGCGGTTACGAAGAGCAAAGCGCCATTCTAGAAACATGCGCAACATTAAATGCAAAACAGCTATATGAAATGAAAGGACGCGTCCCTTCAAATGGGCGCCTTTCGAAAATTTAAAAACCCTGCCAAAAGACTTAAATCGCCCAATCAGACCCTTTGGAGGGGGGACAAGTGATAACTACGAAAAAATATCTCCAAGACCCAGTAAGGTCAGCCCAACAACACTCAGCAGTGCACAAAGCCCATCAATAAAAAAGACAATGCATGAGTTGGAAGATAAGACATAAAGGCACGGTGTCCTATCGAACTGATAGGACGCCCTGTCCTATCTAGTTCATTAACACAAGCAAGCGCCCATACCTTCCACCTGCTTTCTGTTACATTACCGCACACCTACTCCAATGCCAGTTATCATGTCCCAATGTACTCAAGTACCCCTCCCAAAGAACTTTTATAAATAGCCTAAAACACAATGACTTCAGGTATTGAATATCTGAGATTCTCTCTAAAAGCTACTAATTTAAGCTTTAAAATGCTAACGTCCGGATCCGACCGGACACTCCATCTTGTAGATTATGTCATCTGATCGGATATTCTAACCACCAGCTCTCTTTATCTCAGATAAAAACAAATCGTGATTTATCAATTCTAATTCTCAATATCACAAAACCATTTTGCTTTTTTGAATTTCTCAACTTAAAAATCCAATCCTAAAGCAATTAATAACATCATAGCCTTGATTATTATCTACATAATCACAAGCTCAAGATCATTATGTTCATCAACACCAACAATTTTCTATCTTTTGCATTATTAATTTTTTCTTTTCCATTCTCTATGCCTCTATATACAGTAAAATAGAAAAGAGAGAAAAAGGGAATTTAAAGAAAGGTAAAAGAAACAATAATAAGCAGTTCTTGAACCCTGATGAAATGAATAGCAAAAGAAAGAAAAATCATATCTCATTAAAGAAAAAAACTGATCATCATCATCATGAAATTAAGCATCAATGGGCGTCTCAGATATGCTTTCTAAGTGAGGCCTCCATACACCAACACGTCCTCTTCTTCGATCTCTCTGTGTAGTTACCTTCTCCGATAATATCTCACTCAAATACCGATCAGAAATCAGAAAATTTGTAGCTACTGAAATGGAATTGCTTTGGCTACCTGTATTATTATTAATATTGTCTCTTCTTTTTTTTCTGGAGCTTGAATTTCTAGGCCGATTAGTCTTGTTCTTATCTGGAACATTTGACGGTGCAGGCATCAGAAAGTAGATCTTTCCACGTTGGAGCTCGGCGTCCGGCGGAACTATAACGATCCTTGGAGCAACCCCGTCATCTGACGGCGAAGAAGACGGCTTCTTCAAGACATGTTTAGGGTAAGCTTTCATGATCTCACTTGCTTTGACTGTGCCGCTGATTTCTTCTACTCTTCCATTAGAGTGTACTATTCGAATCACATCAAGTGCTCCACATGGTAGAATGCAAGAAATACAGCATCTAATTGTGTTCTTCATTGCATCCGATTATACCCCTCCTTTCTCTCTCTACAAACCTTTCATATTTCATACAGAGAGAACAGGAAGGAGAGAGCTGTGGAGAGAGTGAAATATATGGAGAGAGAAATAGAGATTGGAAATAAAGAAAGAAACTTTCTTGATTTCTTGATTTGTTTCTTTTTTTTTGGCTATCTTTGAGAATATTTATATATAGTAGCTATGTCACAAACTAAGAGTTTTTTATTATTATAATTTTATAATGTGTTGGTATCCCAAGTCCACACACTCAACTAATTCGAATTTGAGGGGAAATTTTCACAAAAAAAGTAAAATAATTTTATTTAAATATTTTAAAATATTTCATGTTTAAAATTTAAATTTACAATTTTTAATTAAAAATAAAAATTATTTCATTTTATCTATTGCTTAAAAATAAATTTTTTTATGCTTTTGATTTTGTGAATGTGGGGAATTATATCTAATTATTTATTTATTGATTTCTTTCAATTGCTTAGGATGAAATTCATGGCATGAATAATTGCACCACACTCTGTACTTAGGCTTTTGGATCCATCAATTAGGGGCCCTCTCCTCTCCCATCCTCTCTTGCATCACTAAGTTCGATAATTTTGGGGTTTTGGGTGTAAATGTAATGGGTTCACACATGTTGGTGTATGATTGGGATTGACAAGTAAGCAAAGACAAGACCCTTTTGCTTTGGGGTTGATCCGAGACATGTGTTTCAATCAACAATTGACATGTGTTGAAATTCTAGTGAATCAGCCACGAATAGTTGGTGGATTGGCTAATTAGGTGGGGGTTCTTAAGAGAGTAATGAGGTGATAACAATTTGTTTGGAGTGAATTCGGGTTCGTGGGAATTTTTTTTGAGAAATCTTCTTCTTACAGAGGGAAATTTGTGATCTTTCAATATCCCCAAGCAAGATCATGTGGGTTTGTGGCTTTCTTTGGAAAGTGAATTTTGATTGCATTCTTTCACTTTCTCTCTCTTTTGAGTGAATTTTTAGGTTTTTCTTTTCTTTTTTCAAGTGCTTATTTGCTTTGACTCATTTCATGGTGATATAGTAATTTGCCTAGCTAAGTACTAGCCTTTATTTTCCCCACATGCCAACAACAGAATTACTTGCATCCCTTTCTTCCATACCTAAAAGCCTCTAATAGTTGCTATTCTTTCCCTTTTCCTTACACGACATTGAAAAGTACACATGCATAACTGGGATTAAATTTTCTTTTACAATAACTTTATCGACTAAAAGGGAAAAAAAGTAAAATAAAAATAAAAATCTTATCCTTTTATTATTTTCTCAAAGATGAACTGCATTAAAAGATTGCATCGGTACAGTGATTTTCATTATTTAGATCAGATTTATGTAGAATTTTAATCACATTGTCCTATATATAAAGTAATTATTGTTTTGCATTCATTTGAATTTTGTAGTATAAAAATACGGAATGATACATAAGAAAATCTTTAAATTATTAATATAAAACAGTTTGCATATCTAATTAACTAATTGAGTGTCAAATTAAAATTTAAATTTATTAAATATAAAAATAGCATAACAATAACGCACCAATGGTGTGTTTCAATCACTAAATATGATATTTTATCTTTTCAAAAATAATATATTCTATATAATTTTTACTAAAATAGAGATATTTCATGCAGAATTTATTAGTATAAAAGAATAGTATAACATTATACTAATTAGTTGGAGTATACAAACTGTTTTTTTATCGATAGTTTGGGAATTTTATAAATTATCCGGTCCTTAAAGTTATTCACAAACATGATAAATGGACGCGTTATCTTTCCAAGTAAAAGTATGAAATTCAAGAAGGAGATAATGATAGAGTAAAGAATTTTTTTGGTAAGATGATCTCTTTAAGAAAAGATTTATGTTAATTTGATAGATTTGATGGGTTTTGTATGATTCAATTTGACCTAAAGACCGATCGATATGTGAGCCCACATAAAGATTTGCCACGAGAAAACAAGGTGGTTAAAACTAAAAAAACTTGCTAATTGGCTGATTTAATTGGAAATTAATCTTTGGTAATGTCCAATCCAAAACATGGCCCATCCATTAAATGTATCAGATGCAGATGTTAGTGGGCAACATGTGAAGGGTGTAACTGAGGGTCCCTTCCAGTTTTAGGGTTTCTTCTGCCCACTTTCCATGTCATAAAATCTCTAATTAACCCTTTTAATGCCAAATTAGCTCAACCATAACTCTTTTTATATTCACTTAATTGAGCCCACATTTATTGACCGTCCGATCCCAAATATGAAATATCCAAACCTGTGTATAACTCCCGACAGAAACAAACATCCTTCCCATCACCTCGAATTTTTCTCTTAATGTATTGTGATTAAGTGGTATTGGTGATAAATTTATTATAATTAATTCAAGTATAAACAGGTATTGATGATACTTCCTCCATTCTATTTTAAGAGATATTTTTTTTATTTTAATTTATCACACTCTAAATATCATTTTCAAAATTTAAGAAATATATTTACATATATCCTTATTTATTATACTACTTATTAAATATTTCTCTTTATTATTACTCTCTACTTTTAACTAAAATTAAATAAAATTCTTAAAAATATAAAAAAAAATATTTTTATCAATTATTATAATTTTTTTTTGAAATTGAGGTATTTTAATCATTTTCTTAATTTCAGTAAAAAATAGAAAAATACCTTTCAAAATGGAATGGGAGTAAATTTTTTATAATTAATTCAGAATTATAAAGTTATTCATAATTCCCTCAATTAAAACACATTATAGGAAGACATTAATGCACCATTCAATAACAATAAATGAGAGTTGTTTACATAATTAGGACTATATATATATACACACACACCTGCTATGCAAAAAATTAGTCATGCTTATAAATTCAAAGATAACTGTAATTTTTAAAAATAGTTTACTATACAAATTATATGGTCGATTGATAAATAAAGATATATAAGATAAATCTCACTAAAAATTTAAATATCATTAGAAAAATTTGAATTCAAAATGCGCTACAGCTTTGATCGAGTATTGATTATCAAACAAAATTCTGAAGCATTCGAACAACTAAAATAACAAATAAATAATTAATTTTTATCTCTAAAAGAAAATGAATCCCACAAAGTTTATTTTTAATTAAAAAAAGAGCAGCCTTTAAATTTGAAGTTATCAGTTGTAGTTATTTGGGGTCAATGTCCCAGGAGATTAAGATGTATTTGCTCACATTTATTTTTATTGTTTGAAAAGAATAGAGAGAGGACATTAATTTGTTATTTATAAAAATGAAATATTACGAATAAGTGAAGCCCAAATAAATCCAAATATTATTAATGAAGTTGTTTGAGGAAGGGTCCAAAAATAGCCAGCTTGAATTAAACAGCACTATATATTTGCGGGATTTTGTCCAAATTCCACTAACACTTCACAAAAATCTATGGCAACATTTGCCATTTTCACGGCAAACCGCTCATATCAAATTCACCTCATTACTTTTTTCTTATTTTCTTCATTATTTCATGAGATTCCAAGGTTGAAAACTATCAGATTTTTGTCCTTTAATAAAAAAAGAAAAGAAAAGAAAATCATTAATATCTACGTATATTCGACTTCATTTTATATAGCATTAATAATTAATAATAATAATAATCATCATCATGGTCTCATAAAAAAAGATTCAAAGGACAATTTACGTAATTTCATTTTCCAATTTGAAATAAGTTTGGAGGATAATAACTTTACCTCAAATTAAAACATGATATTTTTTAATCATTCGAAGTTTTATTGCTATTTTACATAAGGTTTTACCTTACATGCAAATCCACATATTGTTGGTTGCAATAAAGCCATAAGTTGATCAATTAGGATGAGTTTATGAATTTTATTAATTATTGAGTCAAATTATAAAGAAAATATATGTGAGAATATTAAAATTTTTGTAAGCAATAATGAAATTACATGCATAATTAAGAAAGTGCAACGGCCTTCAATAATTTTTATCTCTTGAGTCTTGCAATTTAATTTTATGAAATTTGATTTCTCTTCTTAATCTCTCAAAAATTTATAGTATTTGTTGATGGAGAAAGAATCCATATTATAGCGTAGAAAGAAAATCATATCAAACAATAGTTTATAATAGAGTCCATTGCTCCTATTACCATTAAATTTAGATATTTATATATCATTTTTACTCCTAAGATTTGAATTTGTTAAGATTATTCGATTAATTTAATCAAATGTTACAAATAATTTGGCCTCTTACGCCCGTTGGAAAACTTAGGAAATTGTTATAGGGTAGAGACGACTAAATTTATTATTATATTTTTTTTAAGGAGACGACTCTATTCTTATTATTATTTTTTTTTTTTTTGCCATCCCCACCCCTATTTTATGATTAAAAAAACAAAAGAAAATAAAAAAAAAAACTATCTCGAAAAAGAAGCCCATTTCAGTCCAACAGCTCTTTAGGCCAATGAAAGCCCAATCCAACTTTGTCTCCCAACTTAACATTTTTTGTTTTCTTAAAAAGAAAATAAAAATAATAATAATGAAAATAAAGTCTCCTTTTTCCACACTTTTCAAAGCAAGAACTGGATAATAGCCAGCACCAAATCACACAAAAAAAAAAAAACCCCAAATTCAGCTGCAATGCCAGTCTTCAAAACGCCGTTCAACGGCTACTCCGTCAAATTCAGCCCTTTCCACGAATCCCGGCTCGCCGTCGCCACCGCTCAGAACTTTGGGATCCTCGGCAATGGCCGCCTCCACGTCCTCTCTCTTCCCCCATCCCCAAACCTTCCCCTTGCCGAGCTCGTCGCCTACGACACCGCCGATGGTGTCTACGACGTCGCCTGGTCGGAATCTCACGACTCCCTCTTGGTCGCCGCTATCGCCGACGGTTCCGTCAAGATCTTCGACACCGCTCTTCCCCCAACACAAAACCCCCTTCGATCCCTCCAGGAGCACACGCGCGAAGTTCACTCCGTTGACTACAATCCTACGCGCCGCGACTCCTTTATCACTTCCTCTTGGGACGACACAATCAAGCTCTGGACTTTAGATCGTCCGGCAAGCATCCGAACGTTTAAAGAACACGCGTACTGCGTGTACTCCGCCGCTTGGAATCCTAGACACACTGATGTTTTCGCGTCCGCCTCCGGCGATTGTACGGTCAGGATTTGGGATGTTCGTGAACCGGGGTCAACAATGATAATTCCAGGTCACGACTTCGAAATTTTGTCTTGCGATTGGAATAAATATGACGATTGTTGTATAGCAACGGCTTCAGTGGATAAAAGCATTAGGGTTTGGGATGTGAGGAGCTATAGAACGCCAATTTCGGTTTTAAATGGGCATGGATATGCTGTTAGGAAGGTGAAATTTTCGCCCCATCATAGGAGTTTACTGGTTTCTTGCTCTTATGATATGACTGTTTGTATGTGGGATTATATGGTGGAAGATGCATTAGTTGGGAGATATGATCATCATACAGAATTTGCAGTTGGGGTTGATATGAGCGTGCTTGTTGAGGGGCTTTTGGCTAGTACTGGCTGGGATGAGTTGGTTTATGTTTGGCAGCACGGGACGGACCCGAGAGCTCCTTGACTGGGAAGTCTTTTCGTACTTTTTCTTTTAATCTTGTTTTTGGTCTTTAGATAGTGCAAAGTTTCAATTTTGATACAACAATTCATGAAAATCTGTGCTTTGTTGGGGATCAATTTGACATTTAAGTCTTTTGAATAACTTGATGAACCATCCCCTGTATATCAGTTTTAATAATTTAAATGATTTACATATCAATTTGTGTTTCCATGCCATTCTGTTACTTTGTTCTTAAATGAAAGCATGCATGTTAAATTATAAGACAACTCTGATGCACAACAGTTGACCATATGCTTGTTAATCCTAGCTTGAGGGGGATTTGTTAAGTTGTGGCTCACATTTATTTTTGAGAAGTATATAATGTTCACGAAAGGCTTTTGGTGAGAATCGGGGTTCTGCATGTAGGCATAGTACAGTTTTTATAGTAAGGAGTTGTTTGCACTGTTGAAATGGTAGTTATTTTATTAGACCTTTCTTATTCCTATTTGTACAAGGAATAGTCCCGAGTTCTTCTATAAACAGGATTGTAACTCTCTTTCTTATTGGAGAAAACAGCAGCTGATTGTTGTCGACGCTGGCAAACTTGCTAAACAACTGTAACATATCACTTTCTTCTTTCTTTGCTAATCCACCTGTAGACACATAGTTTCCACTAACAGGGTTGCGCTAGAGTCAGTTTCTCAGATTTTGTTTGCAGGCTGTTGGACAGCACAAATTGCATATTGTATGGTGTGCTTCTCTGAACTGGTCCCAGGTCATATTGATAACTCGGGGAGCTTGGAGGAGTTGGAGATGTAGAGTCAAATTTGCATTTCATCTCCAAGGTTTTCATGTGACAAGTAACATTTGGAGCAATCTGTAGGCATACTAATCTCTGTAGGAATTAAATTTTCAGTAATTTTTGGCAAGTGTTTGGCACTGCTGTTCTTATTTGGTTGAGATTTTAAACCCTGGGATATCTCCAAATGGTTTGAAGGATATATCGATTGGTTCGTTGTGTTTATTTAATGGATGATTATAAATTTTGGGAGACAACTGCTTAGCATAGGCTGGATGAGCTGGTATGTGCCGTTCGAATGCTACACCCCTTATTTTTCTTCCTTTTTTTTATTTTTATTTATCCCTTTCTCTCCATTTTTTTGTTTTTTTATAATTGTTTAGTTTATATTATATAATTCGAGTTGGATCGGTCTGTTATGGAAATAAGTTGTTTTTGTTTTCTTCTGTCTCTCTGTTCTCACCGGAAGTATATATTTGACCAACTGGGGAGTCTGATGCATGCCAATGTGCACTCGGTGATATTGGTCACAAGTGAATCTGCTGCCCGTGATGCTCGTATGAGTGTGCTGAGAAACCATCTCCACAGCATTTTCTCTGAAGCTGGAGATAAGCCTCCTATTGATTGTAAATTGAAACCGAACCAGGTTTATGCTAATTGAACTGAACCAATTAATTGAATCTTTTTTATTTTACCCATGGAAATCGAATCAATTAATAATTTAGGAAATTTTATTAAGAAAAATGGCATCATTTTAAAAAATTTTGATTTTCTATTATTAATCAAGCCGAGCCGAAAATTAAATAATGTAAAATGAAATCGAATTAAATAATTGAACTGATTTAATATAATTAATTTAGTTTAGTTTTTTATTATAACCGAATTATGCTCATCTCTAACTAAGATAAAGATGCTGATGATGGTGAACCAGAGGCAGACACCATTGTGCTATCGTTATTTAGCACCAACACTAATACGCTACAAGTGCACACAAAAGTAGTTCTCGTAAATGGAGATCAAGAGTCTAGCTAGCCTTATGGGCTGGACATGTTCATGCAAATATATTCAACCTGGCCCAATAATTAAGATTAATTTCAGTCTACCCATTGGACTTGTCAAATCATTTACTTTACTAAATTTAAATTTGGGGTTTCTACATAAATGCCACACAAAAGTAAAAAAAAATTTCAAGCTCACCTTTATTTCCTTTCACTTTCATAAACGCTTTTATTTTTTTTTTTTCATAAATACAATTTTTTTTAATTTTCACTTTCATTTTTGCTTTCTTCTTTATCTACATTATCTTTTTTAAATCTTTTTGAAATGTTAATCCATATATTGTCCATTTTGCTTAATAAAAGAAACAAAAATTGATTATTTTTGAATCAGGAAGTTATAATAAAAGTATATTGTAATGATCCAAATACGGGATTAGGGATTAGTCGGGAATAGTATTTTTTGATTGTAAATAGTGATATCAGAATGAATAGTATATTCGAAGTCGAAAAATATTTTATTTAATCATTGAAAATAGTATTTCAGCAGGAGTTCATAATTCAAATTTGAAATCAAATGAAGGTCGATTGAGCCTTGAAAAGGCGTTAGAGAGTTATTCCCAAATTTAAAATATGACTAATTTGATCTAATTTGACTGGATCATAAAATATGTTATAGATCTCAGAAAAATAATCCGAAAATATGGATGCACTCATATTAATGAGTAAAATTATATGATAATTAAAGATTAATTTTTTGATGACTTTAAAAATTGAATTATTAGACTAGTAAAAGTGAATTAGATCGAAAAATAATCTCCGATTGACTTAAAAATATTTGTGAAACTTAATGAATGTATTTTGAGAATTATAGAAGTATTTGTAGGAAGGTTTGAACTCCAAAACTAAGAGAAAAATAATAATTTCAGTTTAAATAGTAATCGATTGACTGTGGATTTAATCGAGACTTTAAAAATAGTAAATGATCATCAAAAATTTTAGGAAGTTCCAGTTAGGATCTAATTAGTATTTAGAATTATTTGATAGTAAAAAAATGATTTTACGGTAACACCGAAAATTTGCTAATCAAACTAATTTGAGTGAATCGGATCGAAAACGGACTCCGATTGGGTTAAAAATTTGTATGTAAGCTAATGTATATATTTTATGAATTATGAAATTGATCTTGAGTGAATTTGAGCTTGAAAAGAGAGAGAAATAATTTAAAGTGAATTAAATGGGTTTAAAAATCAAATTGGGCTTAATTAGATCCAACCACAACCACTTTCGTTGAACCAAGATCAGCCCAAACTATCCCTATAAATAGCCTAAAAATCTGCAATTTTTTAGAAAATTTATCAAGGTTCTCCCGTTTTCTCCTATTTTCTTCTTGGCCGAATTGGCCATTCTTTCTCCCATGGCTTTTTTGTTTTCTCTCTCCAAATATTCCACCAAATTAACTCATCCCAAGTGATTTTCAACCCCTAAATTCAATTATCTAGATCTCTAGAGCTTATTTGAAGTGAAAAAAATCATAGAAATCAATAGGAGAAAAGAAATAGTCAAAAAAAGTAAGTGATTTTGATTAATCACTACAAAAAAACTGCAGATTAGTGACAGAAAATCCGTCGCTAAATACCATTTTTTAGTCGCTAATATATTACCGACGGATTTCAAATTCAGTCGCTAATTTAGCGACGACATAGTTCGTCGCTAATTTTTTTTGTTTCGTCGCTAATTTATATTCCTAATTAGTCGCCGAATTAAAATAATAATATTTAGCGACTACATTTTCCGTCGCTAATTAAAAAATTACTGTAAAAGTTGGCGACGAAATATCTGTCGCTAATTATTTCTTAAATTCTAACGTGTTTCAGTAGCGACAGTTGCTGTCGCTAATCCGTCGCGAAATTATTGCATAATTTAATTTTTCTTTTATTTTTAAATTTTAATCCTGTACATAATATAAATAATAATCTTATACTATAAAATTCATATATAATAGATACAAATATAAATAATAATCTTATATTTTCATATATATATATATATATATATAATTTGTAATGAATTCATTACAAATATAGTCAACATAAAAAAAATCAATATATAAAACAAAGTGCAGTTAAATCAAGCACTTAACTAATTCCTAACAAAAATGGAGCATGACAGCATCCTAGCAACTTTCTTTCTGTAGTTATTATCCTATCAACATATCCCAGCAAACTGAGCAGTGTACAATACTAAAGTTGTTGGCCATAATGTGCGATCGATTCTTCAATTTGAAAATTAATTTCTTGGAAGAATTTTGAATATCTAAACTACAAAAGAAAACATATAATGAAAGAAGCTACATAATGCAAGTTAGATGATAAGCAAACTGAGCAGCTCATACCTGATATCTGATTTCCTAGTTAAGAATTTTCTATTTTACAAAAAGAAGCATGCCTAGCAATACCTCACCGACTTTCTCGACAAACTCCAAAAATCTAAAAGTGTAAATATGGAAAATAAAATGGCAGTAAAAGCAGCAAAAAAGGAAATCGAAGCTAAAATTCTAAAAAAAATGCAATGGAAAGCTATGAGTTGTTTTTACTAATGAGGTTCCCAAATATCATTGTCAACTCAACATCCGGTTAACCCGGTGCATAACATTGTCAACTTTTATGCCTACTAACACCACTAGCAAAACAATAGTTCAATTCTCCCATCTAAATGCAATAATTCAACGAGTTAAACCAACATTGCCTTTTCATTTAAACCAAATGCACCCACCACATAGCAACTTAGCAAAAGGACAAGCAGCTTAAACAATTTTAACGATCAAGAACAAATACAAGTTAGTATTAAGAATTTCCAAACCTTATATGAAGCCTGAGATTTGATTTGCAAACTAAATCAAGCTCTTCAATCTTTGATTTCTATAATGACGATTACACTAGCATCTACAATTACATATATTCCATAGCCTTTCATTCTAGCAAATACCTAAAACTGGAGAAAGTTTGCAACTTTTTGAGAGATGAATTACCTTTTATAATAGCAAAAATAAGCTCCAACAGCTCAAGAGAAGGTTTCTTTTGATCTAGATTCACCATAGACTTAGATACTTGGTTCACGAAGCCATATGAAACTATAACAAAAACATAACTGAAATGTATAAAAAGGTAGCTAAGTTATGAGCTCCATCAATATTATACCCAAGATCGAAATGAGATACATACAAGAACACCATTCCAACGGATCGATTTCATAAATCTAACCTCTTGTAACAAGCTGGCACATGCAGCTAACTATAGCAGCCACGGAAAAGCTATCTACTTGACCGGAAAGAGGAAGCAAAAATTCCTGAAACTCCACTTCTTCTTAAATAGTCCCAAAGCCAATATATGATTTTTTTATATATTTTAATCAAAAATCTCGGTTTTGCCTGATTCTGTACAAGTTGTGTAATTTTAATCAATATTAGGTTAATCCAACTCAATTAAATATTGAAGGAAAATGTAGCTGTACATGCATTCACCATGTGATGAAAATGTAACTCAATTAAATATTCAAGGAAAATGCCTAATTCTGCATTTTGGACTTCAGCCAAAAATAAAATATTAAATGAAAAAAGATGAAAATGTACCTTCTCCATGTTGTACAAATAAGTTGGCTCAAATGCTTTGCTCTTATTCTCTAACCATTGAACTAAAATAGATAAAGTAGGTTCTTATTGATTGTTTTAAGCGTGTTACACAAAAAAGAGATACAGTGAAAACAAGTATGAAAGTTATTTTTCATAGAATAGCAGAAATAACAAGAAGCAAGAGGCAACAAGGTGTCGACCAAATGTTCAAAAGAATTTAGAGGAATCGTATGGATGTGAGAATAATAGGTCAAAGCTTTTTTATCCACATTGCTATAAGCACTAAAACCAAAGGGCAGAAAAAATATAAAAACCAATCTTCTTAATTCTCACAACTTCCTATATAGGTATTTAAACTATCATTCATCCAAATCTAACGTTTTAGAAACCTTCAGATTTCTGAATGATGGAATCCATTTACATATGTTACATGAATCACTAACAAGATTTTGATATGTTCTAAGGAAACTCAATATCTTTTATAGTATCGATTCTAAAAACTTGAAGTAGCATTAATATAATATGAAGTAAAGTATGGTTAAATCACAACACAACTCAAAAACTGAATCCTGAATCTGAAATAATTATAAATTATGCAATTTAAACCAAAATAATTTCCAATGCTAACATTAATAAGTTGATAGATACCCGTATCAAGTTCTTCACGAAGAGGTAATCAAAATATAATTTCATAACAGAAACTGAAAAGGTACAGATAAATCAAAAATGGAAAGAAACAAGGATAAAAATACACATTATGCTTTTCTAGTAAACAGGTTCTCTGCATGATGTCAACTTACTTCCCAAATCAGTACTTCCAATAGTCTATTCTCCAAGATTAAAAAAAAGATGCATATCAAGCCAGTCAACATTAAAAAAGATGTTATACATAAATATCCAAGATGCACATATCCAACAAAAGTACTCTGTTGGAATGTAAACAGTGATTTTTCAATGTAATATGCACATTGATCATTAGCACCTACCAGGAGCTATAGATTTAATGCCTACAACAAAAGTTAGTTGACCCCAAAGCTTAAGAAATTTAATAAACATGTCAAGAATATATATATTTGAATGAAAATTTTAAAAGCTGCAATAGTTAGGCAAATCAAAGAAGCACAGTTTTGGCTTAAAATATATCATGCTCAGCTCTGTGACCTCCTTCAGTCTTGTTTAGTGGTTCTCACCAAGTTCGCTGCTCTGCTGCTACCTGCCAATGACTTCTTACTGTTGTACCTCTGTCAATATCAATGGAACAATCACCTCTCGAGACATAAACCAATGAAACAATAAGACCAAAAATAAAAGTAAAAATAAAAGAAAAAAAGTTGCAAATTAATTCACCTGCTTCCCAATATCAAAGGGCAGATACTTGTACTTGATCATATGCACTTGATCATACAGAAGACATTGTAAAAAGACCATTTGAGATCAATGGAGTCTAGTTTATGCAAAAGTAATTAGATGGCAACCGAAAAATATAATAGCTTGGCAAAGTAATTAGTTTATGCAGTAAACAGTCCCCATCAAACTTAGGCAACCGAAAAATATAATAGCTTACATTGAATTATAAAGATTGGGAATATATAGGGGTCGTTGTTTATGAGTTTTGGCTATGCATAATCAAAAATCTGTAAATTTAATTTTAAATGTGTTCTTATTAAATTTATAAAGTTATTGGTAGATTAGGGAATAATTGGGAATGAATAATATTAAATTAAGTGATATTAATCTAAGCTAATGGAAATAGATGGCAAATTAAAAGAGAGCCACATACGTGGCTAGTTGTCAAGTGAAGATAAAGAGGTTAACACCATTAAATATCTATTCTTAATTATGCCATAAATATACTTACTTTTGCTGAGATGGAATAGATTGACTATATATCAGAGTTTTCATAAGAATTATTTTAGATGAGTTGACGTGTCTATGCTTGGAACGGTATAGTTTGTAATGCTGGAACTAAGTAGCAGTTTTTAGTATTCTGTTTACAAATTTTTCTTTGGAAATCCAAGTCAAGTGATTTCATTTGCTAGTTAACCTTAAGAAATAGGACTATAACTTCAATGCAAACTGAGAAGTCTACTTCTGTCTTAAAGCTATTTGACATCTAGTCCTGAGTTTTAAGTTATAAAACTAGATTCATATTGAAACCTAAGAACAATTTATAGAGTTTTGAGTATAATTTCTGTTTGGATTGTCTGATTAAGTTGATTCTAGATTCTAGTTTAATAAGAATTTTATGCAAACATTAAAATGTTCATTTTAAGCTTATATTGTATTGATAATTATAATACTGATGTGATAGCAAGGCATGAATGAAATTACAGGATGGGTGAGGCTATGAATATAAATGCCAAGACCATTATTTTAATAGTGTATAATTGTTGTTGAGTTTCAATTCATGTAAGAATCTAAAAATGCCAATCAAGGCTTCTAAGAAGAATCAACAAACCTTCTAAAAAGAAGTTATGAATTGAAACATATTCCACCATTAAGTGAATGAGTATAAAAAACAGTTAGGAATTGAAACCTTCTAACATGGTTGTAATATGCAGCAAGCATTCTCAGAAGCACCTGCGAAATGAGGCAATACACAATTTGAAGATGAAAACTATGAAATAGGCAACGAAAATTCATGTTTTATTCACAGCTTGATGATAAAAATATAAACTTACTTTGACTTCTGCTTTCTTCATTGTTTTTATCATATATTTATCATCATTTGTCAAGTAAAAGAAGCTACCACGAAGTGCATCATTACCACATATGGATAACATGTAATCATCTGCATCTACCTTGAACAGCTTCCTTAGTGACCTAAACACCAAAAATTTACTCATAATATTTGTACAGAACTTACAGATATATATAAACATAATAAACTGCATATATAGTCTAAGCAAACAAGATTTTTAAATTTAATAGTAATATACCTGAAGTAACAAAACTGCATATATAATAAACTTACAGATATATATAAACATAATAAACTGCATATATCGTACGGAGGTGGAAAAAATTACAAGTAACAAAATGAAGCATTTAGCTCACCGAAAGTTCACCGGAGGTTCGCCGGAACCTCGCCGGAGGCACCCCGCCGCTGTCCACTCTTAGCCGGAGCCATAAGTAGTTGTCCAGTGGCGTTCACCCGCTTCGTGGCCGTTCATTTTGATCGGGATCTCACAAAAATCGCCGGCAGCCCCCTCTATCCGATTTAGCCATCTCCGGCGAGTGGGGGAAAACGATCGGTACCGGGAAGCTTACCTTACTTCCAGTAGTCGACAGGTGGTGGTGGTGTCGCCACCTGCTGCCTTGGCTTGCCGGAACGGAGGGAGAGAGTTGCGGCTGGAAAGAGGAAGCGAGAAGGAGACTCAGGCTTTAAATGCTGTGGTCGGTAACGGAAAGGATATCCAGGAAGCGGCGGCGATAAGGTGCTCGCCGGAGACGCTCAGCCCCCTGAACGGCAAAAGGATCGCCGGCCCCTCCCTCTCTTTATTCCCTTCTTTGTTTCCCGTTTTTGTTTCTTTTTTTTTTCAAATGATGGCCTCACCTCTTTTTCAACTAATGGCCACAATTCTAGGTTATGAAATATCTACCTTTTGCTCTTTTGTTTTTCAATTTGTGGCCACAAATTTATTGTTTATTATTATTTTTTCATTATTATTATTATTATTCAAATAATTATTATAAATTAATTTATTTTAATTTCTTGTTATTGCTTAAATCATACTTTAATTAAATATTATTAATTTATTAACTTTAAACTTACACACTTACTCATCGGATCCTTAATTATTGATTCTCATGAGCCGGTATCAAAATACTGTTCATTTATTAAAATATTTTTCAAACGACTCAAAAATTTTGGGTCGTTACAGGCACTGAAGGCGACTCAAGAATTTAAAGTCTTCTTAAATTATTATTATTATGATTATTATTATTATTATTATTATTATCCAATAAGAAACTTAAATCTTATTATTATTATTTTAATAATTATTATATATTTATTTGTTTTAAATCCTTTGTCATTAATTCTTAAATTTTTTCTTTAAATTCAAATTATCACTTTAAAATTTTGAAATTATGCAAACAAATCAATCCTAGAACCAGTATCAAAATATTGTACACTCGTATTAAAAGTGCTCTTGCATGATTTCAGATTTTTGGAACGTAACAAATAAGTTTGAATAAAAATAATTTAATTATAGAACTAGACATTTCAATTATTAAAAACTGAAGTTAATTCAATTAATTAATTTTTATTCAATTAAATAATAAATTAACCTTAAAATCATATACGCATTAAATTGAAACGGCGGAGAGATGTGAGGGGAGAGAAAATATTATTTTTATATGTAGGGTAAATTTCTGAAATTACTAAAATACCCCTACCAAATTTCATCATTTTATCCTTGTATTCAAGGATAATTTTGTAAATATATATAACTAAAATTTTTAATAATTTAAAATTTGCTCAAAATTTTAATAAAATAAAAATAAATTATAAATTTTTCATAATCATTTTAAATTTTCACAGACCTTAAAAACTAATCTTCACCGTCCAAAAATAACAACAAGGAGTTTCAAACGTACTAAAAAAAATAGACCAATCTAACGGTAAATGATTTTTCGATTGACTTCACATACAAAATTGGTCATTACGTAAAAAATCCAGAAAACAGCCTCTTTTTTGCAACAAAAATTGAACTTATAGACCTTAAAAACTAATCTTTACCGTTCAAAATTAACAACAAGGAGTTTTGAACGTACTCACCAAAAATCAGGTCAATCTAACGGCAAATAATTTTTCGATCCTTCGTATACAAAATTGGTCATTACGTAAAAAATCGAGAAAACAACCTATTTTTTGCAACAAAAACTGAACTTACAGACCTTAAAAACTAATTTTCACCGTTCAAAATTAACAACAAGGAGTTTTGAACGTATTCACCAAAAATCAGGCAAATCTAATGGCAAATGATTTTTCGATCGTCTTTGTATACAAAACTGATCATTACGTAAAAAATATAGAAATAACTTCTTTTTTGCAACAAAAACCAAACTCACAGACCTTAAAAACTAATCTTCACCGTCCAAAAATAACAACAAGGAGTTTTAAACGTACTCAACAAAAATTAGGCCAATCTAACGGTAAATGATTTTTCGATCGACTTCACATACAAAATTGGTCATTACGTAAAAAATTCAAAAATAGTCTCTTTTTTGCAACAAAAATTGAACTTACAGACCTTAAAAATTAATCTTTACCATTCAAAATTAACAACAAGAAGTTTCGAACGTATATATATATGCAAATCGTAACCAAACCGTAAATTTGCAGATTCAAATGAACTATATATTTGGATTTATTAGATAATATCTTAACTTATTTATTAATCTGACCATGTTTAGAATTTCAAAGCCATTTCTCCATTTTCAAATCAGTAAGTTTACTCAGTCTTCCATAACACTCAATTAGGTAACCGCGGTAGTGAAGTTAAATGGTAAGGATGAGTTTAGATGGAGCTTTGAACATTTAGAAAAATAATAGAAATAAAATTGAAAAGTGTGTGTGTGTGTGTATATATATATTAGAAAATTTATTCATTTAGAAAAATAATAGAAATTAAATTAAAAAATTTATTCATTTTGACTTGCATGAGTTTAAGTCTTGGATTAAACTCTATTGTATTATTCAACTAAATAATAAATTAAGCTTAAAATCATATACGCATTAAATTGAAACGGTGGAGAGATGTGGCGGAAGATAAAATGTTATTTTTATATGTAGGATAAATTTTTGAAATTACTGAAATGCCCCTACAAAATTTCATCATTTTATCCTTGTATTCAAGGATAATTTTATAAATATATATTTTAAATTTTTAATAATTTAAAATTTTCTCAAAATTTTAACAAAATAAAAATAAATTATAAATTTTTCATAATCATTTTAAATGAAATAATAAACTTTATATTATTATTATATAAATATAAATATTTATTATTTTTCATAATATGACTATATAATACTTATAACAATTACTTTATTATTATTATTATTATTATTAAAATGTAATTTTTTAAATAAATAAATTTATATTTGGGGATAATTGATAAACAAATCAATTTAATTCCTAATAATTTAATATTTGATTTAAATTTTTTAAAATAAAAATAAATTACAAATTTTTTTATTATTATTTTGAATGAAATAATAAATTTTGTAAATATTTATTTTTATTAATCTTGAACACGCAAATATATAATAATCATAACAATTAGTTTATTATTATGATTAAAAATGTAAATTTTCTAAATAAATAACATTATATTTTGGTATAATTGGTAAAAAATTATTACCAACTTATAAAATAATTTATAATTTTCTGTTACAAAAGAAAATATTCATTTTATATGGTGTATATTAAAATTACTTGAAATTATACATAAACCATGGGAGTGAAATTTAAAAACTTATTTTTTAATTTATTTGCGACAGATTAGCGACTAAAAACTTCCGTCGCTAATCGTATTACAGCAACAAAATACTAATTAGCGACAGATATATTTTCGTCGCTAAACCGTCGCAAAAGAGGCGCTAAAATTTCCCGCCAAAATTAGCGACTAAAAGTTAGTCGCTAAAATTTCTGGAACTAATTTCCTGAATAAAAAATTATAAAATTTAGCGACGGCAAATTTTGTCGCTAATTTCGTCGCAAAACAGGGCGCGTACTCTTCCCGCCAATAATTAGCGACTGTTTATTAATTCTGTCGCTATTTCGTCGCAAAAAAATAGTAAATATCATTCTCGCGACGCAATTATAAAACAGTCGCTAATCCGTTGCAAAATTAGCGACGAAAATTTTTCCGTTGCTAATTTTAGTCGCTAATTGGCAGTTTTTTTGTTGTAAATATAAATTGATTTAATGAGTTTTATGGATAGAATTAGGAATAAATATTATTGTTATATGGTTATATTGAATTAAGGAAGAAAGAAAAAGGGGTTCCTTATGCTTATGGATTTAGCCCTTATAGGTTCAAAAAAGAAGGGAGTGATTTTAAAAGGAGAACATAAAGAAAATGAGGAGTAGATATTGAAGAACAAGAATTCAATATAAGTGGATACAATATCCTTTATTTTCCATTGAAATTGTGTGGTTTTAAGCTTAGGTAACTCACGTGTTTGCGTAAATTTTGCATGTGTAATTGAAATTAAAGTTATAAGTTCATAAATGAAGGGCAAAAATAATGATTTAGGTAATGAAAGTTGGAAGAATAAATTTGTAAGGATATGTTCAATTTGAGTCAAATGGTACATCTTATATAATTAGGATTATATTTGATGATTGATGCATGACAATTGTGAAATTATGCAAATTAACAAGTAATAAGGGAAAATGAATGATAGATAGATAGAAATTAAAATAATTTGGAAAGCAATATGGAAGAGATTCCCGAATTATGTGTTAAAATCTAATATGGATTATTTTAAAGTCTAATGACATTTAAGCATATATCTAAGTAAATTAACATCTAATTTTAGGAATTAAATGGAAAATGAAAGAAAAGAAATTATGGATAAAATATTCTAAGCTTAGCTGAATGCTATACTAAAGAGAACTAATGTGTATGTGATTAATTTATAGAAATTAATAGAATGAATGCGAAGTTAAAATGGAATATATTAGGTATATTAAGGTATACTTTGACGTTTCATATAAATTAACGTTATAACCACAATAATTCATATGTAATATGGCTAAATTTATAATTAAAGAAGTGAAAAATAATATTTAGGGAAGGAACGTAACCTAGGCTGAGTGGGTTATTTAATTTAAAATGAATATATGTTATGATTAAATGAAATTAAATTGTATATAATGAAATGTAATTTAAGTGAATAAATATATGAAAAATAAAAATAAGAAGAAAAATGTAAAGATGGCTGAATGGTATAGGTTGAAGTCTTGATGTATACTATGAAAAATTTCAAGTATGAAAGTATAATACGAAAATTTGATAGAAAATGAGTGTATGTTAATTAATTTGAATTTATTGGAATTCAATTGAATATTTTCTAATTGATAAATATATTATGTTCAAAATGGAGAATATAAAAATGAGTTATGTTTAGTTCATTGTATGACATAATTAATGTTAGAATTGAATAATAAGTGATTTGGAATTGATTTGATAGAAAAAGAACATATTGGAAGTAGTAATGCTTTATAGACTATAAAGTGTTTAAATGAAATAGTAATGTAAATTAAATGTAAGTTAACTTTTTCATAGTAGTTTAATGAAATGAATGATTGAATTGCCATTAGTAATAATCTAGTGGTTAATCTAGTTCGGGATATAGTTGGCTAGCCATAGGGATACTATACCACCGTGTGAGTCATGGCAACTCACTTTAGTAGGCCAATAATGGTTTACTGAATGAATGGAATGTTGAAATGTGAAATGTCAATAGAATGTAACCGTTTAGGTGGTTCTTTGGAATCACTCTAAATATATTGGTTTCGTGTATTTGGTTTAGAAATTTTTACCGATTTGATACTAGGGGTAGCATGGCAAAATGGAAAAATGGTAAAAGTGAAAATAAATAATAAAATAATAACTAAATAAGAGTTTATTAAGAAAATTAAGTGAAAATGCATTTAATTGAAAGAAAATAAAAAGATTGGAGATAAATTGGTAATTTCATTAAATAATGGACTTAAGTAATAATTATGGAAAAGTAATTGATTAAATAGTTAAATATGTAAATTAATGTAATAATAGGGACAAAAAGGTAATGGAGAATAAAGATGATACCTAAAGGACCAAATGGTAATTTGTAAATATTGTAATAAGTGTAAAAATATAATTAAATATTGATTTTATGGTAATTAAGTTTAGTGGAGGGAAAAATTATAGTTAAATGAAAGTTTAGGGAGTAATATGTAAATATATAGTAAGGTGGTTAGTTGAAGGATTAAATTGTAATTAGACTACTAATGTAAACAAATAATGCAATTGTTAAGAGTTCTTGGATTAGATCGATGGTTAAATGAATAAAAATAATATTAAAATAAACTTTTATAATTTTGGGAGACCACAATGTAATTCGATATGAAAATGATAAAATATGGACCATTTGATAATTTGTATGCCAAATAACGGGTTTAGATTGAAAATGAGTGAATTAGTGGCAAAATTGTAGATAAGGTATAAAAATGATAATTTTGTAATTAATTGAAAAGAATTAATAGATTTAATGATTAAAATGGTAATTGGGTAATAAATAAAAATATGAAGGTTAATTCCCAAGTGGAAAGAAAATATAAGTGAACTTATTTGTAAAGAAAACAATTGGTACTAAAATGTAAAATGGTAAGAAAATAACATGTTAAGGACCAATATGTAATTTTATATAAAAATAATATTTTTGTGAATAAAAGATAGATTGCATGTCAAATAAGAAATTAAGTGTGAAAATAAAGATAAGTAGTGACACTAGTATAAATAAGTGATAAAAGAGAGTATCATCGTAATTTAGTTAAAGTGCAGGGACCAAATCGTAATTTAGCAAATGAAATGTTAATTGAAAGATGGAATTGTAAATGAATCCTATTATAAGGTGAAATAGGAACCAAAAGTGTAATTCTTGCACTTAAGTAAAAAAAAAAACAAAAAGTAAAGATTAAATCTTAATTTTACATGTCATAGTATGTATTAAGAGTAAAAGATAAGAAAAATGAGCTATAAGAGTGAATAGTGAAACATATAAGGTAATTTGATAAATGTACAACTTTAAGGACTGCATTATAATTTTGCATTAATAATAGTAAGGAAAGGACTAAAATAAAAATTTAGAAATAGTAGGGCTGTAACACCCTAATCCACATGCTATACAGAACCATCAATATAGATATTAAACTTGTGATAATCACATAAACAATAATGCTTAAAGCCATAATTACATATAAAGCTTTTAAGCGGATACAATACTCCAAAAATAAAAGAACATTTATAAAAGCACTTCTCAAGACAGCTATGAAACTAAAAGGGGCAAACTAAACACTTCTTGATCTTCTCATTTGTGCTGATCAAGCCACAACATCTATCTATCCAGAATAAAGCCTATCTTGATACCTACAAGGATAATAAAATCCGTGCTAAGCTATAAAGCTGAGCGAGGAACAACATATTCTATAGGCAACCTATTAACAAGGATTATCAATAATACAAGCATAAAATTTAACGATGACATAACAATGTACTCTTAATAATTAGACACACTGTTTACAAAGTTATATATTTAACCTCTAATCATAAACATGATAGAGGGAACATGTCATTAATACAGGCAATTAAGGACTAAGTAACTTTGCAAACAATTCTTCAGTTATTAAACCATCAGAGACATAGTTAGGTATGATTTCTTCATGCATATCATACAGTTGTACAATATAGGACGCATTCTGAAATCGCTATCATGTTCACAATTGTGTTATCATAATTGCAATCTTAGCATGGTAAACTATATGTCACATAATATTATATGTACCATATACTATGCAATGATCCATAATAGAGTCATATGTACACACACACACATATATATAGATGGACACATACCATGAAAATAAGTTTCAAAACTACCAAGTTCATTATCCTTTAGTTCAAAGTAAGCCTGCTTATTCTAAAGAAGTGAATAACGGGCTAATCAATATGTACCTAAAGGTATCAAAACATATCCGAAGATACCCGAAGGTATGAAATCAGAATGTAGTCAAAGATACCAGAACAAACTTGAAGGTATGAAATTAGAAGACCTATCAAGGCCAAACAATACAATAGACCGATCAGCGAACCCAAACGTGGTTGGCTACAACCCAAACGGGATTGTTATGATCCAAATGAGACCATCTCAATACAATAGTAGCTACAAAGTACCCTTATAAGCATGCCTATTTATCCACAATCTAGATACAGAAGTAGGCAAGAAACCCTTTACAATAACGATCCATACTTTACTTGTTATTTAATCACATATTTATTACTGTATATCGATACATGGAGTGTCATGCAACACTTGTTCAATAATCAATATTCCATGAACCTGATGCAATACACATCATTAAGTAGATTGTCATGAGGTAACAATATGATTTTAAATCCACATATTGACACTGCTTATACTAGTCATGATAGTTCATGCATTATCACATTGTATTCATGGAAATGAAATCATATATAGTCTCATAAACCATGGGGGTATGACACAGCACGTAAACACATAATCTTTTTAAAAGAATGTACATTTGCGATCCATCAGAACTATCTTCCCTATTCCATTGTACTCATTTAAATCATCACACATTCACACTCACCCAATATATCAGACATGTGTATTTAGTACATTACAATTGCTGATGATGTTTCAAATCTGAGATTAATAGCTAATTATACCATTGCATGTTGTCTTGGCATCTATACATGCATATAAGTCCAATATCATAATCACATATCTAGGTGTATAATCTTAAATACCCACATACTAAAGCAAACATGTGTAAAGGCATAGTATTCTAACCATCAGTTCTCTCATGATACCATAAGAGCATAAACATACCACCATATCTAATCCACTTGCGATAGGAATATCCGTACAATTATTCAAGTACCATACAAATTTATAAATGAAGGAAAAAGTTTCTTAGATCGTTATACTTTAAGGTGATTCCATTCTTTACATATTTGTATTATATTTGTACTCATAGCTTGATATTGTATTAAGTACTCCTTCCCTTACTTCAAATTATAACATCATAATTCCCTTTTATAGTCTATTAGATCATGGTGATCATTAGTTCACTTAAACGATAGTTGTTCAATACCATTTCCCAAATACAACAACCAAGTGAATTCTTACCATATAACATGACCAACTATATGAATGGGAATTGAAACAATAGTATATCAAAACTTAAGGCAACCACACTTTCTAGACTTTAAAGATTATGTTGCAACCAACCTTGTTTATCATTACCATTCCCTCACTCTAAATCCTTATCTTGGTATACTGTTATGCATCAAACTTGAGTAAATTAGGAAGCTATATTGCTTATGATTATTAACAAATGTATCAAAATACGTCCATATGAGTAAAAATTATGGTTAGGGTTCATAGGGCCATAGGAAGGAAGGACTGGGCAAAGTTGGACACAACCACTTGGTGGAGTATCCATAGCACTTGGCTGAGTGCTCTAGCACTCCATGGAGCAGCTACAGCACTCGACAGAGTGCTTTAGCACCCGATGGAGTAGCTACGACACTCGAAGGAGTGCTCTAGTACTCAGTAGAGTGTTTGCCTGCTGTACAGCCATAGAACCAAAATCAACCAATTCTCCTTCCTACTCACAACCATCAGGCATGCACAATAATTTATAATTACTCACTTTTCAGTGTTGAACCTCCATTATCTGGACATTATCTTATCATTCAACATCTTCACTAAGTCTTTAAATTTCAACCCATTAAACTTCAACTTTATTTTATGAATTTCAATTGAAATTCAACTATAAGCAGCTTATTAAGCCCTCTAGTAAATGATAGTTCCTTAGTATAACAATAAATCTAACTGGATAATTAAGATTTACTAATAATTCCCATACTCTTATCAATAATTCATCCTATCTTTATAACAAAACCAACGTAAAATCTCAAGTAGACAAATCTATATTTTCAAAAGTTAAGCTGTCTATTCATTCGTCATCTCAAGCATTTCTTAACTTTTACAAATCTTTGATCCACAAATTCCCTCGTTAAGCCATTAAAACTCAATCATCCATATGCAAGAGATTTAACTAGCTGCCTAAGCATAAAGTCAGTTCTAAGCCTTTAAACTCCTCAAGAAAATCACATACAAGAAGAAAAAATGGATTTCATAACAATCCCATAATATATTATTTAGTTGAGATCTGGTTCCCATACTTGGTATTAAGGCTTCAAACCTTCCTTCTTAACTCTTGATCCATCTCTTAATTATTGATTCTTCCTTCCTTTAAACATAATGGTAACAAGTATGATTTCCTTAATACCCCATATCCAGAAATTAAATAAAAGAAAGAAGAGAAGAAGGATTGCAAGAGAGGAGGAACATTACCTTTCGAAGAATAACTCATCAAACCTTAAGCTATTCACATCTTCATTCAAAATCAGGGAGAAAGAAAGAGAGAAGATGAAGTTTGATCTCCCTTTCTCCAAGAATCGTTCTCCATCACTCAAAATCCACTAAGGTCTCTTCCTCAAGAAGCTATATAAAGAGTTAATGTGGTATCACTAAAGGAATTTTCAAAATTACCCTTGCTCAACTTAATCCCAATAACTTATTCTTCTTAAACTTTAACCCCAAAACTTTTAATTTACTTCAATTACATCATTCCTTATAATTTAACTATACTCTATTACACACATATCAAAATTAGCCCAAAACTTTTAATTTACTTCAATTACATCCTTCCTTATAATTTAACTATACTCTATTACACACATATCAAAATTACTGAACTACCCCTCATTGGACTTGACTTTAATAATGCAAAATACTCTAATCTCATCTTATTTATTCATTGACTGGTGTCTAGCAAGTGTACTAGATCGGCTAGTAATACAGGAAAATATAAATTAAGACCCCAAGATATTGTACCCAAGGGAACATGGATTGTTAAGGATAATATTTATGTATGAATTAAATCAACCTGAGATTGTTTCCCAAATATTTTTGATTTAAAAGCAAAAATTAAACAAAATAAACAATTAAACAAAAAAAAAGCTAAAACATGAATTAAAAACAAAACAATAACTGAAATTCTCTTGCTAAAGAAACTATCCACCTTAACTTTCATTGTAATGACTTAAATTCAATAGAAATACCAGTGATTATGAAAAAACTAGTAATAAAGCAAGATATCTTTATTCAAGTGTATTATTCTTAATATTAAACTCATAGAAAAATCTAATACTTAGCATGAAAATCTAGTTTTAACTTCCTAAATATTCATTGAAGCCTTTCTCAAGTGATTCAACTCCAATTTATTCTTAGTTCATCCTCTCTTAGTATTAACCAATAAAATTAACACATAATCATCTCATATTTCAGATAATAATCATGCATAAACATTAAAGAGTTAATCCAAGAACATGCAAATCATTAACTATGTCCAAACCAATTTTTAGTTATTTATTCAATAAACCAATAATTAATCTCAACACAATCAAAGATAAGAATATGCTTAAAACCAAGAAATAATCAACCGATATTGAAATTAAGCTCAAAATAAAGTCATAACAATGAAAATATAAGATTTCAAGAATCCATTAGCAAAAGAAGAAAAAACTATTTCCTAAACATAATTATAACCTAAAGACAAAGTTGAAAAGAAAAATAAAAACAACGTAAAATAAACTAAGCTTAATTCTAAGATTGGATTTTTTCCTCCCCTTTTCTCTTGTGTTTCAGACTGCTATTTATAGGCCAAAGATGTCGTGGATCCCTTCTCAAACTCCAAAATCAAATAGGAAGCAAACTCTGCCCAAAACAGAAAGTTTGGAGAAAATCCTTCGTGGAATGGGAGATTGAACACATGGCCACGTGTCTCCCAGTGCATTTCTACACGTGGTCACATGTCCCTTTAGTTCTTCCTCACACGTGGTCACGTGTCCATTAACCCTTCCTCACACGTGGTCACGTGTTTGTACGGTTTTCTTCATTTGGTCTTTCACGTGGCCATGGATGAAAATACCTTAACCCTTCACGTGGCCATGTCTTCCAAGCTTTATGCCTTCACGTGGCCACGGGTAGATTTCTTCATTGATTTCATGTGGTCACGTGAAAAGCTTCTGGACTGAATGCTTGTTTTCTCGTATAAATTTTTCATATTTGCAGTTTTGGCCCCAATCATCTTGCCTTTTTACAATTAAGTTATTTTTCTTGTAAATTAACCCTGAAAAATACCAAAATTTATAATTAACTCCAAAAATATAAAATTAACCAATTAAACTCAAATTCAACCTAATTAACACAAAATTCCCCTAATTAGGTGTTTAATTAGGCTTAAATTTTATTCAAGTCATTATCTAATCCTAGCGCCTTAAAATTCAAGTCATTATCTGTAATTTTGATACATCAATTTTTATATTTATTCAGTTGAGCATATTATAGATGACTTGATGGTCATTAATATATTTATGATGCATGGCATAGTTAGTTGAGACTTTAAGCATGTTACACTTTATTTCTTACCCAAGCAAACACCTTTTCACTAAGACACACACTTAATTTTTCATTTGCATGATGTACTTGATGAACTTAATTCAAATAAATTGGCATAGGTTTCATTAGTGTTAAATATAAGTTTCCTTAGAGATTGATTTTCAGTTATGCATTATATTTACTCTTAGCTACTTATTGTTTGACATTGAACTTCATTGTGGCTTCATATAGGTTGAGTTTGTATTTGAATTGGCTTATTTTATTTTGTTCTTATCATGACCAATTAAAATATTTCTCGTCCTTTTATTTAAGCATAATCATCACCAATTATCTTTATACTTGAGATTATGCATTCATACACTGTCCACCTTGTCACCTATGGATAAGAAACAATACGCACTTAAGCAAGTTTGGCCTAGTTACATTTCTTCGCTTAGTTACCATGATTATTAAGTCTTGTTTATTGCACTACATTGGGTTTAGAGGCATGTTTGCTTGTTAACTTAATTCCATTGACCTCTTGCCTTCTTTTTGACTTGATTATGGTTTTAAGTGTGGTTCTCAAAAGTGATAAAATGTGCTGAAATTTTTCATATTTTGCTGAGGACAGTAAGATTTTAAAGAGGGAGATAGAGCTCAGATGAGCTGGATTTTGAAGATCCAATTAAGGGAGTTTTTCTTACCTTGCTCATTTTCTTACTCATGAATTATTTTGTTTTAGTCATTTTTGTTTTTGTTTTGTTGTTTAGTTTTGTTTTTAGTTTACATGTTTAGTTTTATTTGGCATGATTAGTTTAGTTTATTCATTTATCATTCATTATACATTTAACTTAGTTCACCTTAGTTTTTTCTCAAAAATTGAAAATATTGAACTCAAATTT
This sequence comes from Excoecaria agallocha, assembly GCA_037975025.1. NCBI lineage: Eukaryota > Viridiplantae > Streptophyta > Magnoliopsida > Malpighiales > Euphorbiaceae > Excoecaria > Excoecaria agallocha. Next base: position 35,272,351 of record CM075810.1, on the reverse strand, counting down.
AGAATGTGCTATATTTTAAAATTCTTGTTTAGCATTTGAACAAGTATGTTGTTTAATGAATTTCTAGCTAGTTTAAGATTCAATTTGGCTTATATTTGTTAGTTTCTATCTTTTTGAGCACTAAAGACCAGTTTTTGAACTTAAAAAAATAATGCAATGAATTAGTTGAGTAAGGAATTTTAGAACACTAGAATCTTCCTCATCACCCTTCAAAGCATAAAAGCAACTCAAAACAACTTGGAAAGTGATGTAGGCAATATTTTTATTATTAAGCCATATTTTAACATATTTTCCTACCCTATATGCATATTTATCCTTTGTTAGCCATTTTGAGCCTAATGAGGTATGCTTAATGCGTGCCATATTTATTTTTCTTGTTACACTCATTTATTTTACCATATAACCTAAAAAACTTTTATCTTCCCTTTTAGAATTGGCCACTCTAGGATTGGATGGATTAATGAGAATTGAGTATCTTGATGAGTGTAGTAAGATAATTTTGAATTTTATTATTAAAGGCTATTATTGAAATCAAGTGAACAGTGAATTGTGATCTTGTGATTACCCATGTTATATTATTGTACTGCCAACATCAAAGCTAGTGAAAAAAAATGAAAAAAGAGAAAGAAAATATTGAAGTACCATACAAATTTATAAATGAAGGCAAAAATAGTAATACTTTAAGGTGTTTCCCCTTAATTCGATTAGGACCAAGGTTGGGGCCTCACAAAGGGTCCATCAATGTAGTTAAAAGTATAATGAATATTATTTAAGAAATGGCAAAAATAGTAATGGTTGGCAAATGAAAGGTAAATTGTAAATTAATAGAATTTAAAAGTGGACTTAATTGGAAAATAAGTCCGAAAATGTTAGGGTCATTAAGGATGAAAATGTTATAGATAGTGTTAATGCATAGGTTAATGGTGTTAGTATTAATGATAATAATAGTGGCAATAAATTAATTAGTAATGTAATTTAACAAATGTGTTAGCAAAGCATAGATAGATCATAGTAGTAATGAAAGGAAATGATAGAAAAATTGATCAGGAAAGAAAGTAATAGTATTGCTAAATAAGATCCCAGCATTTAAATGTTAATAAATAAGAATGTAAGCATAGTAATAGTTGATTCTAATAATTGATGGATAATCGAGGTAGTATATTAAAAGAATTAATGACGGTATATTATGAGTAACGAATAAGCTTGTATATGCATGCATGTGATTAAGATAGGAAAGTTTGGGATATGTATCCTACCACTGGGCATTGTTAATGCTTAGCGCGTAGTATTGTGACTGCTTGCAGGTTTCGAAGACGGAAAGACTCAACAAATTTTGCAAACAGACATGGAGGATGATGGAAGGCTTAGGCATGGCATGTATGTTATCATAAAGAATAGAAATATAAGTGTTCAAATTATGGTTATGTATTTGTACAAGTACAAACTGTAATTGGTATTGCATATGAACTGTTTGGTTATTATAGTGCTTAATGTTGATGATATTTTAAAAAAAAATTACCGGACTACATGGTATAGTGCAATCGGGTGACTTTAACTCTGATGTGATATCTGAGTTAATCAGTCTCCGTACGTTTAGTATAGTGTTATAAGGGTATTACATATATATAATAAGAGGAACTGTCCAATAATGAGTTTCATTTTAGTAAAGATTCAAACTCTCAATAGCCAACAGAAATTCATGTATCACAATAACAAATAAAATTAGAAAAGTAAGATAAAAACTCTATTAATTAAAAATAAAATCAATAATCACAAAAATAAGCGGTAAAGACACCTATGGAACACCAATTCATACAGATTAGTGAGAAAAAAAAAAATGACTTGGTATCTTACCATTGCCATCACGGAAAATCATCATGACTATATATCCAAAAAGCTTAAAAAAGCGTATTTTAGAAAGAAAAAAACAGTTGTGGTAGAAACTGTAAGCATTCAAAATTATTGCAGCACAAAGATTTAATAAATAAATAAATATTTATGTGACCGCTTAAATTTACAGTTATAATTGCGGCTAGCTTTGTCTTTCTACACATTTGAATATGATTTTGAAATTAAATTTGAATGTGATATCATTTTCATTTGTTGCTTTCACAAATAATTTCACTTACTCTATACAATGTATTTAGTACTTTCTAATTATTTGGCATTTTTTATTTTTATGGTTCTTTTTCTTTTCTGTTAATAAAGACAATAATAGACATACAATTACAATATAATTTGTTGAAATGAAAGAAAAGTTGAGTATTCTACGGTGTTATGAGCTCATAAAGTTAAGGTTTTATGGTGTTATTACTGTGCATTTTCATTATAACTTGATCAAAACATGACTATGGTGTATCAAAAAATATACTGTATTTAGATCAGGTTCAAAAATCGATACAATACAGTGTAAATTGAATACTCATTTTATTTTTTGGGTTTTATGAAAAAAAAATACAGTGTATTTTTTTCATAAAAGAAAACAGTGTATTTTATTTTGTCAAAAGAAAATACATTGTATTTTTAGTAGATTTTCATGTTTAAAATACATTATTTATTTTATGAAAAGAAAATACAGTGTAATTATTGAATTTTATGAATAAAAAATATAGTATATTTTCTTTTCATAAAAGAAAATACAGTGTCTCAAAAGAAAATACAGTTTTTATTAGCACTAGCATGTCTCCTAACTGAATGGAGCGGGTGTCCATGTCCATGCTACACTCTTTTTCACTCGTTCTTGTCCATACAAATTTTAAAACGGAATTCGGTTGAGAATAAATTCATTTATTTGGTGTGATACACAATGGAATTTCGAATGGAATACTGATTCTTCATGTTATAAAGGATTTTTTTTAATAAAATATAATATTTACTTAAAAACATTATACTAAAAAAATATATATTTTATTTCATTTTTATTATAAAAATCTAATTTTATGATATATGTGATTTTCTTTATTGAAGTCACGTGACAAGTAACATTTGGAGCAATTTGTAGGCATACTAATCTCTGTAGTAATTAAAATTTCAGTAATTTTTGGCAAGTGTTTGGCATAGCTGTTCTTATTTAGTTGAGATTTTAAACCCTGCGATGTCTCCAAATGGTTTGAAGGATATATCGATTGGTTCGTTGTGTTTATTTAATGGATGATTATAGAATTTTTGGGAGACAACAGCTTAGCATAGGCTGGATGAGCTGGTATGTGCCGTTCGAATGCTACACCCCTTATGTTTCTTCCTTTTTTTTTTTTAATTTTTATTTATCCCTTTCTCTCCATTTTTTTTTTGTTTTTTATAATTATTTAGTTTATATTATTTAATTCGAGTTGGATCGGTCTGTTATGGAAATAAGTTGTTTTTGTTTTCTTCTGTCTATCTGTTCTCACCGGAAGTATATATTTGACCAACTGGGGAGTCTGATGCATGCCAATGTGCACTCGGTGATATTGGTCACAAGTCAATCTGCTGCCCATGATATGCTTGTATGGGTGTGCTGAGAAACCATCTCCACAGCATTTTCTCTGAAGCTGGAGATAAGCCTCCGATTGATTGTAAATTGAAACCGAACCAGGTTTATGCTAATTGAACTGAAACAATTAATTGAATCTTTTTTATTTTACCCATCGAAATCGAATCAATTAATAATTTAGGAAATTTTATTAAGAAAAATGGCATCATTTAAAAAAAAAAAATTTGATTTTCTATTATTAATCAAGCCGAGCCAAAAATTAAATATTGTAAAATGAAATCAAATTAAATAATTGAACTGAATTAATATAATTAATTTAGTTTAGTTTTTGATTATAACTGAATTCTGCTCATCTCTAACTAAGATAAAGATGCTGATGATGGTGAACCAGAGGCAGACACCATTGTGCTACCGTTATTTAGCACCAACACTAATACGCTACAAGTGCACACAAAAGTAGTTCTCGTAAATGGAGACCAAGACTCTAGCTACCCTTATGGGCTGGACATGTTGATGCAAATACCAATAATTAAGATTAATTTCAGTCTACCCATTGGACTTGTCAAATCATTTACATTACTGAATTAATTTTGAGTGCTAAAAAATTATAAAATTTTGTATTTATAGTAAGATTAGTTTATTTAAAATGAAATTATCTAATAAGCATGGTCAATCATTCACTGAAAATTTGAAATTTGTATTTAATTAAACATTTCATACTCGAAAATTACCTATAATTTAAATGGTTGAAAGTCTTATTTTTAATTGAATAGGATTGAAAATGTAGTTAAAGTATAATAAAATTATCTACATTTAAATAATAAAAAGTAATTTTTGACATAGCACTTTTTTTTTGGATGGAGAACTCGTACGAAATATAGCACATTTAAAAAAGTGATTTTGTAGTAAAATGATAAAAAGCATTTTTGGTATATATAATTGGTTTGTAGTTGAGTTAGACGTAGCACATTAATTATCCATAGAATTTTTGGACTGTCTGATGATTTGTTTAATCTCATATTTTTAGGCATGTCGATGTTTCAAATGCTTGTTTTTTTTTTATGATGTCCACTCCACATAATTCACAATCAATCCCCAACCCCACCTTATCATTGATTTAAACAGAATCTCCTATTTTTCACAAGATAAGAGAACAAATTCACATTCTATGTATCAAATTCTCTTTCGCTTCAGAGATTACCCAAACTTATTCTTTTAACATAAGATAATTATGCCTTTTCTAAATAGATAAATAACACTATGTCTATGACTATACATTCTAAAATTAATTTATATAATTAATCCTTTATTGGCCCAAGCCACCCCAAGTGTGATTTTGCAGAACCGATGGCTCTAATAACATGTGAAAAAAAAATGAATTTGAATCTAATTCAATTCCAAAAACTAACCCCTGTGCTAAGAATCGTATAAACTAAGTAAACATTTTTAAATGAAATAAGTATGTAAATACAGTTATACGTAAATAAGCTTAATTTCAAATTAAGTAAACATGAATCAAATTAAAATTTAATTGAACATAATCAAATTAAAAATAGTTGAGTAATTATACACTTGGGTCTGGGTTGCAAGTACTGAAGTGGATAAATTCTTATCCTGCCCAGCATGTCACATAGAGTAAAATTACTATTAATACTTATTCCAAACCTATTTATTTATATTTTGAATAATGCAAAAATTGGATGGGTTGGGTATCCTAAAGTACCACTCTTAATTTCCTTTTTCTGTTTCGTATAATTCACATTTATTTAACACTTTCTAAATACAGCTAATATTTGTTGTTTCAGTTACATGGAGAAATAATTAAATAAAGCAAATTAAAGAATATATATTGTTTTATCATCATACTAAACAGGGTAGTACATTTTAAACGAGGACTCAGACACGCAAGATTGGAAGTTTTAGATGTTTATTGCTTGGAATCATCCGTCAAAGAAGGTTCTTTATTTTTATTATTATTATTATTTTTTGTTACAATTACATTTTTGCAGTAAAATAAAAATCGAATTTTGGTGAACTGAAAAAAAAAATTGCTTGTTGATTCTACCCAACTAACAATCATTATTGTCATTCATTACTGTTCGAAAAATATGCATACAAATACACATAAAAATAATAACTAAAAGGAAACATATTTATCTCTTGTACCGCAAAACTTTTGATAAAGCGAAAATACAGTATTTTAATTTTGCATTATTGGTTAGATCTTTCACCACAATCAATTATGCCAAAAAAAAAAAATAGTAGAAAAAAACGAAGGAAGAGAACCAAATATTTTATTTGTCAAATAGAGATATAAAATCAGTTTGATAAAATCATTAACCTGAAATAGATTTTCTGATCTGGTTTATTAGAATCATAATCCTAGTAAAATTCTGATTTCTTTTTTGATCAGAATTAGATAATTTTAAATTGATTAAGATAAATATGAATAAAATTATAGGTATATCCAAACTCTATCAATTAAATTACCAAAGCCAACTTAATAATTAACTTTTAGTGGGTTATAGAATATAAGGATTGTTAATTGAATAATTTCTTAATCAATCTTAGCTACTTGAAATTATCCGTATCTAACCCAAAATCTTATGCAAAATCCAAAGCTTAAAGAAGCTTTTATGTTTCACGAAATAGGTGCGTTTTATCTCTTCAAAGCTGGTCAGTTGTCATCTAAAGGTGATTTTGGTTATAGTCAAAGTGGGTGGTTTTGCCCTTTAAATTATATTCCCAAACAAATTAGAGCCTGCTATCAATAATTGGTTCACAGATTTTAACAAGAAAAATTAGCTAAGCTATCTTATAATTTAAAAGCTAGCTTATAAAAGGAAGTTGATTTCCAAAAAAAATATTTTATTCTTAACAGTATGTCAATAAATTTTCGGTTAATTTATTTTTATTTTCATTTTCGGGAAAAAATTATTTTAATTTTACTTGATTTCCAAAATGATATAAAGAATCTTTAAAATCTGAAATCCGAATGTAATGCAATAGCAGGATATATATCTCAAGGACTTCACTTCTCCACCTCAACTTTTCAAGGGGAAAAAGAAGTGCATAGAACATAGTGCATTCACATAATTATATCCACAATAAGGCTATATTATATTCTCTTTTTACCTGTCTTTTATGGATCACCTTAGCCTGTCGGCTACTTACAATGTATAGCAATGGCTGCAATTTATGGATAGGAATTGGATAAAAGGATGATAACTTGATAGGGGCATTTGGTGTCCTTACAGGTTAGAAATCCAAAAGCAAACATATACATCTCCATCATTTCTTTTAACCTCTGTTGAAAAACTTTCTTCCCTCTCCCTGTTTTTATATCTTTTTGTAGTTCCTCAAAAACTTAATCAATCCTTATCCTTTTAACAATCTTGTCAAGATATGAGTTTAATTTCACTTGTTGCCACTAAATTTATACTTAAATTGCACAAAAATAATGGAAAAAATTTTCGTGACACAAAAGTAATTAAAATTAGCAATATTATACGCAAAAGTAATTATGACTAGTTTCCAATGAAAACTAATTCAGAAAATACATATGACATGTCATATTAGCATCTTGTGCACATGTGAATATTTTTTACCACGTTATCATATGACATGTCAGTATTATCACGTGTCATTTTTTAGGGATATTTTGCCACGTGATATGATAATATGACAATACATTTGATAACGTAGTATAAAAATATTTTCATGTGTATATAAAATGCTGACATGTGCCATGTGTACTTTTTAGAAAACGGTTATAATTATTTTTACATATAATATTGCTAATTTTAATAATTTTTGTGTCACGAAAAATTATTTAGTTATTTTTACGTATTTAGGCATAAATTTAGTAACCATGAGTGAAATTACCTCCAAAATATGAAACATAAATTTTTATATAATATAAAACCTTTTTTGTGATTAAATTAGAAATTACCAATTCAAATACTAAAATGAAGAATTTGTGATCAAATTGATCAGAAAGAGCACATCTTATGTTACAATTATTTATGCTTAAATAGCATTTCAATTATTATGAAAAGAAATTACTAGAAATCGTTATTTATATAAACGTCAGATTCCAACTCAAGTTTCAACATCTGGGTATACGCTTGTTTCCTTTCATTCAAGGCAAACAAGCAGGAGAGCAAGCCTTCAAAATAAGGAGGAATTATGTTTATATTAGGCAAGACATCTGCTCAATCATTCTTTTATACAACAAAAAGGCTTGTTGTTTACTATCAAAGCTTTGTGCACATGCTATAATGAGAGTGTTTCACATCAATGAATTGGAATTATCAATTCCATTAAATCGATAGGCATAGTTAATTTGTACCATTTTCTATCTAACCTACCAAATTACAAATTTACTGAATCCGTACCCTCCTTTTATTTATAATGATAAATAACTGTGTAAAAATAACATTTGAAATTAATTTCATATTTATAAAATATGTATGCAAAAATATATAAATCAATTTTAGATAAGATCTAAACGGAAATGAGAAAGTGATATAATCGCTTTCAAAGGATAATGTGCACCCACCAGTATAGTATATATTATATAGTAATAATAATATACCTAAAATGCTAAATATATATATTTTCTGAAAATAGAAAAAAAAAATGCACCTAATAATCATTAGAAAACCAAAAGAAAAAGGAAAAACAAGAATAAAAAGGTAGTTGATCATTATCTACATAGGCACCCTTAATGGCAAGTGGCAACCCACTAACCAGTTACTCTCATCCTTGTCCATCGCTGTGATTATCCCACCTTTCTTCAACCCTAAATTTTATCTTTCATCTTTTTCTATTAACCTTCTTCTCAGAGCTGTAGTTTAACGTCTTAATGGATAGAACCCCAGATTCTGATATTCATATCCATGATATTCCAGATGCAATTTTATCAAATATATTCTCATTAATCACTGATACTCGTGCTCGTAATTGTATGTCTCTTGTTTGTATAAAATGGCACTTGATAGAGAGATCAACGCGCACATCTCTTAAGCTTAGAGGAAATATTAAAGACCTGTTTCTTCTCCCAACTTGCTTTAGAGCTGTCACTGATCTTGACATCTCTTTGCTCTCTCCATGGGGCCATCCAGTTTTTGATTCTTTATCTTCTATGTCTCTTCTTCTAGCTCAGCATCTCCATACATCTTTTCCTTCTGTTGTTTCTTTAACAGTTTATGCAAGAAACTCTTTAACTCTTTCTCTTCTTGCTCCTCAATGGCCTGCTTTAAGAAATGTGAAGCTTGTGCGTTGGCACCAAAGATCAACTACTTTTCTTGGGTCTGATTTTGTTGCATTATTTGAGCACAATTCTTCACTTTCTTCTCTTGACCTCTCTAATTTCTATTGTTGGACTGAAGATTTGCCCCCTGCTCTTGTAGCTTATCCTTGTGTTGCTGCTTCTTTAACACGTCTTAATCTCCTCACTCACCCTTCTACTGATGGATTCAAATCTAATCAGCTTCTTGACATTTCTAGTGCTTGCCCAAATCTAAGGAAATTTCTTGCAACTTGTGTATTTGATCCTAGATTGATTGGTTTTGTTGGAGATGAAACCTTGCTTTCTCTTGCTTTGAATTGTCCTTATCTTTCTCTTCTTCACCTTGTTGACCCTAGTTCTTTATTCAATTCCAGGAGTGACCCGGATGATGAAGGATACAGTTCTGAAGATGCTAGTATTAGCCATTCTAAGCTTATAGAAGTGTTTTCTGAGTTACCATTGATTGAAGAATTAGTTCTTGACATTTGCCATAATATTAAAGAAAGTTGGGCAGCACTTGAAATGCTTAATTCCAAGTGCCCAAAGCTTAAATCTTTGAAATTGGGACACTTTCATGGTATCAGTAGGGGAATATACGGTAGGCCAGGTGGAATTGCCCTTTGCAGGAACTTGCAATCATTGTCAATTAACAACTGTGCTGATTTGACTGATTCTGGCCTTGTTTTAATCTCCTTTGGCTGCCCAATTCTCTCCAAATTTGAGATCCAAAATTGCAAGATGATCACTGAAAAGGGTATGAACAAATTAGCTTCTATTCTTCATAAAACCTTAACTGAAGTGAAAATTTCTTGCTGTAAGAATCTCAACACTGCCAGCAGCTTAAGAGCACTAGAGCCAATCCGAGATCAAATTCAATGTCTACACTTAGATTGTTTGTGGGAAACAAGAGAAGAAACAAGCTTGAAGAAGAGAAGCAAGATTAGTAAAACTTGGGGGAAGCTAAAATTTCTCTCTCTTTGGATTGGGGTTAGTGAGTTACTAAATCCATTGATATTGTCTGGATTGGAGGATTGTCCTGTACTTGAAGAAATTCAAATCAAAGTTGAAGGTGATTGCAGGAACAAGCCAAGGCTTTCCACTGATGAATTTGGGCTAAGTTCTTTAGCACATTATCCTCGGCTTTCGAAGATGACATTGGATTGTGGAGCTGCAATTGGATTTACACTAACAGCACCTTCGGGGTTTGCGGATTTGAGCTCGTGGGAGAGGTTTTATCTGAAAGGAATTGGGAATTTGAAACTTACCCAACTGGAGTATTGGCCACCACAGGACACTGATGTGAATCAGAGAAGCATATCTTTACCAGCAGCAGGATTATTGGGCCAATGTAGGAGTCTAAGGAAGCTGTTCATTCATGGAACAGCTAGTGAACATTTTATGATGTTTTTGCTTAAAATTCCCAGTCTCAGGGATTTTCAGCTCAGGGAAGATTATTATCCTGCGCCTGAGAATGATACCAGCACAGAGATGAGAAAAGATTCCTGCTCTCGATTTGAAGATGCCTTAAATAGCCGTCAGATTCCTGACTGAACAATGTTCATGGACAGAGTCTAGACAAGAAGAGTTACGAATAGAGTAGTTGTATTTAAATCTCCAATCATACTTGTATATATGAATAAAATTTAGAATTGAGTCTTGAAATCTAGGAATTATTAGCACAATTTCATAACCTTTTAATTCATCTACGAAAGGGGATTGAGTAATCATTATTAATTCTGATATTTATCTGAGAGTTCAGTGTCACTGGAATATTGAGAAATGAATTAGTATATAAGGATGACTAGTTTCATGCCTTATATTAATTCTGATATTTATGGGTAAGGGACTATGCAAAATTACATTAGGTCATTAAATGCCATTTACATTTTCATTTAATTTGGAATGCTATAATATCTTGCTAGAGAATATATATAGCCTTTGAATTATTTATAAATTCATTGCCAATATTAAATAGACCTATAGGATCGCACACAAAGCATTGGACTTAAAATTTTTAAGATAAAGTATTAGGCATTAATTTGGGCTTTTATTTAAAATCAAATTAATGTAAATAATGGGTATTAAATTGCTAAATGGACTTTGGTCCATAAGAGAGGGAAAATCGGCATTACTAGGTTTAATGTAAATTGATTAATTATCTTGGTATAATTAAGGTAATTGAGTATTAAATCCTAATAGCATTTGAATCAAGATGAAACACTTAATTAGGAGAAAATGTAGCCGAAATTAAAAGGGTGAAATCTTAGTGAATTTCGGCATGTGCAAAATCTCTAAATAAGTGGTAGACTTTGATTAAATGTCTTATGCCATTTTAAATTAATTTGAATTTAAAATACTAACGAAATTTGAATTAATTTAAATCACTTAATTAGGAAATGATGGAGGTTAAAAATAATACCTAAAACCAAGGGGATTTTGGCAACCACAAGAATTCCTAAACAAGTGATATAAATTGATTAATTTTATTTTGACCTAATAAGGTTTTTCTCTCTCATTACCGTCACTCTCAAGGGGAAAGGATTCTTCCTTCTTCTCTTGGATTTTTGACAGTCATTTTTAAACCCTAGAAAGAACAATATCAGATCTTGTGTCTTTATTTTAATACTGATTGCCAAATACAAAAGGTTTAGAGCTGGCACTCTCCTTTTAAGCCTTCTTTACAAGTGTGTGTGTGAGCATAGAGAGGTGTGGCGTAAAGGCAACATCTTTGGCATTGGAGATTGAGATCAGATATATATAAGTCTATCTTATATATTGGCCATTGCAAAAATCAAGTTTTGAAGAGCATCCAAGGTTGTAAGTTTATTAAAAACCCTAAAATTGCATTTTTGATTCTATATTGTATATTGCGTGGCATGTATAATCAAAATTTTTAATTTTTTCGCTGCGTGATCATTATGTTTATGCCATATGATATCCCATCAAATTAAAGATAATAACATAATATAAATTTAATTTAAATTATTATATACATTTTATAGAAAAATATAAAAAATAAAATATAAAAGTAAATATATAATTTTAAATATATTTTAAAGTATTATTTTAGATAAATTTTAGAGAGAAATAAAAAAAGAAAATATACATATATATATATATATATATATTAGGGCTGAGACAAAAAAATAAAAAATCTATTCGAAATCGAACCAATTTTTTATGGTTTAGGTTAGTAAATATTAAGAATTTTGATTTTCAGTTCGATTTCGATTTGCAGGTTGGAAAATTGATAATTTGGGTTAATCGATATATTTATTTTTTTAATATATATATATATATATAACCCTTAAAGGTAAAAGCCCTAACATCTCTTCTACCTATATCAGACTCCCCTTATGTCACTCGCCCTAAATATCACCAGCCTAGGGATGATCATGGGACGGGGCTGTAATGGCCCAAATATTGAGTTAATCGGGAATAGTATTTTTCGATGGTAAATAATGATATCGGATGAATAGTATCTCCCGAAGTTAAAAATATTTTATCTGATTATTGAAAAGAGTATATTAACAGAGCTTGTGGTTCAAATTTGGGATCAAACGGAGATCGTTTGGATCTCGAAAAGGCATAAGTCACTTCCAAATTTAGAACATGACTAATTTGACTGGATCATAAAATATGTTACGAATCTCAAAAAAATAATCAAAAATATAAAAATGATCGTATTAATGAGTAAAATTATATAGTAATAAAAATTAATTTTTTGATAATTTTAAAAAATTGAATTATGGGACTAGTAAAAGAAAATCAGTTCGAAAAACAGTCTATGAATGACTCAAAAATATTTGTGGAACCTAATGAATATATTTTGAGAATTATTGAAGTTTAGGAAGGTTTGAACTCAAAAAGTGAGAAAAATAATGATTTTGGTTTAAATAGTAACTGATTGACTGTGAATTTGATCGAAACTTCAAAAATAGTAAATGGTCTTTAAAAATTATAAAAAGTTTCAGTTGAAATCTAATTAGTATTTAAAATTATTTGATTGTGAAAAAGTAATTTTACGATAACATAAAAAATTTGCTAATCGAACCAGTTTAAGTTAATCGAATCGAAAATGATTTCTAATTGGACTGAAAATTTATATGTAGGCTAAGATATATATTTTATGAATTAAAGAATTACTTTTGGGAGAAATTGAGCTTGGAAGGTGAGAGAAATAATTTCGAAAACGTATAATAGGCTTAAGCGGATAATTGGGCTTAAATTAGGTTGGGCTAACTTGGTTGGACCAGGACTAACCCATTAAGAGGCTTATAAGAGACAAAAAAATTTGATTTTTCCAAAATTCACCACAATCTTCTCTTTCTTTCCTGTTTCTTCTTTTTGGCTGAATTTTATTCTTTTCCTCTCTAATGGTTTCTTCATCTTCTACTCAATTTTCTCCCTAAACTTAAGCATTCTAAGTAAATTGAAGCTCTTCTATTAGTTGATGGTAGCCTTTAACTTCTATTTATGGTGAAAAAAATGGTAAAAATCAAGAATTGAAGTTTATGTATCAATTTGAAGAATGAAAATGGTGGAATTTCATTGATTTAAGATTATGAAAATAAAGATTTAAGTGTGAAAGATAAGGAATCAAGGTAAGTGGTTACAATACACCTTAATTTTCATGACTTTTATGCAGTAATATGATTATGTAATTTATATAATTATATATATAATTCATGTTAAATTGAAATAAGCCTTATAAATATGTTTAGGGGTGTTAGAATTGATGATTTAAATACCTCAAATAAAGAGAAAAAAAATATATGGTATGGATAATATGGAAGCCAAATTGAGTACTAAGAGATATTAGGGTATGTTTGATGATTTAATGGAAATTAAATACATAAACATGTTAATTAAGGTTACAGATATGTGAATAGAGCTTATAAATGAAAGTTTAAGTGCTTAAAATGGAGGTAACTTATGTTAATCTAATAGTTATAAGGCCACAAAAAGAATAGTAATTGAAAATGGAGTACATAATGATTTATTGAGGATTATTAAAGTTTTATTGAGTATAATTTACATTGATAGCATATTATACTTTAAATGAAGTTATTAGAGTATAATATATTTAAAATAATAGTGAATAATTGGTTAAATATTGATAAGATAGAGATAAATGGACAATGAAAAGAGGTAGAATGGTAAAGTTAATGGAGATAAATTACCATTAACGATATTGGTATTAAATGAAAAATAAAAAGATAAAATAAAAAGGTGTATAACAAATAATTGAATTAAGTGGGATATAGGGGTGTGCAAAAACCGACCCGATCAACCCGATTAATCCAAACAAAAATGACACATTCGGGTGGGATTAATCGGGCTGGTAGGGTCGGTTTGGTTATTGATATTGGGTGTTAATCGGGTCGGGTGAAACCCGACTAACCCGAACAACCTAAAATTTTTAATATATAAATAAAAAATTATAATTTCTCTACAATATTAATTAATACATAATATATATTTAATATAATTTTTAAATTATTAGTTTGTTGTATTTTTAAAATATTTTTATGATATTTAATATTATTTATTTGTATTAATTTAGAATTTTAATTTAAATACGTAAATTAAAAAAATTAAATTTGGGTAAATTTGGTTGTTCGGGTTGGGACCCAAAAAATATCGGATTGTTCGAATAGAGGCCCAATATTTATATAGGGTAGGATCGGGTTAAAAAAATATGTAAATTTTGGATTTCGGGTTAATCAGGTCGGGTTCACCCGAACCCGACCGATGCACACCCCTAGTGGGATAAATAAGTCTATTAAGCGGTGAAATTAATTAAAATCAAATTGTAATGATAGTTATGTTACCTTACCAACTTAAATGCAGTTAAAGTTTATCGATATAAAAGGTAATAAGAAAATATGTATAGTGATAAGTATGAATGTAGATGCAATATTTGTGAATATGGAATGATAATTGTACAATAATATTAAGTGGGATGACAATTGTATTTTATTTAATATAAGCCTAGAAATATGATTGAGGGCTTTAAAAATAAGTTTAGACATGAAAAGAAGTATCCATTAATTTATTTAGAATTTATGGAATGTGTATGAATATTTTAAAGTGTGAAAATAAATTATGCTTAAAGTGAAAATAATGAATTATGATGAGAGAATTCATGAAATATGCAAAAGTGATGAAAAAGTTAAGTGACTAGTGTATTAAAATGTAAATGCAAGTGAAAATGTTAAAATATGAAAAGTAATTTTGAAATAAGTAATAAATTTTGTCCTTAGTAGTGGTCAACCGGTTTAAATCTAGTTCATGATATAATTGGCTAGCCATATGGACATTTATATCGCGGTGCAAGTCATAGCTACTTATTTTGCTATAGTAGGATCGTAATAACCTCCCATAATTTTTGTATTGGCTGTTCTGTTCTGCGAAAATGATGAAATGGTTTGAGGTCATTCCTTATTGCATTACTTTGGATCCGTGAGGTCCACATCCCGTATATCCAGTCTGAAATTTTCTATCGAGATTATACTAGGGATATAGTAGTAAAAATAAGTTAAAAATATAAAAAATGAAGTGAAAATGAGAATATGAGTGAAAAGGACCTAATTGAAAGAAAATAAAAAAATGTAGGGTCAAAATTGTAATTTTTTTAAATAATAAGTTTAGTGGATAAAAATAAAGTAATGAATGAAAGTGTAAAAAGGGTAAAATAGTGACTAATTAGCTTAAAAATAAACTTTTGTAATTTTAGGGGACCAAAATATAATTTGACATTAAAATAATAAAATAAGGATCATATGATAATTTGTATGTCAAATAATGGGTTTGGAGTGAAAATGAGTGAATTAGTGGCAAAATTGTAAATAAAATGTAAAAAAGATGATTTTGTAATTAATTGAAAAGAATTAATAAATTCAATGATTAAAATGGTAATTGTGTAATGAATAAAAATATGAAGGTTAATTCCGTTGCTATTTTTAATTAGCAACAGAAAATGTAATTTTCGTTGTTAAATTACAATTTTCTTGTAGTGTATGTTTTTTTTTGTGCATAAATGCTAACATCCCTCAATTATTTTTTTTTCACATCTACGTAAAATTTGCAAAATGTACTTACATTTAATTCGTATTTTATTTTTTATTATATTTTAAAAGTAATTTTATTTTATATTTTATAATTGTTTTGCTCAGTTAAATTTTTCTTATATCTACTTGATTTTTTAAATAATTGCTTACATTGATTCATATTCTATTATATTTTAAAAGTAATGGCATTAAAATAAAAAAATACCATTTTAAATCCATTAAATATCAAAATAAAAATAAAATTTTAATAATTAATTATAAAAATTGAATATATTTAATATGAAACTAACAATAGAGTACTAATTATGTAATATAATAAATAAATAATAGTAATAAAAAATAATTTAAATATTTATTTACTAAAAATATATATTATAATAATTTTTTAGAAAGTTATATATTATAATATTTATAAATTATAAAAATAATAAAAAATTTAAAATATAATAAATAAAAAATATATAAATTGGTTAACCATCTGTCAATTTTAAAAAGTGAAAAATGTAAATCTAAATTTTTAGTTTGGTTAACTTAAAAATCGGTTCAATTTTGGATCGATTTTTCAATTAATCTAAATTTCAATTTTTTTTTGCTCACCCTAATGGTAATAACATATCTTATCATTTTTTTAGAATATGGTAATTTGTATGCCAAATAATAGGTCGAACGAATTTGGCCCATTTTAATTTTTTTCCGAATCTGAATCATTATTTTTAGGGAGTTTTACAAAACTATATAAAAAAAGAGGTTTCACTTAAAAATACATCTTTCTATTTTTTTCTTTTAAAAATATCTTTTTTAAAATTTTTATTTTTAAAAATACTTTTTAATTTACTCAAACTTTTCTTTCTTTTCACTCCTCTCCTCCTCCTTCTTCATATTCTATTTTTCCTTCTTTAAAAAAAATAATTATAATTAATTAATGCAGATAAAAGGAGAGATTGTAGCACCAAGTAATCCTAATGAATGGAAGTGTCATGAAAACAAATGTGAAGAATGAATTACATTGGAAAGTGTTAATGGGGTTTATATTCATGGATTTGGCAATGTCAATGGTCAAGGAACTAATTGGTGGAACCTTAATTGCAAGAAAAACAAATTGAAAATAAATTGGTAACCCTGCATTTATTTATTATTTTTTAAAATTAAATTATTTTATTAATTATTGTGTTTGACATCATCTTTTTTTTTCCAATGCTTATTACAAAAATGCAAGAAGAAAGTAACAATAAGCAATTATTCACCCAAAGTAATCATCGTATATTTAATTTTTAATTATTTTTACAAGATTTATTAATTAGTTTAATGGAATGCAAAATTATATATAGGATTTGGTGATATTGCACTCAAGAAATGTACACATCAATGACTTAAATTTCAAGAATAGTCCACAAATGCATATTGCCTTTGAAAGATCAAGTTGGATTTATGCTTCTAATCTTAGCATCCAAGCCCCAGGCAACAGCCCCAACACTGACGGAATTCATCTTCAACATTCCACTTATATTTTTATAAATAATTTCGCCATAAGAACAGGTAATATCATCATTTTTTTTCTTATTTATTTATTTATTTATTTATGTTTATGTTGATTAATTTTGTTTTCAAAATAAAATACAGGTGATGATTGCATATCAATTAGTGACGGTTCAGCTCACATTAATATTAGTGGTATTACGTGTAGATCATGGAATAAGGTATTATATTAAACCCAAAGCTTGTGATTTTATTTGTGGCAAAATAAAAAACACTTAATTAAATTACGTCTTTATAAATTTAATATAATTTTGGTTTTTTCCCCTCAGCATTGGAAGTCTAGGCATCAATGACAAAGAAAGAAAGAGGGTTGAAATCCAGTTTTGATTAAATATAAAAAAATGGAGATAACAAATTTGAAGAATTTGAAGTTAAAGTAGTATTAATCCCAAATGCTTGCAACTATGAACATCTTATTGATATACTATCAGATCAATTGAAAATCAATACAGAACTAACATATTTTAATATAAAGTATTTTGTCAAAAATTTTTCATTAGAAATAAACGATGATAATAGCATGAAATTCTACTTGGAATTAAAGAAGAGGGACTTCGATATCACAGCATACGCTTTATGTATTACATTGATTGAAAAAGATTAGAAATAGTACATTTAATTAAATATATGATTTATACATTTCAATACAAAAAAAATGGTATAAAAAATAGAACATAATTTGTATTATGAAATTTGATATAGTGGTCAGTATACAAAATTTAGGGACGATCATGGGGTGGGAGTGGGGAATGGCTCCCCACCTACTGTCCCGCGCAAGGGCAAGGCAGGGGCAAGGCCATCCCCACTAGTATTTCGGGAAGAAAATTTTTCCCGTCCCCACGGGGATCCCCATCCTCGTAGGGATCCCCGCATAAAAATACTTTATTTTTAAAAAAAATCTAATTATAACTAAAATATAGTATTTATCAATTAGTTGTAATTGAAATATAACATTTAATAATTAAAAAATATAAATTCAATTACAAATTAAATTAATATAAATTTTAACAATTGATAAAATTAAAATTAAATAAAATTTAAAATTAAATTATATAAATATAATTAAATTTAATTATTAAATCTTGAAGGCATAAAAATTTCGGAACAGAAACCATAATTCCATCCCAGTCCCGAATTCTAAGTTAGCGAATATTTTTTTTTCAAAATTTTCGAAGATTTTCTGCTCCATTCAGGGTTGTTCCTGGCCCACCCCATGATCATCCATAACCAAAATTCACAACATAATTAGCATTCTGAAATTTGATATACCTGGCATACTATCAGATATACCAAATTTCAGAATATATTTATATTTCGATATATCAAATTTCATAACATGTTTGCAATATTTTAAAACTTCAATGTTATATAAAAGAAGCAAAGCAACCAAAATAAGTGAAAACTTCAACGTTATAACTTTAAAGACTTGATATAGGTTGTCTGACTAAACTATACCACGGTTGATGATTGGAGATCTCCTCAGGTCGTCTAACAAAAAAAATGTATGTAATTATCTTTCATATATCCCTTATTAATGCAAGACCTTTAAGATACTGAGTAATATGCAACAATCATCAGAAGGTGGATTAATTTCAAATCGATAACTAAATCTCCTACGCTAGCACAAAAGTAAAAAAGCTAATTTCAATAGAGGAATTTTTCTTCCTTATATTTCATTTTCTTAGCAATCAAAAAGCAAACAGTAGATGATTAACAAATGTAAGGAACCAACTCAAATAAAAAATGAGAGTGAGAAATAAGAAAATAATCAAAGTGAGAGCTACATGCATAATTTACTGGCTGAAGCGTCATAATTCGTCACTTGAATGGTTGCTCTATCATCGTGGGAATCAACCATCAGTATTGTGCTTCTACGGAGAGAGAAACCTAAGCAACAATGCTAGAAAATCAAAGACGATTTCGAAACGTCGGATTTAAATTTTAATTGGTAACCTTTAAAATTTTATGTAGTTGTGTTACTCGGTTCACCGCATAGCCAATGGCATGGAAAAACTATGAAGGCAACATCGAAATATAATGATGTTCGCCATAAGAAAAATGAAGATAAAAATGGTGGTGAAATTAGGAAATTAAATCTGGACTCTATATGGGCCGAGCATGTTCTGCCCAACCTCTTGCCAAAGGCCTTGGGTCACGATGAGAGATGGTATTTAGGGCTTAAAATAAAAAAAAATATTTTTAAAAATAAAAATTAAAAAAAGTAATTTAAAACTTTTTTAAGGAGTAGTTGTATTTTTTAAAAATAAGATTAAAAAAAAGTATTTGATGTAAATTCTTCTTTAGAAAATTTAATCTGGATTCTATATGGGCCAAGCATGTTCAGCCCAACCTCCTGCCAAAGGCTTTGAATCACGATGGGAGATGGTATTTAGGGCTTAAAATAAAAAGTGATATTTTTAAAAATGTAATTTAAAATATGTTAAGGAATAACTGCATTTTTAAAAATAGGATTAAAAATAAGGTATTTGGCTTAAATTTCTCTTATTTTAAAATGGATTCGGATTTTTTTTTGGATTGGGTAAAATAATACCAGGTCTATGAAAAAAAAACGAATTGCTCCCATGAGTGTAATACCCTTAACAGAACAGTCATTTCTGATATAGAACTAAGCAATTTGGCCGGAAATTTTTTTTTTCAATTACCAAACTTATTCAAATTCAAATATCAATGTATCAAAATTTCGGCAGCATAACGACTGCCTACTACTGACCTTCTGAAAAGTCAAACAATAACACAACCTCTAAGAGGTACAATAGAAGAATACAAATAACAGATACCGATCATTCAATCATTCGCATACCAATCATATCCATTCACTATTATATCAGTAATTACTATTACAAAATAACAGTTAAACAAATACAATCAATTCTCACTACTATTAACTGAGTATATACATACCAAAATACCTAAAAGTATAGGCAATCTTTTTCTACAAACTTCACTCCACTGTGTACTATGCTCCAGCTCTTATTCAAAACTTGCATGCAGTAAAAACTACATGCTGAGCACAAAATATGCTCAATGGTGACTATAAATCCTAGAAAATTCAATTAAGCATAAATATCATATTTATGTCATTATCATGTTGTCTTGTCAAAAGTTACTTTTAATTATTTTCACAGTCTTTTCAGATTATTACCAACAATTTGGTAAACTATTTTACCTTAATTTAAACTTTTCAACCTAATTCAAATTATTCTCTTTTTTGCAGATCAATAGCAAAATTGACATTTCTTTTCTTACTTTTATTTTTACTTAACTTTTATGCATAATCTTCTCTTCGTGTGATTTAACTTTAACTTTTTAGTCAAATTCCTTATTTAATTAATTCATTACAAATTTTTTTCATTAGATGACTTACGTTATTAATTGCCATCCTAATGACAAATTTTCAATGCAGTATTTTATTTTTTCATTTCTTGTAACATTATTCTTCTAATAGCATAATTTCAATATCGCTAATTATTCTTTTATTTTACTCGAACTTTTTGAACTATTTATCAAAATTTCAATTATCACTGTTTTTAACATTTAATGCAATGTGATGTACTTAATTAGAAACACTTTGCAAATAAGTCTTTAATTCCTTCCTTTTTTCTATACAAAGGTTCTTTTACCTACTTATAGCAAACTTGACACTTTTCATTTCTAATTATAGAATTGTCGTCTATTTACTTATTTTTACCTTCAGTTAACTTTTGGCTTACAAAAGTTTAGATTAGATTTTGTTTGAATTTTTCATATAACATATTATTATTTTAATTCATAATTTCTAATTATGAACTGACCATTTTTCTTTTACAGAAACATATTTTTGGGCTATTTAATCATTAAATTACTATTTTACCTTGTAAAATAATCTCTTTTCACCTTTGCTTATTAACTTCTATTTTTGGAAAAACTTATATTTTTATCCTAGAACTTTTTAATTCATTCAAGTAAGTTCTTTTATTCAAAACTTTTACATTCAATTTACTTTTATAAATTCTGATTTATTCTTTTCAATATGCCCTTAATGCAATAAAATATGACTTTCAGATAGGATATAGAACCGGGCCACAACAGAGAGAGAAATGACCCCCAAGGGATCATTTCTCACAGAACAAAGAATAGAGAATGACATGGTGATCAGAGATCCAGTCCATAGCATAGCAAGTCGTCATGACTTGTACTGCGGTATAAGGTGTCACTATGGCTAGCCATTTATATCCTTTACAAGACTATTACTACCTGACTATTGCTAAGGGCAAAACCAATCAATTATTTAAGAATACTTTTCAGACTTTCAGAGCATTTTAATTTCTTTTTTTTTCTTAAACAATATATTTTTGTCAATCACACTCTTTTTAGTGTTTTAGACTATTCGGTCATTTTCTTAATCTTTTGACAAAACTTTCAAAATACTTTTAAATTTCAAACAGTTGCAAATTCTTTTCTTTGAATCGGTACAATTTATTGGTCAATCTTTTCAGATCTTTGACTATTCAAATCTTTTATTTTCATTCACTTTATCCTTTTTCTTTTTAACCACATTTTGGGAATTATTCTACAATAATTCACCGGAGGCATTTTCCACAGAAACTTTTCAGACTTTTAAATTTTCACAATTACTTTTTTTTTCAGAACGGTACATTTTGTCTTTCAATTCTTTTTCAATACTTTTATACCGTTAGTAAATTATATCTTCATAATTCGGTGCAGTTATCATACTCTGTCTTTTCGGAGTCTTTTTCATTACTTAGTCAAATGTTCTTTCAGTATCTTTTTACATACTTTGTGAATTATATCATTATAATTCACATTTCTTTGGCACTTATTGAATTATTTCTCAATAATTCAATATTTGATCCTTTTACATCCACTTTATTTCTTTTTAATTTTTAATTAATTTCTTACTTTTTTTGTCTGAATTTATCATTGTTCAGAATTCGGAATACTTTTAATATAGCATGTGAATTATTTATAATAATTCACTATTTTATTCGACTTATGAACTATTTGGTAATAATTCAATACAGTTATTTACTCACTGTACTTTTTATTTTTCGAAAGTCCATTCTTTCACTTTTTCATTTTCTTTATACGAATGTAAATTAATTTATATTAATTTACTAACTTTTGCTTATTTATTGAATTATTTTTCAATAATTCATTGTTCTCACTTAAGCATATTCATTATTTATTTTTAAAAATATTCTCATAATTCACTTAAATTCTATAAAAATTTATGTGAACAATATTCTTCGATCATTATCATTTTACTTATTTTATGAATTATTTCACCATAATTCATCCTATACATTATATATATACCCTTATACTTAACCTAAAAATTCTTGAATAAATTTCATAAATTTCCTAAAAATTCATGGACATTATATTTTATGTATTGCCTTATTCTATTGCTTAATTTCGTCAAAATATTTAATGTACACATTCTTTTTCTTTAAGAATATGATTTAGCCATTAAGAAATTTTTTCCTAATTTTTTTTCAATTTAATTAAGCTTACATTTAAGCTTAATTTAGGTTCAATTACATTATTTTAAAAGTAATTTCATTATACATACATGTTTCAAAATTTTTTCATAATTACATATTCAATAAATATTTCGAAAATATTCACATAATTTCTATAAATTCAACAAAAATTTATAGATGCATTATTTCATATTTACTATCAAATTAAGGCTTAAATTCATTATAATACTTAACATACAAAATTTTTTTCTTCAACAAGAATTTCAGCCACTATAAACAAAATTTCTTATAAATTTTTTTAATTCAATTTAAACATTCTATCATACTTAATTAAGGATCAATTTCACTATTATGCATTCAATTTCAAAATTAATCAATTATACAAATTTTTTCTTAATAAATCCTAAGAAAAATCATTAAATTAAATGAAAAATACTAAGATTTAGTAGTCACTAACCTTTTTCTAGCACTTAACCTTCCATAAACTTCATTTTTCCTCACTTGAAACCAAGCAAAACTTTGTTCTTCAACACCACCACTCTTGGCCGGATTCTTCTTTGACATCTTCAGTTTCCAACCTTAATTTTTCTTGCTTCCTTTGCTTTAATCAAAGGTTGGAGGCCATAAATACAATCTAGAAAGATGAAATTACCATTCTCATGTTGGGATTACATGAAAATTTTAAGTAGGAAATTGAAGAAATGAGAGAGAGGATATGGAGGTGGTGGTTCGGCCACTATAGAGAGGGAAGAAGAAGCTGAAAAATTCTGAGATAAATCTCAGATATTTCAACCTTTTATATATCCCTCTAAATGGGCCAAGGATTGGGCCCAAAGAATGAGCTTGACCCATTTTAATTAAAAGGCCCATTCGATCTCAATTTCACTTCAAATTTCAATCCCGGACTCACCATGACCAATATTTTTCGATAGTCCAATAAAATATTTTTCACTTTTGGATGTACTTTTCAATCCGAAAAATACTATTCACTATTGAAAATACTATTCACGACTAATTCGGTGTTGAGGCTATTACAATAAGGGCATGAAATCCTTTGACCATCGGATACCCTTTGGAGACTTTAATGAATATAGTTTGTTGAACAATGCAAGAGTAAAGATAGTGACTTAAGTAACTACATCATTTATCAAATTGTCTTTTCTTTTTTTTTTTATTAGGTGTGAAGCCAAACTAATGAATAAGTGAATTAGGGATGTGCAAATGATCGGTTCGGTTTGGTTTTGGATCAAACCGAATAGACCAAAAACTGAACTTTCTAAATTAAAAGAACCGAACCGAATTGAAAACCAAAGTTTTTAGAACCGAAACCAAATAGACCGAATTAATTTTGATGGTTTGGTTCGATTCAATCAGTTCTGGATCAATATTGACTTATTTTTTATTGAACTTTTAACCTATATGGGTCCATAAAATAAATTAATTTATATTCAACAAAATAACATTATTTAAAATAACTAAAATTAAAATAATATACATAAATTTATTATATTATGTCTATAATAAATACTACTCAAAATTATATTAAAAAAATATACTACTAAAATAATATTTTAAAAAATACATTAAAAAATCTCCAATAAAAAAATTATACATATTTGAAATTTGATACAATATTAAAAAATAAGAAGATCAAGTGATTTACATTGAAAATACAATTATACATATTTGAAATTTAATAGCTAAAAGAATTCAAATGTTTGAATAGTATAAGTTAGCAAATTAAGGGGACAATATAATTGGAAAATCCACAAGTGAAATAGAATATTAAGAGATATGCCAAAATTAGAGGGTAAGGCATACACAATTAGCTTGTCGGTTTGCTTTTTTATTTTTTGTTCCTAAGGTATAATATGAATTTCAATTTTGATCTTTACATTAATGACATTAAAGGAAAACTATACACGAATATACCTCATTTTGGAATTTAATAAATTAAGTATTTATTAGTAACTTTTTTAGGTACTTAAAATATAAGTAATCAAAATATATTATATTATTTATTTAATCAAAAAATACTTTAAATTAATGAATGTTGCTGATTAAAATCAAAATTAAAATTTGATTGGATTGGATTAAACATTTATTACATTTACAATAATTTTTTTATAGATACCTTTACAATATTTGATAAGTTATTTTACTGTAATTTTCTTTATTGCAAAGAATTCGATTTATATTGGAATCCGAAATCTGACCATTATTAATATAAAATAAGATTTTATATTATATTTATATTTAATTGCAATTATATACTATTGGAAACCAACACATTTCTTTATTTGCATGAAAATAAAATACAAAAAACTATCTGCTTAATGTTTCCAAATATGATATGTCTAATAAACTTTTGCAGGTTTTAACTATATATATCACAAATGAAACCTATTCGGAGGTTAACATTGTTCTTGCTCTATTTATCCAAATGCATTTATGCTATGAGTAATAAATTTGATGTTTGGAAAAGATGTGAACAATAATTAAAAATATTAAAAAACGTAATGTCAGCCTCTATTGCTAAAGAAATTAGATAGATGTTAGATAGTATCTATTAGATATACTAATCCGATGGAAAATTAAAGAAAGAGTTTGTAATTTTAATTTTAATAATAATTAGATTGACTTGCGGTTAAGTAAAAAAAATTAAATAAAAAATTTGAGAAAACTAAAAAGATTAAAGTAAAAAAATTAGTGAATTAGATTTTTGTAAAGTAAAAAAAATATTAAAATAAAATTTTTAAAGTAAAAAAATGAAAAAATAAAAAACAAAAAAAAAAGATTAAAGTAAAAAAATGAAAGTAAAAAAATAGTGAATTAAATTTTTGTAAAGTAAAAAAAATAAAACAAAATTTTTAAAGTAAAAAAATGAAAAAAATTGAAGTAAAAAAATAAAAAAAATAGCATATATATGCCGTTTGTGAGATTTGAACATGGATCTTGGAGTATTTTATTTCTTTCTGCACCATCAATTCAAGTTATCAACTCTGAAACATTAATACTATAAATATATATGTATAATAATTTCAGTCGGTTCGATTTTTTCGATTTTTCAATTTTAAAAATCGAACCAATTAAATTGATTTTTTTATTTCGATTTAAAATTAAATGAACTGAAAATCGAAATAATAGAACCAAATATATCAAAATTCATTCGGTTCAATTTTCAATTTCGGTTTTAATTTTATAAAAAGGAATATTTTTAAAAATTAAAAATTAAAAAAAAAAGTAATTTAAAATTTTTAAGGAATTACTGCATTTTAAAAAAAATAGAGTTAAAATAAGGTATTTGGTATAAATTTCTCTTATTTTAAAATGGATTCGGATTATTTTTGTTGGATTGGGTAAAATAATACCAGGTCTATGAAAAAAATGGAATAGCTCCCAGGAGGGCATGAAATCCTTTGACCATTGGATAGCCTTTGGAGACTTTAACGAATATAGTTTGTTGAACAATGCAAGAGTAGACATAGAGACTTAAGTAACTGCATCATTTATCAAATTGTCTTTTTTTTTTCTTTTTATTGCTTGTGAAGCCAAACTAATGAATAAGTGAACCATTTCTATTTTTTTTTTCCTGACAGAAGAAAAGAAAAAAAAAAGAAGTTTAAACTGAAAATTTAATAATATATTAATATAGATATTTATTTTTGGAGTGTCTCTTAAAATTTCTATTAATTAAAATGACACATTGCAAGAAAAAAAAAGCGACAACAATGCGAACAAAATACGGACAAACCCACGTGCCCTTGATTATGCAGGTTGTGTATCCTTAGCGGATAATACTGGTGACTTCATGTTTGGGATCGGTTTGTGAACATAAACCCTCCACCGTACAAAGCGAATCCTACCCAGTTAAGTAAGCAAAACAATAGTATATTTTAATGCTAGTTGCTCACTAAAATCCACTTGAGAGCTCGAACTTCAAGGCTTAACTCTCAGGAAACTTAGCCGACTCAAATGGAAAAATCCAATATATAACTATAGCATTAACAGGGTTACATAAAGATCTAAATTTTAGCCAAAAGAAAAAAAGTTATAATTCCTATTAGATCAGCAACAACCGACGTTAAGCAATCGAAAAACGGTGAGAAAAAAATCCAGAAGGAAAAAGAAAATAATAAAAATTTAGGATTATTATGGCCATGATGCTATATAATATGCAAAGGCAAAGCCGAGGTGAAGAAAATCCCCTAACACAAGAAATGATTGCTGAATACCATAGCCCAATTCTCTCTCCGAACCAGTGTGGTTCAAGCTTAGCCCAAAGTATAGATGCGCCAATTCATCTCGTTTGGTCCATTATCAAGCAATTTGATAAACCACAAACCTACAAGGGGTTTATCAGAAAGTGCACAATCCTGGCCGGCAACGGCAGTGTAGGAAGTGTCCGTGAGGTGCAGCTTATCTCCGGGTTACCGGCGAAGACTAGCAGGGAGAGGCTGGATAATCTTGACGATGAATTGCGTTTGATGAAAGTGAGTATAATTGGAGAAGATCACAGGCTTGTGAATTACAAGTCAACGACAACTTTGCATGAAATAGAAGAAGCAAAAGGATGCAACAAGACTGCTGTCATTGAGTCTTACGTTGTGGATATACCTTCTGATAGCTGTAAGGAAGATACTTGCTTGTTTGCTGATACTATTATTCGATGCAATCTCAAGTCATTAGCTAAAATCACTGAGAAGATGGCCGCTTAATTACTTTTTGTTTTTTCAGGATTTTGTCGCTTGTTCATATAAATAATATTTTACTTTGTTAAATTTTTTTAGGAATTAAATTTCTTTCTTGCTATTGTGAGATAAATCTAGCTATGAGAGCTGTCATACATTTAGACTGGTTATCATTTTATATATGACATTTTTTATTGAATTATTTAAATTAATCTATAAATATGATTTAGATAAGACAACTTTGAAGAAATGACATTGAATAGCATTTGTACTTGGCTAGTAGATTATTCTCTTGGCTTCAATAATGCAGGGGCTATGTTCTCAAAGCTTTTGGCAATTGGACAAGGCTTGCAGTTTGCTTGTTCCAAACGTTGGCGCAAGATTGTTATTCAATCTGATTGTCTTGAGATTATTTTTTGTTTAAGCAGTCAACATAATGTTGAGATGTATCTTTAAGATCCGGTGTCCGTTATCAAGAACATTTTAAAGTATAACTGGAAAGTTCAAATCAAACATATTAAGAGAGACTAATCGTAATGCTGATCAAATTAGTGAAGAAGGGTGCTCTTCAGCCCTTTTATGTCACTTGGTTTGATTTTCCTCTTTTCAGTATTAAGGAGTTTTTGGTTCATGATTACAGGGGTTTGTATACCCCCAAAAGTCCATCCTATTCGTGCGCGCTTGCGCTTGCGCTTGCGCGTGTATATATGTATATGCAAAGCCCATTTTTTAGCTATGGATTTGCTACTAATATTTATCCAAACAAGATGGGCCAATATAAAGTTAAGTGGGCCGAAATTGATACTCGACAACGCAACACACTTACTATAACAACACAACATAGAGCACGTAGAAGGCAGGGAGTGCAAGTCGAATTGCCTTCTAATTTCGCTGAATATGAAAAATGAGGCTCCCGAGGAGCTGGAGACTCTCTTGGTTTTATTAGTTTCCGAATTCATCCGGTGATAGGTATGATTTGTTCCTTTTCTGATTTTAATCAAAGTAATTTTGGTAGTAGAGAAGTGTTCAAGTAGACAATTAATTGAATTCCAGTTAGGGGTGAGCAAAAACCGAATCAAATCAAAAAATCGAACCGATTGATTTTTTTAATTTGATTCGGTTTTTCGGTTCGGTTTTCAATTTCATGAAATTTTGGTTTGGTTTGGTTTTTGAAAGAGAAAACTGTATAAAAACTGAACCGAATCAAACTTTATATAATTATATAATTTTTTTTATTTTTTTATTGAATAATTATTATATACATGTAAATTATTTTCTTTTGAGTTGTAAATAATATGAGTACATTTATCAATTATTTATATCTATTTTTTAGGTGATAATTTAAAATTTTGAAGATTAAATTGAAAATCGATTAAATGAAAAAAATTATTTAACGGTTTTGTTATATTATTTATTATATATTTTGAAATTATTTCTTTAATTTAAATTTTTATTTGTACAATTTAGATATTTTTACTTTAGTATATTATAATTTATAATTTTTATACACAATATTTTTTATTTTTAAAAAAATAATTTTAAATTTCAATTTTTCGATTAATCAAATCGAATCGATCAAAAATTTCGATTCGATTTAAATTTGATTATTCTAAAATTTTAGTTCGATTGATAAAAATAATAAAATTTTGATTTTTTAATTATTTTAATTTGATTCAATTATTTAACCGAACTGATCGGGCTCTCCCCTAATTCCAGTTGATAAGAGGTGGGAATTTCTCGTTTTCCTATGGTAGTGATTAATTTCTTTTTCCAATTATATTTTTTCTTTTGCTGTCTTTTTTTTATTTTTTATTTTTTACAGGTTACGTAATTAAAGGAGTTTGATATTTAAGGTCAATATCGATGTGGATAAGTATAAAACTTTCGCTGCATTATTTATAATTAATTTGTTTACTTTAGTGGTATCATAACCTTATAGTTTTAATAAAAAGATTTCATCTCATTAAAAAAATATTGAATGATAAAATATCAAATATTTTATTATATATTTTTTTTCATCAAAATAAATATTTTTATTTGTTTTTAATTAAAAGTAGACCTGATAAAATTGATCTAAATTCATGGATCGATTCAAATTTATTCAAAAAAATTGATTTAAATCCAATTCAATCCACATAAATATTTATTGAATCGATCCAATTTAACCCAATATTTAATTAATCAATTCAAAATTAATCTATTTAATTTTTTAATTCATTCGATATTAATTCAATAGATATTTTATGTGAATTATCAACTAAAATTTAATTTTACCAATTCGATTTGACTAAATATGCTTAAAGTCTTTAGTCAACAACCTCGGCCTCACTTTTCTAATACTACAAAATTCTATTTTTCTTGTCAACTAAAATCAGTTTTAACTTTATCCTCCAAACCACTATATTGTACTACTAAGTTTTTAACTTTTGTTTAACATAAATTGAGTTCAACCCTACGCACTAAAATAATTAATCTGTTAAAATTGGATCAAAATATATATGATTTGAAATAAATATTTAAAAACTCAATAGAATACGATATAAAAAAAAAGTTCAATTGGGGCTTACTAAATATAACAACCTGTTGTGTCTGGGAGACATGCTTCGGAAAATAACTCTGATTCTGCGAGGATCAAGATTTAAATCAATCCATTTTGCCCATGTAGTAAGTCCCTTCTGATAAGCAATCATTGGATTCTTAGTTTTTATTAGAGACCGTCCTTCCATGTAGCAGTCCCATCTGACAAATATTTTCAAAATATTTAACCTTGCATGTGCAATTAAATTTATTAATGACAATACGTATGCTACTACATAAAAAGTATATTACAATATATTTTTAGTAATGTAGTTGAAAAATGTTACCTTAATTTATACAAGGCAACATTTACCAACATATTTAAATTGTATTATTTGCTTAAAAATTCATCATTCATGGATCGATCCAAATTAACCAAATCCATTAATATTTAATTTATTAATAATTCATATTTTTTTACCCATTAATAATCCAATCTATTAATGACACATCCATTAATGATCCAACTCAAATTCGTCCAATTCACCCATTTGTCACTTCTATTTAAAAGGAGTGATTCGATAATTAGGAGAATTCTAGTTTAGAAATGAAATAAAATTATTTATTGTATCCTATGCATGTATAAAGTGATTTGATATTATGCTAAATGCCTGATTATTTGGGATATGGAATTTAAGTAATTCTTTTTCATTATAACGATTGGATTCAACTATGCCAATAGAATGTTTGGTAAACAACTTGAATATCAAGGAATTCATGAAAAAGAGACAAAAAGATTTCTTAAATTACAATGAGAGTTACACGGTTTATTTAAAATTTTGTTCAGTAACGGTTTTTGAAATATCTATCTTCCTTTTAACATAAAAAAAAATTATTTTAAGACTCTGCTTGAAATAAATAAATTCCATAAAATTTTATAAAATTTATTTGTAATTTCAATTTTTAATGTTTGGAATGCAAAAAAAAAAGAAATTTAATTCCATGAAATTCATTATGTTTTTATCAAATTCCATCAAGATAAGTGTAATTTGCAAATAAATTTCTTATTTTTAAGGAGTCAAATTTTGAAATATCATAATATCCTTATTGTAGTGTACATACTAAATTGTTATTTTCAAATTTTATCACTATATACTACTCAAATATATATATATATATATAATACTTTTTTGTACATATATTTTTGAAAATAACAATTCAGTGTTTATGGATAAATTTAAGAAATTTAGTTAGTTCTATAATTATTTTTTAATTATAACAATTCAGTGTTTATGAAAATAACAATAAAAGATATAATTATTTTTTAATTATAAAAACCTAAAACTTAATTTTTTGAATAAAAATGAGTAATTTAGTTAGTTCTAATTGAATTATGGATAAATTTATTTAATTGAAATGCTATACAAATATTAGAAATCTAATATTACTACATTTTAAATTAATAAAAATTTGATGGTAAATTGACTCAAAAGCCAAGAAGAATATTATTTTATAATAGTAGATCACTTATATGTTATAAACTTGATTTAATGTTAAGAATATCTGTAATTTATCCCATAAATATAAAATTAATTTGATGGCATGTAAATTCTATCTATTTTTTTTATTATTGAGAGTTATTATCGAAAAAAGTATCAAAATTGACATTGAGAATATTTTAAAAAATAAAATAGAAATGATTTATTTATTTATTTATTTATTTCAAGTATAAAAATAAAAAATTCATATTCAATTATATATTTTAGCTATTTTATTTCAAGTATAAGAATTTATTTACAAATGAATTTCACATGAAATTCATTCATTTGTAAATGAATTTTACGATTTCAATTCTTTTATTACAAGCAAACTCTAACAAAACAAAATTTTCTTCTTGTTAAAGATGATATATGGTCAATACACAAATCAAAAATAAAAATAAAAATACCTTCCGCATAAATAGTAAATTTCCAGACATCTAAAAGATAAATAGAAAAAAAATTCATGTATATGGTTATTATAAGAATATGATTTGGTATACACGCATTTGAGTTCAGATCGTGCATATTTTATTGATCAACAATCCAAATATGTGCACATTAAATTACTACTTATTATTGTAAGTATTTATATTAATTTATATTAAAGTATATATAAATCATTTAGAGGTGCACGTTTGGAGCTCTATGTTTAAAAAAAAAAAAAAAGAAAATACTTGCTAATACAATCCATTTCTGTTGGCATCATCATTCCACTCAAGGCATTTTTCTTAATGCAAATTAAAATTTTATTAATAAAATAAAAAATTAATTTACTGTGCGGTATAAATAAAATTTTAAAATATAAAAAATACATAAAATTACTAAAATATATTTTTAAATTTATTCAACAAAAACAGTAAATGATAATAATATGTCATCAATAATATAATTTTCAACAGAAAATTCAATCCAACTGTTGTAAATAGAAAAACTGCACACCCACTTTCCAGTTTTCACACAAAAGGAACATTTTTCATTCAAGAAAAAGGAAAATTTTCATAGAAAAAAAATAACAACCTCCACATTTAAAAGACAAATTTACATAACAAAAATTTATATTGTATTTAATATTAGCTAAATTTATTAGATTTAAAAAAAACATAAATAAAATATAAACAAATATGAATATAAAATGTAAAATTAAAATTAAAAAAAGGAAAAAAAATCCAAACACGGTTTAAGTTTAAATAGGTTAGGTTCAAACTCGAAAAGATTTAATTACTCAAATAATATTTTTTTCTTCTCTTTTTGGGAGAAGATCACCGAACAGTATCATTTCATTATTACTTTAATATGATATATTACAATAGGACTTTAAGGGAAATTATAAAGTATTTGATAGGGGTGAGAAAAAAATCGAAAATATAATTAACCGTAAAATCGATCGAAAATCGAATCGATTTTTATGTTTAAGCAATCCGATGGACTCGATTACGATTTTTAATTTTTATATTTTTTTAATGGTTACGATTTAGGTTTTTAACCGTTAGTCCACGGTTAATTAATTCATATATATATATATATCTTCAATTTTTTCTATTTCTCTCTAAAATTTACATAAAATAATATTTTAAAATATATTTTTATTTTTACACCTTAATTTTTTATATTTTTCTATAAAATTTATATAATATTTTAAACTAAATTTGTATTATGTCATTCTTTTAATTATATAATAATATTTAATATAATATTCAATTAACTTTTTATATATATTATTTTTTTATCATATATTGGTGTTCATATTTTATTTAATAGCATTTAATTATATTTTCTTATATTTTAGAGTTTATGTTATAACATTTAATATTATTCAAAATTTTATTTGACTTAAAATCAAGCATATTATAATTTTCAACAAATATAAAATTTATTTTATAATATTAGCTATTAATCTATATAACATGAATTTTGACTAACAAATTATATTTATTTCGTAATTTTTATATTAAATTACTTTACACATTTGAAATTGAATTGAAATTTATCAATATTTTTTAATAATTTTATGTTATAAATTTTAATAATTAATTGAAAAATATTGGTTAATCAAACCGAAAAATAAAAAACGATGAACTGATTAACCGAATACAACGAACTGATTAATAATTAATAATTTTAAAAAATTAATATTAATATATTGGTTAATTTTTTGTTAATATACTGATTAACTAGCCCACGCTCAGCATTAATATTTAATGGAATGCAACATAGTGTTTTATCAAACCCTTGAACCGACTTAATTAATAAAGAACAATTTGCATCCAGACGGACCGAGAGTAAGGGAGGACTAGTTTTGGCTTTTATTTTTTTATTTTTAATAATTTCTAAATTAATTAATAGTTTAGGGTTGAAATTGCAAAATAACGTGGAAGTTTAAGGCCGATTTTAATAAAACTTCACCTAACAGTTTACTACATCAGGACTGGTAGGCTTAAAGACTCCAAATTAGACCAAACCCTTGTAAAAAATTATTTGTCCCATTAATGTTAATATTACAGATATGTATTAAACATGTATTGCAATTTGCAACTGCAGATATTATTTTGAATCAAGATTTTGGATCTAATTGAAAAAAAAAAATCGATATTACTCAAGATTTTTTATGAGTTGGTGGATTTTATATATAGCATGCTATTGTTTTTGCTTTAAATGCAAATATTACCTCTCAAAATGTTATTTGTCTTCTAATGAAATTTTATGTTTATTTGTAAAGATTTAGAGTAATTGATAATAACTTGTAAAGATCTTGTCTTCATTTTATAAATTACTTTTGCATGAGATACTTGTGTGATGCCTCATGATTTGGTATATAATTTTTATGTGAAATTAATAGTTTCTACGATTAACAGTTAATTGAATGTAAGCTCTGATAATTATTTTTGTTTTTAAAAAATCAAAATTATGAATTATTATTTCTAATTCCTCGAACTTCCATGTCGAATGTGCTAATATTGCTTCTTTGGTCAATAAAATAAAATTATTTATAACATATTAATTTTCTCTACCATGAGAATCAGTAAGATATTTGAAGACAGCCCACCCATTAAGCAAGTCAATTTCTTTATTAACTGGGAGGTTAATTTGAAATCTGTGATTATGCTGCAAATGCAGTTTATAGATTACAGCTTCATGGGACCATATTTATTGTACGAATATGTTTCTTTTTAATTCATAAATATAAATAATAATTTTGTATTTTGTTAAAAATTCATAATTGATGGGGGACATATTTGTGGTAATCTAATATTATTGTAAAATATGCCGGAAGTTACAAATTTACAAACTGTTAGTCAAATTAATTTCCACGAGTTTCATGTTTTGTTTTGCTCTTTGATGTGATTTTTTTTGGCAAACGGAAAGATGTGATTGAATACCTACGCAACCATCAAAAAACATACCATCTTTTTATATATTTATTTATTTATTTATTATAAATATAGTATCTGTTAAATAGAAATTTGATATATGTGCACATAATGTCAAATTCATATTAGTTGTTAAGTTAATTTAAAACGCGTTACCGGCAAATTTGCATTTAGTAAGTAGTGACTACTTCCACTTTTCTCTCTTTATGAAATTTCAATTTTCAGGTTTTTTAAACTATTACTTTTTAATAAGTTATTCTTTAAATTAATTAAATGTAAATTATCTTTGAAATTAATAAAAATATAAAGGAAAAATGTTATATATTTAAATCCAAAAACCGGTTAAGACATTTACGTTGGTTTGGATTTCAAATGTATTATGCATGGGAATATATTCGAATTGAATACTTGATTACATTTTATTAATATAGGTGTCACATTTTGTGACTACTTCCTTTCTTCTTCTTCTTCTTCATCTTTTTTTTCTTTTTCAAATTTTATTTTTGTTATAGAATAAACATGAATGGCTAGCTCTAAACTTTTGAATTGCAGGTAAGGTTTACTTGATGTAGAAGATGTGCAGTGCAGTATTTGCTTATGCAAAATGCTTATTTTTATTTTGAACTCAAATGCTTTTTTCATATAAAAAGATGTAGTACAATTTTTCAAACAATTTTTCAATTTGTGCTTAGGAGAAAAGATGTAGCACAAAGGTTGAAAGAATTTTTATAAAAATTAAAAATAATAACAAGTAGAATAAAAACTTGAGCTTTAAAAAAAAAAAATCTTGAGCTAGACATCAGGATCTGACTGTTAGATGTCGTATTTAACTCTACTTGAAAGTCAAATGTGTTAACAAAACTCTGAATTTCAGACCAGCAACTCCCTTAACACCTAAGTAATTTGTTATTCCTATCAAAATTTTATATATCTGAAAAAAAAAAAGCCCTAATTAATTTGTACAATTTTTAACTACCAAAAATACCCTTCTATTTCTCCTAATCGGTACTTCCCATCAGATTCTATTTTGGTCATTAAAACATAAATTATCCTTTTGCCTTTTCTCCAAAGGTTTTTCAATAATTTAAAGTCAGAAAAAAATTAAAAAAAAATTAAGAAAGAAAGAAACTGATGCAAAATGTGGTCTGACTGGTAGGCTGGAGGGACAAGATTTACAGCTTATATACATTAGAAATCAAGCAAAGAAGATTATCATTACCAACCCAATTGGAGAAAAATGGGTTACCAAAAAACCCATTTGATTTTACTTTTATCGGTCGTAGCTCCATTAACTTGTCTCTGTTTTAGTCTTCCAAGTGAGTATTCAATAGTGGGAAATGACCTTCATGAACTACTCTCGGAGGAGAGAGTTAAAGAATTGTTTCAGCAGTGGAAAGAGAATCACAGAAAGGTTTATAAACATGCAGAGGAAGAAGAAAAAAGGCTGCAGAATTTTCTAAGGAATTTGAAGTTTGTAGTGGAAAAAAATGGGAAGAAAAATTCGGGTCCGGATCATACCGTTGGATTGAACAAGTTTGCTGATTTGAACAATGAAGAGTTTAAGCAAAGGTTTTTATCAAAAGTGAAAAAACCAATCAAGAAACAGAGAAATGTGATCACTACTAGGCAGAGAAATTTGCAGGGTTGTGACGCTCCTTCTAGCTTGGATTGGAGGAAGAAGGGAGTTGTTACTCCTGTTAAAGACCAAGGAGATTGTGGTAAGGTCTTCTTTTCTTTTCTTTTTTTTTTTGTTGATTAAATGATTTTCCTGTTATTATTATTCTTATCATGTTTTGACCTTTTACTGCCTTTCTGGAATCTGTTGGCATAAATTTATAGGATAGTTCTTGCTTTTCTTATCGGGTGGTATCTACCTAACTAATCAGTAGTTCTTTAATTAATATATGGTCTACTTTTTGGCTCACAAAACCTTTTTTTTTTTTTTAATATACATGTATGAGCAGGAGATTATTACCAAAAAAAAAGTGAACAAAAAAAAAATACTTCATTTGATAGTAAAAACTGTTTCTGTTGACCATTCATTAATCAGGAAAATGAAAACAATTTAATTTAGCTTAAAATGGTAATTGCAGGTAGTTGTTGGTCATTTTCTTCGACTGGAGCAATGGAAGGAATAAATGCAATAGTAACAGGAGACTTAATAAGCCTTTCAGAGCAAGAACTTATGGATTGTGATACAACCAATTATGGATGTGATGGAGGTTATATGGACTATGCTTTTGAATGGGTTATTGACAATGGTGGCATTGACACTGAAAGTGATTATCCTTACACTGGTGTTGATGGTACCTGCAACGCTACCAAGGTTTCTCCTTTTCCTACTTTTCTTCAAACCCTTTTAGAAAGATCACTTTCTTTTGTCTCATTTATTTGTTTTTCTTAAGTTTAGGAGGAGAGAAAAATTGTCTCCATTGATGGGTACGAAGATGTAGAAGAATCAGACAGTGCTCTCTTGTGTGCTACTGTCCAGCAGCCTATTAGTGTGGGTATGGATGGTTCTGCTATTGATTTTCAGCTTTATACAAGTGTAAGTTTCGGTCTTTCATTTAATGAACTAACATATTTTAAGGGACTTTAATATATTAGGGAGTTTGATTTGATTTCATCAGGGGATTTATGATGGCGACTGCTCCAGTGATCCTAATGACATTGATCATGCTGTTTTGATTGTTGGTTACGGATCTGAAGATGGTGAAGATTATTGGATTGTCAAGAATTCTTGGGGCACAGAATGGGGAATGGAAGGATATTTCTATTTGAGAAGAAACACTGATTTGACATATGGTGTTTGTGCTGTAAATGCAATGGCTTCTTATCCAACTAAAGAATCTTCTGCGCCATCTCCTACTAGTCCTCCATCACCACCTCCACCACCTTCACCTCCTCCGCCACCACCAACACCAGTTCCTCCGCCTCCATCTCCTACGCCATCCGAATGTGGTGACATCTCCTATTGTCCAAGTGATGAAACATGTTGCTGCCTTTTCGAAATATTCGATTTCTGCTTGGTCTATGGTTGCTGTCCATATGAGAATGCTGTTTGCTGTAGTGGCACTGAGTATTGCTGCCCCAGTGATTACCCAGTTTGCGACATTGAGGAAGGGCTCTGCCTTCAGGTAAGAATTCATAGTCCTTGACAATTAGGCCTTCCCCCTATTTATAGCAGTAGCAGTATATGTGATAATTTTGCCTGTAATGATGTACCAGAGCAAAGGAGATTACTTGGGAGTAGCTGCAAAAAAGCGGCATATGGCTAAGCATAAATTCCCCTGGAGTAAGCCACAGCAAAGCAAAAAGGAAGCAGCATACCATCCTCTCATGTGGAAGAGGAACCCTTTCGCTGCAGCACTCTGAAAAGGCGAAAAATTGTGGAATGCATTGAGAATTTAAAGGTTGTTTTTTAAGTATGGTTTAATTAGTGAATCCTGCTACAAGCATATGGTTTTGATAATCAAGTAAGTGCATGTAGCAGACAAAAACAGAAGAAGAATTGGGTGGTCAACAGAATAGTAATTTGATTTGTCATTGGAGACTGTTGTTAATTTATTTCTTATGGCTTGTAGTTTTTCTCAAGCCATGTTCAGTGTTGTCATCGAGTATATGCATTATACTTTGCTACATCTACATGGGTTATAAAATAAGTAATTATTCTGTTTACAGTTTTTCCATTCCAAATCCAGAAAATTAGTATATCCCGACCGTGCTACCGTATTCTACTCAAGAAGAGAAATGGATCTCACTTTTTGTAACTTCTTGGAGATTTGGAGAGTAGAAATAAGCAGAGAAATGAGGAACAAAATTCCATTCTTATACCAGAATTTTTTTCTTTTTCTGCAGAAATATATTACAGAAATAACTCTTGAAATCTCACTTTTCTTTAACTAATTTTCTATACAAAGGACAGCTCACAAAACTCTACTGAAAAGTGAAAACATAAACGGGATAGAGATGTGGCTCTCGGTCAATTAATATCCTACCTAAAGCCATACTTTTACCATTCTTTCAACAAAAAATCTCTGGAACTTCCAACGTAACTCAGTACGTACTCTTCAAACTAGATACGTCTCCTGCTGATTTTCTTTTTCGCATAATTTGTCAACTACATCTACTGAGCAATAAAAGCTTGACAAATATAGGGTGATAAGGGTCCAAGACGACTTGTTTGAAGCAGCTAATTAACTGTTTCAGAACACCTAATATGGTGCATTCCAGAATTGACGAACAAGACATGACTTAAACTAAGGAATACGGCGAAGAACATGATAACTTGCTCTTTATATACATATACATATACATATACATATACAGGTCTTGGCCAAGTTCATATAGCACCGAAACAAATGTAGAGAGAATAAGCTATGATGAGGACATCGACGCACTTTAATATTTCCAATACGTGCTCATTTTCCTTTGTCTTCTTGCTATTTCATTTTCAATTCATCTTGTTTTCCTTTGCCTACCATTATGAAGAGTGCTCTGCCTTGTTGCAGTTCAAGGAAAGCTTTATAATTAACAAGTCTGCTTCTCCTGACTTTGATGCCTATCCGAAGCTTGGTTCATGGAGCTTGGGTGAAGAAAGTGATGATTGCTGCTTGAGGGATGGCATCGAATGTGAAGACAACACAGGGCATGCGATCAGTCTTGATCTAAGTAACAGTTGTCTCTATGGTTCTATCAACTCCAGTAATAGCCTCTTCAAGCTTTTTCACCTTCAAGAACTCAATCTTGCCTTCAATGACTTTAATTACTTTCAAATACCATCAACCTTTGCCAGTCTATAAAACCTAAGGTATCTCAACCTCCCCAATTCTTTACTTTCTGGCCAAA
Organism: Excoecaria agallocha; assembly: GCA_037975025.1. Classification (NCBI taxonomy): domain Eukaryota; kingdom Viridiplantae; phylum Streptophyta; class Magnoliopsida; order Malpighiales; family Euphorbiaceae; genus Excoecaria; species Excoecaria agallocha. The sequence goes on along the minus strand of CM075810.1, from coordinate 35,232,508 downwards.
CTCTATCAGAAATCTCTAGGTTGTCCCGGTTGTATTCCCTTGACCTGTCTTACAATTTTGATTCTTCTTATGAAAAGCTGCTGGAATTAGAAGAGACTCATTTCAGAAACATAATTCAAAATTGCACCAAACTAAAGCATCTTCATCTTGCCTATGTGAATATATCTTCACCATTACCTCCTACACTAGCAAATCTATCCTCATTGAAATCTCTCTATCTTAGCGATTGTGGATTGCACGGTGAATTTCCAATGCCCGCCTTCAAGATGCCAAACCTAGAGTTTCTTCAATTACCCCATAATCCAAATCTTTTTGGCCATCTACCTGAATCCCAGTGGGGTGGTCGACTCAAGTCATTTTGGATCATAAACACAAGTTTTACTGGTCGTTTACCATCTTCCATTGGGAACCTCTACTCATTAGAGGTTTTTGATATTAATTACTGCGAGTTTGGTGTGATCCCATCTGAGCTTGACAATCTTAGCAAGCTTGTTCAATTGAATCTTCGAGCAAATTCTTTTAAACTACCAGAACCTGGTTTCCTAGCAAATCTCACCCAACTAACCTACCTTTCACTCTGTGCCATAAACATTGGTGGCGGATCATTGTCTTGGCTTGATAGTCTAACCAAACTTGACTATCTCTGCCTCCAGAAAACCAATTTACACGGACAGATACCATCTTCTTTTTCAAATTTGACAAAACTTGCTTATCTAGATTTGGCTGCTAATCAATTTAGTGGTGAAATTCCATCTTTTTTCTCCAATTTTACCCAGCTTGCATATTTGGATATAGCTAATAATCAATTAACTGGTCAGCTCCCAAGCTGGATCATGAATTTAACCCAATTAATTTACTTGCGCCTTGGATCAAATAAGTTGAAAGGATCTATTCCAGTATCTTCAATTTCAGGACTCAAAAAACTTGTGTATCTAAGTCTTCGGTCGAACACGCTTCAAGGTCCCCTTCCTATTCCAGCATCTTCCATGCTGCTATTTTCAGTCTCTAACAATTTGTTGAGTGGAGAAATCCCATCAGATATCTGCAAATTAACCTCTCTCAAGGCACTTGATTTGTCAAACAACAACTTCACTGGAAGAATTCCACAATGCTTGGGAATTTTTAGCCACTCATTGACGATTTTGAACTTAGGAAGCAACATTTTGAGAGGCAGAATTCCTGAAACATGGAGAAAGACAAGTAAGTTAAGGGTGATTAATATGTCTCAGAACAGGCTGTGTGGACAAATACCTCGACAATTGGCCAACTGTTTGATGCTGGAGAGTCTTGATCTTGGATCCAATCTCCTCAATGATACTTTCCCCTTCTGGTTGGGAGATCTCCCACACTTAAAAAGGCTCATTTTGCGATCGAATAAGCTCCCATGTTTAATGATCGCGCTGTGTTTCCTGATCATTATGATTATTTGATGGTCATGACAAACAAAGGTGGGATAAAGATGAACTATGAAAGGGTGATAGAATTTTTCACAGACAATGATCATGAGACTCTATACACTTCCATTGACTTCTCGTGCAACAAATTCCAGGGAGAGATACCAGAGATGATTGGGAATTTGAAAGGGCTTTCTATTCTCAACCTATCCAACAATATTCTCTTTTGTCAAATCCCATCATCCATCACAAGTTCAAAAAGCCTTCAAAAGCTAGATTTTTCTCACAACAAGCTGTTTGGATCGATCCCTAGACAGATATTGCAACTCACTTCCCTTGAAACCTTTAACGTGTCTTATAGTAATCTTACAGGGCCTATCCCTGAAGGCAATCAATTTGATATGTTCGAAGAGAGTTGTTTTGAAGGTAACCCAAGACTTTGTGGGAATAGATTGTCCAAAAAATGTGACAATCTTGTGGCCTCTCAAGTTCCACGGTTCAATCAAGATGAAGGCTCGGGGCACCAATTCCCAATTGACTGGAAGATATTCCCAACGGGGTTCGGATGGGGGCTGATAATTGGAATGCTCATAGGCCACAAAGTATTCACAAGACAATCTCAATGGTTTCGAAGGACTTTTGGGTTAAATCAGCAACCACGACTACGAAAGAATGCAAGGAGGGCAGATCACCACAGAAGGTAACTAAGACCAGCGTTGTTTTTACAAGTATATAAAACAGGAAAGATAAACTCATGTTTGAAGTATAGCGGTCGGATCAAGTCAAAGAATGAAGAGATAGTAAATAAAAAATAGATGGATATCAAATTGTTTAGAAATTGCTGAGTGGTAATTGTTTGTGAAAGTATATTTGAAATTAGATTATGAAATCATCCTCAGATAAATATTTCAGTTGTGCACATGAAGCTACTCGAGTTTATCTGACGATCCATTTCTTTTGGATTTCATTATAACCAGCCCAATAATGAAAGCTCTATTAGCATGAAGGGATTTTTACATTTCTACGTAACTTTTCTTTATCTATTTTTAAAAATATCAATTTCACTAAAGACAAAAAAAATTATTTATGATAAACTTTTTTTTATGTTAATATTTTTTTATCTTTATTATCTTCTAAAATCATTTCTAATAGTAATTAATATTATTCTAATTTTTTATATTAATTTTTTTTCTATATTTTATATAATGATACTTGTCTAAAATTTTTTGAAATATCATCTTAAAATTGATATTCATTTTCATTATTATATAATGCTTCTATTTATTCGTTCATTTCTTCTATTATTTTGTTAATATTTTCTATAGAAGATAAATTTAACAAACTTAAGTATTCTCCAAATTTTTCTATTATATTTGTCATTTTACTTATTTATTTAATAAAATTTGTAAATTTTGTTTAGAAAATTTTAGATCATCTATTAATAATTTTATTATATTTGATTTGCATTTATTTTCTTTAAATAATTAATTCTTTTAATTATAATTGTTATATATTTTTCTTTTTCTATAACTTCTTTGTTATAATTCATTTATACTTCTTCTAATTTTATACTAGCTATATTTATATCTTCCTTTTTTTTCTAATTCTACTTCTAATTCATTTTTTACTGTAATTAATTCCTTTTTTATTTTTTGTAGTCTAGGTATTCTATAATCTTCCCTAATATTATTTATTTCTATATATAAACATTCATTTTTTAGCTTTCTTACTTTTTCTTTGTAATATCTTATTTTTTCTGAGATTTCATAAAAATATTTTAATATTTTATCTATTGTTTCTTTTATAATTAAACTTATTAAATTAGTCATTTTTATTTATTTTTAAGCCAATATAAAATTACTACTATAGGCTTTAATACCAATTATCCTCGGAATTCGTTACGGATTGTTAAACATAAATAATTTTAAAAATGATTTTTATTTTTATTCTTGTTTAATTTTCTTATTTTTATTTATTCAATTGAAGGTACGTGACAGAAGTTCATGATAACTAAGTTATCCTTTGAAAATCAGTAGCCCGCAGATCTATTTTGCAGCCAGTATACCTGTCAATAAATTTTAATTTCTTATTTTTCTTATTTCTCTATTATTATTATTTGTAATACCATTTATTTCTTGACAAGTTTCTATTATTTATGATATTATTGTAATTTTTACATAATTATCTTTGTATAAATTATCTATGATATGTGCCATTAAATTATTATCAAAATTAGAAGCTCCCATTATATCTAAATTTTGTTGAAAATTATGATTTATATTATTTTTTACCATGTTCATATCATTTATTACTTGATTTATTTCTCTTTCTTCACTCAAATCTTTTGAATTATAATAATTAATTATATTCATCCTAGATGTATCCTATTTATTATGTTTTTTAACATTCGAATTCTTGATTTATTAACTCTACATATATGTTAAACTTTCTATTCTTTATTCTATATTATATGTAGGACTTAATTTAAAATTTTCTATAAATCTTTTTATTTTTTCTTCTCTTTTTAATTGTTCTTTTTAATTGATGATTATATTTATAAATATCCTCTATATTTGTTTGTAGATCACTAACTAGTTATTTTAATATTTCCATTAAAATTTAAGAAATTCAAACAATTTCATGTTTGAAAAGTATTCTTTCTTTTCACATTTTCTTTAGCATGTAAAATTTCAGAATAAGAAATAGAATTGAAAATTATAATCATAACTAACAGAGATTAGGGTTTCGATATACCTTTTAAATCTCCTTTAGGGATCCACTATGCTTCCTTTAATGCTGCTAGACTTCTGTTATCAACGATTTCTTATAACAGTTCATCCATAGACTGTTGACGTTTTAGGCTAAGCCTTCTCCAACCTTGTACTCTTCTACCCTATTTTCAATTAAACATAGGCTTGGTAACACTAGGAAATACTACTGAATAATATTCAGTTAGCAACAAAGATGTAGACATGTGAATTTTCTGATGAGAATTTATGGTATATGAGGAATCTGACTCTCTTAATTTATCAAAAATAATTTTCTATATTTTTTACCGGATTGCAATTGCTAAATACTAAGGTTAATCGGAAAGAATGATTTCTAAAATTAGAATTCCATTTCTTGAAATATTTTTACATAAAAGATAGGCATGCTAAAAGCTTTGAGAGTAAGCTTAAGCTTGGGTTTTTCGACCGTGCCTCCTACTGATACATAAATGGATTTTTATAGAGGTTGCACCTTTCCTCTATAGCATTATTGAACTACATTATTTCAATCTATTATTATTCTATTACATCATTGCTTACATCAAAGTTTATGTCGTTTTTCTTTAATTATTTCTTGATTTTCTTCAAAGGGGGTCCTACTCCACTAAACTTTATCTCAAACTTCCCAAACTTTTACTTTCAACTAGAAATTCCTTTTTTATCAATTTTCTGAAAAGTTGTTTGGTCATTTCTGCCATTGGTAAACTGCCTTTAATTATTGTATCCAAGTATCCTCCAAGAAGATATTTTTGATGCCATTCTGTAGCAGGATTGGTGACAAGGATATTATCTTAAAAAATAGTGTAATATTTTTTTATTATCTATCAAAATTTCTCTTAATCCTCGAATGTTTGTTTCAATGTTTTTCATCCTAATTTCTGGGATGTTTTTGAGAATTAATGGATGTAAATTAAAATTCTTCTGTTCTTCTGAAATAATTTCTTGCATGATAGTGCCTATTCTGATGAAAGTTTATGTAGAAATTTTTATATTTTTAACACCATCTCATTCAGGAATAATGCTATAAACACGGACATATATTTTGTTTAATTTAGTGATTCCATTAAAAATTTCAATTTAAGACTTAATGGTTGCTGGTAAATGCTGAATTTATTCTAAATTTTCTCCAAGGTATTTGGTATGAATAAGTCCAAAACAATAGAGTTTTTGAACTATTCTTAGTTTTGCTCCTTTTTTATGATTGCATTATTGTAGGTGCCATTGATCGGAATAGTACTAATTCCAACTGCATTAGTAATCTTTGCTAAATATTATAGAGCTTTAAAAAAGTTTGCTTCCTATTGCTTCTGAATTTCTGAATTATTGATTTGAGATCTCTCATCATCATTCCATTGCTGAGATGATAATGAAATATATCTGGGAGTTATCAATCGAGAATTAATATTTTCAATTGAAGCAGTTCCCATTTTTCTCAAATTTACTTCCTGAGATGATTTTGGACTGTTCAAAAATTGAACATAACGTATAATCATCATATTTTTCAAAATTTTTTGCTCTAGTTCTTTCTTAGCTGTAGTGCCAAGAATAGTCATTTTCTGTGAACTAGTATCTTCTTCCTTAGATTCCTTTTGATGCAAAAGCATCTGTGCATAATTCATTGAAATTTGACTAATCTCATTATCTATTTCTAGAATACAAGATATAGTCTTTTCATAGATTCCATTACTTGCTTTTTCTTTGCAGTTAGTTTACAAACTCTTTTTATGTTTCTCTCTATTAAAAATTTATTCCTATAAGAAAATGGTTAATCCTTGAAGATTTATGGAACAAAAGATTTTCTATTATCTCAATTACACCTTAAAATAATGATACAAGGGTATATTTATAGGTATACCAGTAGTAAAAATAAAAAAAATACTATTATACCCTTAATTACAAGCTAACTAACAAAATAGGTTAACCAACACTCCCCCTCAAATTGGTGCAAAAATATTACACATGTCCAACTTGCAAACTATGGCATGGAAAGCTCGACTACCGAGTCCTTTTATGAAAATATCAGCTAATTATCTGTCCAACGTTACATGAAATAGGCTTAAAACACCATCAGATAATTTTTCTTTGATGAAGTATCGATCAATTTCGATATATTTTGTCCTGTCATGTTGAACTGGATTATGAGCAATACTGATTGCAGCTTTGTTGTCACAATACAAAAATAGTCTATATTTTTCAGCCAAATTCAACTCTGCTAATAACTTCTACAACTATAACAACTCACAAATACCTTAAGTCATAGCTCTATATTATGCCTTTGCACTCGATCTTGCAACTACACTCTGTTTCTTGCTTCTCAAAGTGACTAAGTTACCTCCCAAAAATGTACAATAACCAGAGGTGGATCTTTTATCATCTAAAGAATCAGTCCAATCTGTATCTGTAAAGGCTTCAATTTATAGATTACCATTTTTTAAAAAAAGAAGATTTTTTCCTGGTGCTGATTTTAAATACCACAAAATACGAAAAACAATCTACTGATGAGATTCTCTAGGATCATGCATAAATTGACTCACCAAGCTAACTACATAGGCAATGTCTAGTATGGTGAGAGATAGATAGATAAGTCTACCAATAAATCTTTGATATCTGCCCTTATCAACTAATCCTTTAGTTTCTGTTTGCAACTTATGGTTACTTTCAATTAGTGTATCTATTGGTTTGCATCCCAACATACCAGTTTCATCCAAAAGATTCAAAACTTATTTTTTCTGAGAAATAAAGACCCCTTTAGTTGATTTGGAAACTTCAATTCCCAAAAAATATTATAGCTTTTCGAGATCCTTGATTTCAAACTCTCGAGTCAAGAGCTTCTTCAACTAAATCATTTCTTCGTTATCATCCACTGTCATCACTATATCATCAACATAAACAATGAGAAGAGTGATATTACCCTTAGAGTATCTCATAAAGAGGTTATGATCAGCAATACTTTGTTGATAACCAAAAGATATCATGGCTTTGCTGAATCTGTCAAACCAAGCTCTCGGAGATTATTTCAACCCATGCAAGGCTTTTTTCAGTCTGCACACCTTCCCTTGAGTTTTCTCATCATCAAAACCAAGAGAAATCTCTATATAAACCTGTTCTTTCAGGTCCCCATGGAGAAATGCATTTTTCACATCAAATTGCTACAAATCCTAATCCAAGTTAGCTGCATAGGATAGCAAGATTCTAATTGTATTCATTTTAGCAACAAGTGAAAATGTCTCCTGATAGTCAACTCCGTAAGTTTGGGTGAATCCCTTTGCCACTAATCTAGCTTTGAATCTTTCAATTGAACCATCAACTTTGCATTTTATTGTGAACACCCACTTACAGCCAACTAACTTTTTGTCTGGAGATGCAACTAGTTCCCAGGTTTCATTTTTAGAGAAAACTTTCATTTCTTTAACCATAACTCCTCTCCACTTTGGATCCTTGATAGCTTCTCTCCAATCATGTGGAATAGATATAGAGAAAAGAGACAAGGCAAAGACTCTATAGGAGGGAGACAAAGAATCATAAGAGATAAAGTTTAAGATAGAATATTTTGTACATGACCTGACCCTTTTTCTTTGTACATTGGGCAAATTTAAATAAAAATAAAAAAATAACTCACTCGAGGATTTTGGTAGTGTAGAATACATGATGGTTTCTTCAGACCTACTCTTCCTCGAGTATCTCAACAAGTCAGGTCCATCTAAATGACTAACAATATTCTCCTCCCCCTGAACATCAACATTTTGCTCCCCCTGTACATCAACCATATTCTCTTCCTGAACAATAATCTCTTCATTCTCCCCTTGAACAAGATCATGAGATGGCACAGGTACATTTATCACCACTTCTTTACTACTCTCTCCCTGTAGAGGTGATTGTGTAATGCCAAAATAAGGTTTAGACTCCCGAAAGGTAACATTTATACTCACATAAAATTTTTTAGATTGCGGATGATAGTACTTGTATCCCTTTTGAGTTGGAGAATATCCAACAAACACATATTTTAGTGCTCTCGGATCTAATTTCCCAACATTTCTAGTATGAACAAAGCAAACACACCTAAAAATCTTTGATGGAAAAGTATAGCCAGTTTTCCTAGTTAAGACTTCTACAAGAGTCCTAAAGTTGAGAGCTTTGAGAGGCATTCTATTAATAAAATAGGCAGCTGCTAGTACAGTATCCCCCCAATATGACTTTGGAACATGCATAGTAAACATAAGAGATATAGCAACTTCTAACAAATGGCTATTTTTTTTAGCTACACCATTTTGAGCACTAGTATAAGGACTACTAGTTTGGTGAATAATTTTATGAAACTCCAAATAAGTACCAAACCTACTATCCATATATTCTATCCCATTATCATATCGCAAAACTTTTACTTTAGCATCAAATTGGGTATGAACTATTTTATGAAAAAATTGAAAATAGGAGAAAACATCACTCTTTACCTTAATCAAATACACACAAGTCATTCTAGTATAACAATCAAAGAAAGTAACAAATCATCGATTTTCAGACAAAGAGGTAACTTGTGTAGGTCCCCAAACATCAGAATGAACAATCATAAATGACTCACTGGCTTTATTATCACTCAAAGGATAAGAATTTTTAGTATGTTTAGCATACTCACAAGCATCACAAGATAAAGAATCAAATCGAGTTCTAGCAAATAAACTAGGATATAGTTTTTCTAAAACAAAAAATGACGGATGCCCTAATCGTCTATGCCACTGAATGATCCCCTGGTTGACATCCTGATACCCCCCAAAAAGAGCCAAATCTTGACTATCTTTCAGCATATATAAGCCATCATGCTCTCTACCACTGTCAATTCTCTTTCCTGTTTGAAGATCCTGAAAGATACAATAATCAACAAAAAATTCAACCTTATAGTTAAGAGTTTTAGTGATAGTACTGACAGATAAAAGATTGATAGAGAATTGAGAAACATGAAGAACAAAAGATAATTTAACATAAGGAGTATAGACAGCAGAACCTGTCCAGAAAATAGGGGTTAAAGACCCATTAACCACCCTGACACTATCCCTTTTTAAATAAGAAGAGTAGTTAAGAAAGCATTTAGAAAAGCCTGTCATATGTATATTCACACCAGAATCAATAATCCATGAGTTATGATGAGAAAAAGTAGTACCTAACTTGACCAAATTAGAGGTAGCACTGAAGGAAGGATTAAGCTGAGACAGGAGATGCCTGAAATGCAAAATTTCATCAGAAGAGAGACTTTCAACTGAAGCTGACTCCTTAGATGATTCTACTGTTTCTAACACATGTGCTTGAGCCCTTGTTGGATTAGCTCGTTTTCCCACACGGCCGTTACAAGATCTCTCATGCAACTTCCAGCAAGTCTCTTTAGTATGCCATGGCTTACCACAGTAATCACAGTGCAAATGATCTTTATCAGAGAGAGTACATTTTGGTTGCACAAGAGAGAAATGGGCAGTTAAACCCGACTTCTCATTAGGTACAGTATAAAGCCTAGCACTTCTTCTGGTCTCTTCCTGCTGAATTAAAGAATATACCTCCTCAAGAGAAGGAAAATGAGTTCTGCCAATAACTTGAACTCGCACTTGATCAAATTCAGGATTTAAACAAGCCAAAAAATAATAAACCCTCTCATTTTCAATCATCTTTTGAATCAGCATCGCATCATTAACACATTTTGCTTGAAAATCCTAATAATAATCCAATTCCTGCCATAAACTACCCAACTCAGAAAAATAATTTGAAACAGTAAGCTCACCTTATTTTATACCATGAACTTTGTTCCTAAGCTTAAAGATTCGAGCATCATTTTTCATTTGAGAATAGGTGATTTTTGTAACCTTCCATATCTTCTCTGCAATATCAAGCAATAAATACTGTCTAGAGATTTTAGGATGCATAGAATTCAGGAGCCAAGATATAACCAGTGAATTATCTGAGTTTCATTGACTAAAATTAGGATCGGTGATAGATGGTGGTTTTTTTCTTCCATCAATATAAGCCTGCAACTTCTAGCCTTGATTGACAATAAACATGACCTAGAACAGGCTAAATAAGGACTGCTTTCCTCTAGTTTAACTGGACTAATTTGAGAATATGGACTGTCATTAACGGTATAATGTTTCTCTACTTCCTTATGATTATCCTTAGTATTTGACATGATGGATAGGCCAAAAAAGGATAAAAAAATAGCAGGAAAAACAACCTAGAAAAAGTACAGAACCTGTTCATATAGGACCCAAAAATTAAGGACTTTGGAATTCACCAGAGATCAGTGGGTTGGAGGCAAAAAAGGCCAGCAAGTTGATCGAAAGAAAAAACAGCAGCAAAAGCTGGCCAGAGGTGGAGCCACACGTCTTACGTGCCGACGAGTGGAGGAAGGACCGAAAGTAAAGGGCAGTGCGTGTGCTCATGTGCAGCTTTTGACGGCGTCAAAAATCTGGGTACCGATCGAACTTGACCCGATCTATCTTCATGTAAGGGCAATGTCAAAGGAGAAGGGCTGAAACGCGACCTTCTATACTTGCCGAAAAAAAAGGTTATCGAAATCAAACAACTGCGGAAGAGAGTTAACTCGACCTTCGAAATGGCAGTGGCTCTAATACCATGAAGATTTATGGAACAAGAGATTTTCTATTATCTCAATTACACCTTAAAATAATAATATAAGGGTATATTTATAGGTATATCAGTAGTAAAAAGAAAAAAAATACTATTCTACCCTTAATTACAAGCTAACTAACAAAATAGGTTAACCAACAATCTTCTTCTTTAGTTATTGGTTTGCTTAATAGATAAGCCAATACATTATCTTTTCCTGAAATATACTCAATATCAAAATTAAAGTTAGTAAATTATTCTTATCATCCCATTTTCCTTCTTTGAGCTAATTTTTCATTATAATTTTTTATAATAAAGGATTTTACCTGAGTGTTATCCGTCTTAACAGTAAATCTTTTTTGTAGTAAAATCAATTTGAATTTTTCTATAGCATATTGTACTGCTAATAATTCATTTTCATTGCTATGATAATTCTTTTCTAAATTTTTAAAAGTTCCTTAAGTATATCCATAAATTTTCTTTCCATCTTTGCTTTTTAAAATAGCTCCCATTAATCATCTGAAGCATCTATTTCTAATAATAATTCTTCATTTTCTTCTGGTAAGGGTAGCTTTGGCAATTGCTTACAATATTTCTTTATTTCTTTTACTACGTTTGTGTCAATATCTATCCAAATTCAAGGCTTATTACCTTTTTATTTATCTTGTAATACTTTTCTCTTTTTAGCGCACTCTTGTATAAAGTTGCTAGTATAATTGACATATCCTAAAAATTATTTGACCATCTCTCTACTTTCTAATTGATCTAAAAACTTTAATAAAGATTCTGCTATATGTGGTTGTAATTCAATTTCTCCTTTCAATATCTTAAATCCTAAAAATTATATTTTTCTTTTTGCTATATCTTATTTTTTTATAACATAAGTCCATGTATAATACACCTTAGTAAAAATTGTTTTATATGTTTTATATGTTTATAATATTCTTCTAATCTTTCGCTGAAAATAATTATATCATCTATGTATACTAGATAAAAATATCTTAAATCTTTAAACATATCATCCATTTTTCTTTGAAATAATTGAGGGGTATTACAAAGTCCAAATGGCATAACTAACCATTTGTAATGTCCTCTTGGTGTACTAAAAGTTGTATATTTAATACTTTGTGGATGCATTTTTATTTGCCAAAATCCTGATTTACAATCAAATTTAGAATACCATATTTTTCCTTTTATACTATTTATAAGAATTTCCTTGTTAGGTATTAAGTATCCATCAAATTCTATTGATGAATTAAGTTTCTTATAATTTATTACCATTCTAGGTTTATTTCTTTTTATTTCTGCATTATTTCTAACCATAAAGGCTTAACTACTATAAGAACTTTTATTTGATCTAATTAATTATTTTTCTAATAATTTTTTATCTGTATATCAAATTCTTCCTCATCCTCTTTACTATAAAACATCATTTTACTTCGTATTAGGATATTATGTTTTAATTTTATTAAAGCATATATATCATTTTTCTCCCATTTTTCTATAGGGTTTGTACCTATACATTTATCTAGCAAGAAGTTAATTTCTTTAGGAGTGGTAATTTTTTCTATAAGTTGAGTATTAATGTCACATTTTCTTATGGATTCTTTTTCCATGTTCTCACCACGATTCGTTGTGCGAGGGATCAGAGGTGAAAATTTCAATTTAAATGCTACTTGAAGTCTAGGATAAATAATCATATGCTTACCATGAGTTGTTAATCGAATATATTGAGAACCAATACTTAAAGGATAATAATTTATTAACCAATTATTTCCTAATAGAATAGCACATTCATGATTTGTAGACTGAAATACTCGAAATATTTGAAGTATATGAGACTATACCTGAATTACTACTTTTTCAGTGACTAGATCATATTTAGTAGTATTACCAATAATATCAATTCCTATTTTATAATCATTATTTTTCTTCTAAATATGTTCAGGAAATATATAAGGTTGTGCTAAAGTTATTGCAGATCATGTATCTATGAAAGTATGATATGAAGTCGTATGATAATCTTTATAGATAATTTATATATTTATATAAATACTATATGGGCTAGTTTCTATTCCTTGGAATTTTATATTCTTTTCCATTATATCTAAAAGTAATATTTTCATCAGTAAGATTATATAAAGTTATATTTTCTAAAAATTCTAATCCTAATAAAATTGAAATTTGGATGAATGATATTGTATCCATATTTATTTTCATTGGTATAATTATTATTTTTCCTCATATATCAGTTAAAGCTAAGCTTATTTTTACATATTTATTAATTGTATGTTTTTGTCCTGAATAATCTAAAAATTCATAATCTTCATCTAAATCATATTTTGTGAATGAAAAGAATAAACTTTCGTTTATATGACTTTTTTCATTCTGTATCTATTAGTATTTTCAATAATTTACATTCTCCTCCAATATCTAATTCGAATTCGATATAATATTGTTTTACTTTTAAAGAGGATCTTAAATCAAACTTCTTCTAGATTGTGTATGTATTTTTCCTTGTTCACCTATTAATAGTAAGTTATTTTCCTTATGTAGCTTTTCTTTAGAACTTTCTCCTGAAGATATTAATATTTTTCTCCTACATGTTGTATTCTAGGTATAATTCCTATATTCTTCTTTTTTTACCTTAAATCCATTGTTAATTCATCTAGAATTTTCATACTAGATGGAGTTAATTGTCATGGTGGTATATATTCAACTAAATCTGAGAGTGTATCATCTATATTAACTTGTAATCGTATATTATTCTTTTGTAGTTTTTTATGATGACTAGTAGTAAATGCATATATTGTTTTATATGTTACTGAAAATACTTTTGATCCACTTGTCATTTCTATTCTATGTAATTTATGATATAAATTGAGGGCTTGATCTATATTTTTATCTTGTAAACTTACTGAGAAATTTGGAATTATTGTAAAATTTAATTTTTTAAACATTAAATTTCCTGAGACTACTCCTAATAAAGCATTTATTGGATCATTTAATATTCCATCGTTCATACAAAATAATTGAATAAGACTATCTATTTCTTGTCTGAAGTGTGCTTTGATAATTATTTGAATTGTTTCTAAATATAAATTTATATATATATTTTTATCTGGTAATTTAGATAATGCTTTAGTTATATCATCCTTATTAATTAATGATATTACTGTATTTTCTTTAGCTTGATATATGTCTATAGCCGATTCGCAATGCTTAACAATGTATGTTGCTTTATATAATATATTAAATCATCTTCTTTTAAATATATCTTCCTCTTTAATATTTAATTTATGATTATTTAATTGACCAAAATTTTCTTCATCAAATGTTTTATTGTAACAAAAAGTATTATTATTATCTATAATTTCGTGATCTTCGCTGTCTGAACTCATTTTTCTTATAACTCAATTTTAACTTCTTTCTGAATAAATTCTCAAAGGAACTGTGGCTCAAAGTATTACCAAGATACCTTCATTCTTCATTTTCTATTTCTGTCTCAACTTCATAATTTGATTCTGATTTATTATTTTCTTCTATACTATTATCTAAGTTATAATTTTCTGAATTATATTGAGAACCTATTTCATATATACTTTTATTTTCTAATATTTCACTATATTCTATAAGTTCATAATTTTGCTCTATCAAATCCTTATATATTCTATATAAGTTATAATTTTCTTCATTTCTTCGTTTAGGACATTCATTTGTATAGTATCTTTTTTCTTTACATATCCAACAGATACATTCTTTAGGATTTTTCTTTCTATATCTTCGATTTTTTCTAAAATATCTTTCTTTATTAAATTTATTTTTCTTAAAAGGTTTAAATTTTATTTTATACAAATTTTTAAACTTTGGTTTATAATTTTTTCTTTTTGATATTTTATATCTTTTATGTTTATCATAACATCCCTAACGTGTTGGTTCGGCTAAGATAGGACAACATAATCCTTCATTAATTGCTTTTCTTATTTTTCTATTTTTATATGCTTGATTATATATTTCATTTATTCTTTTAAATATGTAAGTTTGATATGATCCTAATGTTCCTTCTAATATTTCATTATTATTTTGTATTTTATTAAATAATTTTAATTCTCATGATTTTGGTAGTTTAGTTACATAAGATTGTTTTAATAACTTAATTTATGGTCTTTTTAAGATATCTGTTTTTGCTATATTATAATAATAGTTATTAAATTCACATGTATATTATTTAATTTATTTTAAATAACACATGTTACATATCGTTAAATTTTGTATTTTTCATATATTTTCTTGACCTACTTTCTTTGCTGAATCTATTGGATCTAACCAATAATTCCCTATACATTCTCCTTTTATTGCAAACTCAAATCTTTGTAAAAGATCTTTTATAGTATCTGTTGCTATAAAATTTTCGTTATTTAGTTCATATTTTATAGTTTGTCTATCTTCTATTCTAATATCATTCCACCATTTTTCTACATTTTCTGTTAAAGTACTAATTAGAAAATTACATGCTCTTTGCAGATCATATCCACATAATATTATTGATAAATTATTCATTTTTATCCATTTTTCAATTTCCTTTTGTATATGTTCTACACAATCTATATCTAATAATATTCCATTTGGATAAACGGATTTTGTCTCATCTGTTTTTACTGTAAATTTAGAGTTATTATATATTAATCTTTGTCTAGGAGTTTTTCTTTTATATTTTTCGTATTCTTTTATACCAATATTTTTTGTTATTACTTTTTCTTCAGTTTCATCTATGGTTCCATAATATTCTCTTGTTTCTATTTTTGTTTGAGTAGATGTTGGATTAACATTCATTTTTAAATTTTCTAAATCATAGGTTAAATTTAACATATCATCTTCATTTATTTCATTATTTTTATATAATTTTAATCCTTCTTCTAAGGTTAGTATATGAGTTTTTATTGTTACTCCTTGTATGTATTCTTTCAATTTTTTTTTCCTTTTTATATTGTTTCCACTCTAGTTTTTAATTTTTTAACTTCATCTTTAATTTCTATTAACATATTAAATATTTTATCCATTTTATCTTCAATATTTTCTTGTTTAGGTTTTTTAAATATATTTGATGGCAAACTTAAACTTCATTTACCACATTTATCATCTTCATATAAAGTACTAGTAAAGCTATATTGTTTATTATTTATTTTTCTAATATTTTGATTTAAAATTTTTAAATTATTATTTATTTGATAAAATTGTTCATTATATATATCCATGTATATTACTTATTTCTTCCATTTATTTTATCCATTATATCTCATTTTATTAACTACATATTTTAAATAATTTTCTACTTGACTTAGTTTATCTACTACTTGCTTTTCTAAATTCAATTCGCTTAATATTCTATATTTAATTAATTTTAAGTCTTCTATACTTTCTATTTTACTTAATAAATTTTTTATTTTATCAGCTTTAGGACTTAATTGAAGTTTCGTTTCTTGTATTATTTTTATATTATTTATATTTATAGTATCTATTTTATGTAACTATTTAATTATGTTTATATCTTCTTTATCTAATTCATTTAATGTAGATGTATTCATTTATTAATTGTTTTGGAATTTTTATATAATTTTTAAATACTTTATATATGTCTATAATTAATTTTAAAGTTTGACTATAAGAAAGTGGATATTTTTTAAAGTTGATCTTTAAAAGGGGTATTGGGTATAATTATCTCTAGTGTGAAAGGCTTTTCAAACTTCCTCCACATTAGGTTTCAAAGTTGTATGATTTGTAATTGCAATGATCATTTATCGGAATACTTTTTCTAAGGTCACACCAATGTCATCCACCAGGTCCAGGGGATAGTGCCATAGCACGAATTTTCTGATACATGATCACAAAACACCTTTTCTTCCGCTTCTGTATATTCTCCCTTGTGGAGATATTGATGAGGTTTTAAGAGTGAATTTAGAGAGTGGGGATGTGATATTTGTGAAGGATTAGGAAAGGGATGTATGTAGTTTGCTGGTCCATCGAAAGGGGCGGTCGACGGTGGGGACCGGTGCAGACCCAGTCCCCATGGCGTGTTCAAAGCGGCAAGTGGTAGGCCAAGCCTTCTTCAATTTTTATTTTTATTTTTTTTTCAGATTCTACTCCTCTATATGTATGATGTGCTTCACATATATACCTCACTTTGTCAACCATTTATATTATACCAAATTTTAGGAGGAATGATGGATTAGAACCCTAATTAAATGGAAAAATAACTAAATTCTTAATTATTTGAACTATATTATTCTACTATATAGTACTCATTTTTGTACTTTAACCTTATATTAGATACCTAGGTTAACATTATCGGTTAATTTTAAAAATAATATTTTTATTTGTATTTATCGATTCGCATATGTTTGGCGCATATAATTTTTATTATTCGATTTTGTAAGTGATATCGCATAAATTTACTAACTACTCTAAATGTCTGCATCTAAAATTGATAGAATTGAAATTGAAAAAAAAGTTTAGAGTTATGCTATCATATGGAGCAATCTATGCTTAAATTAATAAAGAGGTAAATTTTATGAGATAACTCGAGTAATAAGTGATTGCAGACATTTTTTTTTTATACTTATGTAATATTTTGTCAGATAATGCTAGAAAACATATGGAAAGCCTCTAAGATTAACTGATTGATATAAAACAATTGTTTCATATCTGAGCCTATTATATATATTATTATGATTTAATGTGCAAAAATACTTTTAATATTTATCAAAAAAATAATTATGCTTCTAATATTTAGTTACGTGCAATGTTATTCATAAAGTTATTAAAATTGTACAATTATACCCCTGAAGTAATGAAACCGTTAATTTGACCGTTTTACGTCTTTTAACCGCTAATATGAGTACATTACATCATTTTGAATGAATGATGTCAAACTAACGGTTTCGTTATTTTAGAGATAAAATTGCATCATTTTGATAATTTTAAAAGTAATATTGCACGTAATTAACCATTAGAGTAAAATTTTATCCTATTATTTTATACCAAAATTACCAACCAACCCATGCATAGCCTAAGTAATATCTATCTATGTAAGAGACAATGGAGAATATTGATGCAGTGGTTGTGTGACAACGAGGGCTTCCTAGATTGTCTTCATTTAACAATATAATTAAGCTATACTGAAATATAATTAAATGTATGACTTTGTTTTTTAATTATATCTAACCAGCCTCAAATGAAATAATTTTCAATCCCTAAATTTTATAATATATCCTCATATAAAAATAATAATTTCCAATTTCTTACATCATAATATTATTATGAAAAAGAACATTTTCAGAATTACT
Source organism: Excoecaria agallocha (assembly GCA_037975025.1). Taxonomy (NCBI): domain Eukaryota; kingdom Viridiplantae; phylum Streptophyta; class Magnoliopsida; order Malpighiales; family Euphorbiaceae; genus Excoecaria; species Excoecaria agallocha. The sequence continues at coordinate 35,214,397 of CM075810.1, read as the reverse complement.
TTATGAGCTAAGGAATCCACGTATATATTGTTCCCAATTTTTGGCTTTATATTAAGTACTCTCGTGCATTATAATAACAAACTTTGAATAATTATTGATAGCATAGTCAATAATGGCAGACCACATAATCCGACGCTGCAATTTTTGGGAGTAAAAAAATTGCAGAATTTTTTTTTTTTTATTTTTCTCTTTGAACTATTTGTTACTTTCCGCAATTAATGGGAAATTAACGCCAAATTATTGAAAATAAAGAGAGGAAATTTCTGTATTTTCACATGCTTTTTGAATTTACTTACATGTTAGACAAAAGTTAAGTCTCCTGCGTTCTATAATATCGACAATTTGGCAGGAATATTTAACAAAAGCTAGAATGCCTTGGTACCATCAGAATATTATTTATACATTCTTTAGTTAGTTATACGGTCTTGATAGTTCCCTTGTTGAATGTGTAATTTCACGAGAGAGAGAAGAATGTGTAATTGGATCGGCTTGAAAATAAGACAACCAACGGAAAGAGCACCTCAAGAAAACACAAGATAGAGTGAGAACTGCAACTGACTGAATTTGAAACCACTTCAATACTTAGGTTAGCAAGAGAGTTTTAGAGAGAGAAATTTCGAAAATTGAAAGCTTTACCATTAAGAGTTTTAGGGCTTCATATAGTACTGTGGATAGATCATTGCAGTTGGTGACGTGAGTATCAGTAATTAAGCAGTCGATCCATTTCAACATTTGTGTGGCTTGTCAATTTTAGAATATTTGTGCGGTAACTATGATCTTCTTTATTATGTAAATTTCATGGTGTGAAATCTTATAAGACACGTTTAGATAATTGTTTATTGTATATTAGGAAATGTATTAATTTTAATTTGTGAAGTAATTTTCAAAATTTTTAAATGATAAATAGAAATTCGCAAGATTTGATAATTACTCTTGGTATTCCATTTTAAAAGTTATTTTTCTATTTTCATAAAAATTAAAGAAATGATCAAAATACGTACATTTCATAAAAAAAAAATTATAGTTATTGATAAAAATATTATTTAATTCTAATTATTTTAATTAAAAATTAATTAAAAAGATAAATATTTAATAAAATTTATAATAAATAAAAGTATTTATATAATTTTTTTTTCAAATTTTAAAAATAATATTTAAAATGTAATAAAATAAAATAAAATAATAATCTTTTAAAATGAGAATAGTAAGTAAAGTATCGGTGAGATTTACGTAGGTAGGAATAAATAAAAGTATTCATATAATTTTTTTTTTCAAATTTTAAAAATAATATTTAAAATATAATAAAATAAAAAATAATCTTTTAAAATGAGAATAGTAAATAAAGTATCGGTGAGATTTATGTAGGTAGGAATAAATTTGTGCACGAGTTGAGAGATCTAAAAAGCCTAAGAATTTGTTAGCGGCAATCAACCGTTTGGCCACCAAAACATTTAATATCATGCCGACTTAGGTAAAACGTTTGCCGAACATGCTTGCCTAATTTTCTTCCTGCCTTTTATGCATAACTTTTGCCATTAAATATTTAAATTCAATAAAATGTTAAATATATTGGAGGAAATATATTTGTAGTTTGCACTTTTTTTATAAATTTGTTTATCGTAAATTCGAATTAATAAAATTAATAAATTTTAAATATTAAAGTTATTATATAAAAAGAATTATCAGATTTTAAAAATAAAAGGCAACATTCAATTAAAGAGTGTGATAAATCTCAATTTTAATTTCTCTCTAACATCAATTATAACCAAAATAATTTCCACCAATTAATTGGCATATATAATTAATTGAAAATGCTGCCTGCGTCTACTGAAAAGGTTTTATCTTTAAAAATTAGGAGGATCTAGCGAAGTCCCCACCTTGGCCTATTTAAGGCCGTTGGCTAAACAACCGTCAATTTTCAACCGCCTGGCCGTGACATCACAATTGATTAATTACAATTAATTTACTTCAATTTAACGCTAACATAAAATTATGATTTTTATTTTTATTTTATCAGCGATAAAAAAAACTATAACAAATTAACAATTAAGATGCGACTGCTTTTTAATAAATTAATGATATTGCATAAATTACAATTAAATTTCGAAAAATCAGTGTTATATAATTTTAATTTTAGAGATTATAGTATCTTGATAATCAAATACTAAAATGAACGTTTAAAAATGAAATTTGACTATTTTAAAACAATAACAATTCAAGTATTTTTTTACCGTCTGATAGCAGTTCGAAAATTACCAGGCTGTTATTGGGTTTGCTTCACCTTACTGTTGTTTTCAAGGTTGCTGAAAAATAAAAAAAGTTTCTGCAGGAGACTCTCCAACAGTTAAGTCAGTAAATTGAAAAAAGTGCGATCTTAGAAGAAAAAATTGTTAAGAGAGCTCAACACATGATGATCTTGGCTATTTATAGAGATGAGTGTCCTATCCTGGTTAGGAATTCTAATGGCCACGTGAGTCCTACTAAGGAAGGAATCCCATCCAAATAGGAAGTCCTTCTTGAATGGGAAGCTTTACCAGGATAGAAAGTTTGAGCTACATTCTATATCCTAGTAGGACTAAGGCAAACCGTGTCTTTGCCCCAATATAGATCTTAGATGATCCGGATAGCCTGGGCTTTTAAGCCTTGGTCCAAATCGAGTGTAATGCCGCTCATAATACCCTAGGAGAATCTTTAACTAATTAATAATATAATTTACATTGACTGTATATAATTATAAATGTTACTATGAATCGGGATATAGAAAGAATTGTCCTAAACAAAAGGGATAAATTTATCTTTTCCTTTTTGGATCTTGTGTGTATTTTAAATTAAAGACAAATGTCGTGAGTCCTACTAAGGAAGGAATCTCATCCAAATAGGAAGTCCTTCTTGAATGGGAAGCTTTACCAGGATAGAAATTCTGAGCTACATTTTGTATCCTAGCAAGACTAAGAAAAATGGTGTCGTTGCCCCAATATAGATCTTAGCTTGGGCTTTTAAGCCTTAGGCCAAACTGAGTGTAATGCCCCTCATAATACCCTAGGAGAATCTTTAACTAATTAATAATATAATTTACATTGACGGTGTATGATTATAAATGTTACTGTGAATCGGGACATAGAAGGAATTGTCCTAAACAAAAAGGATAAATTTATCTTTTCCTTTTTAGACCCTGTGTGTATTTTAAATTAAAGATAAATGTATAGATAAGGGCTTAATTGAAAGATATAAGGGTAAGTATTGGGGCAAAAGCTAAAATTAATGAAAGTTGAGGACTTATAGGCAATTTTGCCATAAAATCTTTTGGGAGTCCAATTAAATGAAGGCATTTAGATCTCCAGAGAGATCATGTGAGAGGGGTATTTGAGGGGTTGGCCGGCCATTCAAGGCTGGATTTTCCAACCATCTTCAACCTCTTTATAACCCCTAAACTCTCTCTCTAAAAGATCTCTCCCTCTTGATTTTGTAAGAAAGAAAGAAAGATTTAGTTAGTATTTCTATTGTAAGGTATTTTATGCCTTTTCCTCTTTCCTTGAATTGTGTATTGTTTCATTTAAAAGAAATGTGTGTGTGTGTTCATAGTGATGTTTCTTTTCATAGAAGGAGAAGGTAGCAAGAAAAAAAGGAAAGGAAGTAATACAAAGGTAAAGAAGAAGTTGAGTTTAAAAAGGTATGGAAACTTTTATAGTGTGTTTTGAGTGTGCTTGAGCTATTGATGTGAGTAGCATGATTATTGATATGTACATATGATTTTCTGTGTGAAAATGAAGCTTAGGATGAATTGAGAACCATTTTGTGAATGAAATCTTTAACACTGAAATTCTGCTTTAGGGTTCAAATGAACCGATAAGACTAATTTGGTAATATCGGGAGCTGTAGTAACTCAAATTGAGAAATTCTAGTTGGAATAGAAAATAGACACATATATCTTGATTTTTTTAGAAGAAACCAAAACTTGATTTTTACTGTATGATAGTGAAATTTCGAGTTGAACTCTGGTTGTGGATATTACCTAGTCATTGGGAGCATTCTATAGTTTTCTTTGAATATCTGAAGATTTACAAGTCATAATGAGGTAATTTTTAGTGTTTTGAAAGCTAGAAAGACAGGGCTATAACTTTGTATAAGGACATTTTTGCTAAAAATGATGTTTAACAGGTCAAAATTGGCTTAGAAACCAAGATTGAAATTCTATCGTTGGGGCAGAATGGACCTCACGGTTACCAGGTTTTAGCTAGTAACCGTGAGGTAGTGCAGTTTTCAGTCCAGAACCAAAATCAATCATATCTCATAGTTATCGGGTTTTGATAGTAACCGTGACCCATTCTTGTAATCTTAGGTCACGATTAACAGCTTAGGATTAGTAACCGTGAGGTAGTTGTCCTTTAATCCAAAGTCTTATTGCAACCTATGTCACGGTTACCATATTTTGGTTAATGACTAGCGCATCATTGTGGGGTTGCCAAACATGTTCCCCATCTTATATTGAGAACTGGATAACATTTGCTGGGGCCAGTGGACTGGATCCGAGCAAGAAAATCTCTTTTGCTTTCCTCTTCTTTGAATCACCGAAAACATTGTAATACTTCCCCCCTACAATCACATAAATCACCTATATCGGGGCTCTTTTTCTAGTGCTACCCTCACCCTTACTAGATTCCCTTGGGAGGACCGCCTATCTTCTTTTTTACTTCCTTTAACAAACTGCCTGAGGTTGCCTCTCATGATCTGATATTCGATCTCCTACTTGAGCTGCCTGCAGTCATTGTTTTCATGGCCTTTGTCCTTGTGAAAAGTACAATACGATGTTTGGTCCCTGCTCGTGCCCTCCCTCATGGGTTTCAATCAATGTATTTTCTGATTCTTCTTCATCCATGATAGAGTTTATACTAGTAAAGAATTGAGCTCGATGTACTGCTCTTCCTTGCGATTATCAAAATACAGGTTTGAAACCATGTATGATATATTTACCCCTTTCATAGCTCGAGAATCATTCCTTTTCGAACCCTCCTTTCTAATCCTGCTCCTTGGGAGTTATCCTTATCCTTCGCCCGCTCACTGTACTTTAGTCTCCTGGTTTCATCCATCTAAATGTACTTATGGGCCCTATGCATGAGCTCGGTAACATCAAATTGAGGCTTTTTGCTTAATGAGTCACTAAAATCCTGGCATCTGGTATTTTTACATAGGTCGTTAATAGCAACTTTCAAGTTCAAGTTCTGGATGTCCATTGTTACCATATTGAACGTATCCATATAACTTCGTAAGGACTCTTCCGTCTCTTAGACCACTTGGTGGAGATCAGTTGAGACTCTGGTTGGCTGAATTGCCGCCATGAACTTTACCTCGAACATTTCTATGAACTATCGAAAGTTATTTATTAAGTGCTCGAGCAGGTTTTCGAACCATACTTGAGTGGACTCTACCAGAGTTTGAGAAAAAATCTTGCAAAGGGCAACATCTTCTGTGGTGTAAATTAGTATGGAGTCGCAAAATTGTCAAACACGAGTTCGGGATTTGTATTTTTGCTATACTATGGTAGGTTCAGTATCTTGATGTTCGGGAAGGGGGCGATAAGTATGGCTTGGGAGAGAGGAAATCAAAAATCATCTTGATATTGCCCCACACTGCGATTTTGCCTCTGCATCCTTTCATCGATGAGCATATCAAGCTCATCATTTGTTAATGTTATTCCATATCCTGTCTCTTTGTGTTGAAGCATGGTTTTGGGATTTTTGCCAGTGGGGGCAATGTTTATTTAGGTGATTTATGGGCCTGACTGGGGCGCTGGTTGGGCTGCTATGAGTGTCAAAGTTGTCAGAAGGGATTAGACGAGCTGGGGAGTAAGGCTGGGTATAGGAGTCACGGGTGTTTCGGCGAGTAAACCGATGATGAGGAGATTTGTGGAAGTGCCTTGAGGGGTGGGTTCTAAAGGTAGAAAAATTGGTAGATGGGGGCCTGGTGTTGTATTATTCTGGTCATTCCTTTGTTGGGTGTTTTCGTTATTGGAACTCATGGTTTAACGTGAATAAAGGGTCAACGCTCACCGTACTAAATAATAGCAGTTCAGAAATTATCAGGTTGTTATTGGGTTTGCTTCACCTAACTGCTATTTCCAAGGTTCCTAAAAAATAGAAAGGTTTCGGTAGGGTTCGACTGGAGAATCTCCGACGGTCAAGTCAGTAAATTGGAAAAAGGGTGATCTTAGAAGAAAAAAATGATTAAGAGAGCTCAATACCTGATGATCTTGGCTATTTATAAAGATGAGTGTCCTATCTTGATTAGGAATTCGGATAGCTATGAGAGTTCTACTGAGGAAGGAATCTCGTCCAAATAGGAAGTCCATCCTGAATGGGAAGCTTTACTAAAATAGGAAGTTTAAGCTACATTTTGTGTCCTAGCAGGATTAAGGAAAACGGTCTCATTGCCCCAATATAGATCTTGGGTGATTCGGATAGCCTATGCTTTTAGGCCATGGGCCAAACCAAGTGCCTAGCTAAAAGCCCAGTCCGGTTATCAAGTATTTTTAAAACAATAATAATTCAAATATTTTTTTACTGTCAAAAAAAATTCAAGTATTTTTAATCTTACATCTCTTTTAAATAACTCTTATTATAATTATTTCTTACTTTGTTTTGTAACTTTGTATAATGAGAATGATAGAAAAATTAATTTATTAGATTAAATTTCTTTACATAATTTTCCTTTTATCAGCCCGCCATTTTTGTGTATTTTATTTGTAGGTAATTGATTTTATTTGATCAATTGCACAAATTTTGCTCATAAAATTTTATACTTGTGATAATTGGTTTAAGAATTGATTTGAGAATTCAGATTGAACCATTGCAAGTAGACTTGTTTTTATTTATTATTATTTACTTTCATTCCTATTATCTGAAAATAATACAATTAGGGATGAGCATAGTTAACCGAAATTTAGGTTAATCGAAAAATTGGTTCGAAATCGAATCGATTTTTAGATTAACCAAACCAAAATTTTAGGTTTATGATTTTTACTTTAAAAATCGGTGGTTAACCGATCCGAAACCGAATATATATATATATATATATATATATATATATATATATATATATATATATATATATATATTATGAATTATATTTTAAATTTTACACTTATATTTTTTAATTTTTGTGTAATTTATAAATATTATGATATATAATTTTGTAAAATATATATTTTTAGTAAATAAATATTGAAATTATATGCATAATTAGCATTCTATTGTTAGTTTTATATTGAATATTTTTAATTTTTATAATTAATTATGGAAATTTTATTTTTATTTTGATTATTTTAATGGATATTGTATTTAATTAGTATTTTTTCATTTTTAAAGCATTTTAACTATTAAAAATAATATCGTAAATTGTATAATTTACTAAATTTATATATTAAAATTTCTTAATGGTTAACCGATAAATCGATTCAAAAAATCGAGTTAAAAATCAAAATCGATATAGCGGTTAACCGATAGTAATGGACTGATTTAAAAAAATTGTTAATGGATCGGTTAATCGGTCTATGATCATCCCTAAATACAAGTTGGCTGATTGCGTTTAAATTAAGGGAAATATAATATGATATGAAGATACTTTTAATTTTTACCATTAAATCGGTAAAATATTTTCATTTTTTATAATATATTTTTGGATGTGAAAATTGAAAAAAAAAAAAAGCAAAATTTTCAACTGTTTCGCCCATAGTAATTTTAGTAAAATATTTTCATAATATATATATATATATATATATATATATATATATATATATATATATATATATATATATATATATATATATATATATATATGGGGAATGTTATTTTACGTAACAAATAAAAAGAAGGTTCACTTCATAAATTTGATTATTAATCTAACAAGTTAATCTACGAATACAAATTATCTTATCATAAGAGGTGGATAGATGGTGGGATTATAAGGAAATTTTTCTTTTTTTTTTTCACCTAAACCGTGTCCATGTGAAATAAATTAATAATAAGAAATTGCAATGAAAAGAAAAAAATGCTCAATTTTCATATACATATATGTGTGTGTGTGACGTTTTCTGATTAATTGATCCACACTAGACTTTATCATCTAAGTTGTTGTTTTTTTTTTTTTTTTAAGAGTAGTTTCATTTCCTACAAAGACATTAAAAATAAAAAAGAATGGCTTTTTTTATTTTTCTTTTTGAGTGTAAAAATATTTATTTAAACTAAATTCATACGTTAATTTGTGTATTAACCAATAATAAAATGCATATACCAAATAATTTCTACTTTGGATAAGGTTCTGATTTTCTTCCACCCAATTTATCCTTAATGTTTTAATTATTGGCTCTAAAAATGTCTTTTTGTGTTCTTTTAATTTTTTAAAATTATATTTTTACCTCAAATTAATTTTTTATTTTCTATACTAATTTCTTTGAAATATATCTAAAAAGTAAAAACTAAAGGGCTTTCTATCAATTAATGTGAGTTGGATCCATACTAGAATTCTCTTACTATCTTCAATTAAATTAAAAATCTATTTAAAAATCTTGAATTTAAGACATTTTTATCTTTCAAAAGGATTAGATTTAAGAGTCTTTAGGTACCTATATATTTTAGAAATTTTAAAAATAAATTAGAATTAAAATAAAAATCAAAGATATTTCAGTTCCTAAAAGCAAACTTGAAACATATGTTAGCATCAGAGGTGAGCAAAAAAATAAAAAAAAAATAGTTAACCGTAATATCGATTTTTATGATTAACCGACTCGATAGATTCGGTGTCGATTTTTAATTTTTATATTTTTTGTTAATGATTACGGTTTAGATTTTTAAATACCTGTTAACTGTTAACTCACGGTTAATCGGTTTATATATATATATATATATATATCTTCAATTTTTTTATTTCTCTCTAAAATTTACATAAAATAATATATTTAAAATATATTTATATTTTTATACCTTAATTTTTTATACTTTACTATAAAATTTATATAATACTTTAAACTAAATTTGTATTATATCATTTTCTTTAATTATATAGTAATATTTATGTATAGTATCCAATTAATTTTTATATATGTTATTTTTTATCATATATTGGTGTTAATATTTTACTTAATAACATTTAATTATATTTTTTATATTTTAAATTTATATTATAATATTTAATATTATCAAAAATTTTATTTGACTTTAAATCAAGCATTTTAATTTTCAACAAATATCAAATATATTTTATAATATTAGCTATTAATTTTTTATTTTCTATACTAATTTCTTTGAAATATATCTAAAAAGTAAAAACTAAAGGGTTTTCTATCAATTAATGTGAGTTGGATCCATACTAGAATTCTCTTACTATCTTCAATTAAATTATAAATCTATTTAAAATTTTTATAAATTTTGACTAATAGATTATGTTTATTTTGTAATTTTTATATTAAATTACTTTATAAATTTGAAATTAAATTTAATTTTATCTAATATTTTTATAATTTTATATTATAAATTTTAATGGTTAATCGAAAAAATTGATTAGCTAAATTGAAAAATTAAAATCGATGAATTAATTAACCGAATGTAATAGACCGATTAATAGTTAGTAATTTTAAAAAATTAATATTGATGAAATGATTAATTTTTTTTATAAACTTATTAATCGATCATGCTCAATACAAACTATTTCCTCTCTTTTTTTTTACGAACGTATTGGAGTTGGTCAAGCATAGAATTAATTTTTTTTTTTTAATTTTGACAATAGAGTCAAGCATAAAATATACGAAAGACCAATTAAAAAAGAAGAGAATGAAGCAAAGAATCGTAAAGGTTAGTATTTTATTAAAGAAGGAAATTGAAAAAAAAAAAGTAAATAAGACCAAAACAAAAATAAAGGGCGCGTGTCTTCAATCGAGAAGACCCAGAAGAAAGAAAGTTAAAAAGAAAAGCTAAGAGGTAATAGCTAATTATATTCTTTTGTCCCTCTGTTTCACTTCGTGAACTTTGTCACTCTGCTTCTCTCCCCATCTACGCAGAAGCAAAGCTAAAAGCATACTTCACAGTAAAAATTACACATCCACACCACACTCTTTCTTTTTATACTCTGACTTTTCTTTGTGTTCACTCATTCCCTTAATTCTCGCTATCGTTTTGGGTCCCCCCTCGCTTACTGGTATTTCTTCTTCTTCTTTCTGTTCTTCCGTTCTTTCACAAACTTATGATCGTTTTCATTCATTTCTTTTTATTTTGATCCTTCAGGATTTCTTAATGTAAGTGCTGTCTTTTTTTTAGTAAGACATTTGATTTCCGATGACTATGGAGTTGATGGTGGTCGTTTTTTCTTGTCTAGATTATTTACTTGCTAATTATGGAGTTTAATCGTATTAATTTTGGTAATATTGTAATTTTGCTAATTTGTTAAACTTAATTAGTTTTAAACTCTGTTTGGTTGCTGGGAAATCAGAGAGACTAAAAATAAATGGATTTTGCTATTTTTGCACTGATCTGATGTTATTGTGTTGCAGATCCCAACATTCTTTTTTTTTTTTTTGGAAAAAGTAAAACCAAAATTCCTTGTGGCACCTGACGCATAATAAATATTTTCATGATCTCTTCCGTTCTAATTCAATCGAGACAGCTCATGCCTTTGAAGTTTCAGTATACAATCACTGGCCATTTTGGACGGCGCAATTTTTGCTCTTTTTTCCATTTCACATATTTATGAATTTCAGTTTTTAAATGGCATAAAGGCGTTAAATATGTAGTAACTGTTCATCTGTTTGTTTTGCAGATTTATTGCGCGGAGTTCTTGATGTGTGGAGTTACTAATCTTGATTTGGGCTATATTAGCAATGATGTTTAGTTGTTGAACTTTGAATTTGCTTAGCTCTTGAAAGTCGTAATGGACGAAAGAAAATTGAATTTTAATGCACCGCTTCTATCAGTGAGGCGATCCTCTGCTAGAAAAGCAGCATCTTCCAATGGGGAAAAGGCAAAGAAAAATGAGAATTCGCACCGTAGTAGATGCTTTAATCTGTATTCTTGTAAAGCTGAATCCAGTTTGGATCAGGTAACAGAACCAGTTGCAGTGCCTTTTCATTGGGAGCAGATCCCTGGTAGACCCAAGGATGGTGGTTTGCCTGATTCTCATGACCGCGTAGAGGCTTCTGATACTCCTCGGTTTATCATTGAGCATAACAAACCTGAAGATCAAGATGCATGTAGACCTGAAATTGAAGAAGATTCGTTTGTTGGTAGAGTAGATTGCTCGAAAGACGAAGCTAATGAGAAAGCAATAGTCATTTTTGAGAATAATCGCAATTATGATGATGAGGATGATGATGTTTACTCTGATGCACTTGACACATTGTCTGCTGCAGATTCATTCTCTGTCAACTGTAGTGTTAGTGGTGTTAGCGGCTTCAATAATCAGGCTGTGAAACCATCTGGAACTTTCGGTGCTGATCAACAAACCCGGGATTTCATGATGAGTCGCTTCTTACCTGCTGCCAAGGCAATGACTTTGGAGCAACCTCAGTATGCTTCAAAGAAGAAACCCGTGTCAGGGGAACTACCTAGGCAGATTACCAAGGTTGTCCACAGGGCTAGGACTCCTCCAGTTACTCGAAAAGAGTCCCTTAATAGCGTGCCTTATTATCATCAGGATTTAGACGATGAAGAAAGTGATGAAGATGGAGAGGATGGCAATTCTGATTATGGCAATATTACAACTAAAGGGTGTGGTTTACTTCCTCGGTTATGCATCAAGAATTCTTTGTCCCTTTTAAATCCTGTTCCTGGAATGAAACTTAGGATCCAGAATTCTCTGTCTTCCTCTCGAGATAGCCATGATACGAAAAAACTTAATAAAGCTGCATTTGCTAGATCTCAAAGTCCATCGGTAAAGAGAGTAAGCATAATTCTTCTGTTTTGAGTGTTTAATTTTCCTGTTGCAAGTTTCTCAATATTTGCTAATGCTAAGATGTTTGATTTTCTGCTTTTCAGCCTGCCAAGGACGATGTTAGTAAACCAAAATCAGAAAATGATGTTTGATCCCCTAGACTGGCGGAAAACAAGATAGCTTGTGGATCGAATCGATTTAATTTTGCAAGTGATCGGCAAATGGTGAGTAGGACATCTCCTTTTAGGCACTCTGGTGGCATATCTCCTTACCGCAATGAACAATCCCAGTCTCCCCTCAGAGGAGGGGGATATCGGGCCGTTCCTAAAGAACTTGAAAGTTTCAAAGCCAGTAAGTTGAATTCATTCAAAGGCTATAGCAAATCTCAGGAGCTAGTACCTTATCATGCCCTTAGACGGAATTCTCGCCCAATGAGCCCTACTGTTGAGAAGACATTGTATGTAGATACCGTTAATGTGGCAGGAATATTGTCTTCAAATGCAGGTTCTTCAAATATGAAGAAAGGTTCTGCAGAGAAGGATATCAAGGCTTCGTTAAAAAGCAGAGAAATTGAAGAAACTGCTGCTGTGGAAATGTCAACTGACAGAGGCCAAGGAGACCTGGGGGAGGACTTGTCTACGGAATCGAAGGCCTTAGTATGCATTAGTGCAGGTGCTGATGACAATGTAAATATTGGAAGTGATCAAATTTCGAACAAAGATGATGTAGATGCAAAGACTAGTTTAATAGTCTGTCCTCTTCCTCCACTTCTTCCAAAAACTCCATCCGAATCTTGGCTATGGCGTACCTTGCCCTCTATCTCCTCTCAAAATCCATCATCCCATTTGTATCGCGGCGCAAGCTTCCATAGCAAGCGGCAGGATCAGGATCGTAAGATTTCTTCGTCTGCTAGTGCCAAATGGGAGAATCTTGTAAAATCATCCTATTTACATCATGATCATGTCCGATATTCTGAGGTAGCACATCATCATTCTTAACAAAATCTCTGCAGTTTTTCGAGTATTCGAGAAGGTTTGATTTTCTTTGCTTTCTAAATTCTTTGACAGGAACTATTTCTTCATGCTTCTAAGCAATCTTAAAGTTAAGAGATTGAAGATCAACTTACGTTCCTGTTGATAATTGTTTTGCCATGGATTTTTCTACACTATGCTGAGAGGTGTTTGGATTCTTTCAGAGCCTATTTTTTCTTGGAGAGATGATGATCTACCTTCTACTCATTCTCCTCTAATGTTAGCTGTGGAATGATTGCATTGACGATCATTTCCGGATTTTGTATATTTGCTTGGCATCATATAAATTGATAATATGATATTTTTCCATGTGATGGGTTCTTTTTGATATTTGTGTGCTAAAGAATTCCGTAGCCAATTTTGGTGATCAAATTGGATATTCAGATATACCATACTCTGTGAAGGCAAATATCATTTGCAGCATACAATAGATTATATATATATATATATATATATATATATATATATATATATATATATATATATATATATATATATATATATATATATATATATATCTGCTTGTGCGTGCATGTGCATGTGTGTGCACGTGTGAATTAATTAATTTTCGTTTGGAGCATTGCATTTGATTTTCTTCTTGAAATCTTTTACCTTCGTTAATGAATTCTATTGGAAATTATCGGCAAATGATTTGCATGTTTAAATTTTTCTAAGACGAACATTAAAAATTGCATATAATGGGGAAGTTAAGAAAATGTATTAAGATAGAAAATGCTTAACACTGCTTACATGTCGTTTGCATAAATCGGGCTCAAGAAACGACACTCCCCTTTATCGTGGTTTTGTAAACGACAGCAAACGCTATTCGTTGCAATTAATGATTTGGATTGTAAATATGGATCAACTGGCCCATCTCTAGTCAAGATATAAAAGTCCAGTCCAGTAGGCATAATGGCCAACTTTCAGAGATCAGAAATCCATCTTTTTTTTTTTCCTATGGTAAGCAACTCTGTATTTTCTATTGTCATTCTTAAAGTTTAATACTATCTATATCGACTGCATGATATTTTAAGATAGTTAACAAAACATTTTAGTCTCTTTAAATGTCAAATGTCTTCGTCCAAAACTGATTCATGAGTACAAAAAATGAGAACAAAAGCTAGAAAAAGTACTATAATGGCTGAAAGACAAGTACTTAAAAAGATCTCACTTCCTATACTATTCTTTCTACATATAATTAATCTACAGTCAGATATTCTTAAGTCCTCCGCCCTTTCTCTCGCCTTCTGCTCTCCAATGTTTTCCTTATACACAATATCCTGTAAATAAATATCTTTAACTAATTAGAAAGTGAAAGCCTTGTACTAATTTCGCTTGTGCTTCGACAATGATTCTTATTCTCCTCATTTCTCACTCTTTGGCTCAGTCTAAGTTGCAAATCAGGCAACCAATCCTTTTCCTTCAATAATTTTTCTCGATTCACCTGCATCATTGACCATTCACCAAAACAAAAGTAAATTGTTATTTAAAAGATATTTTCTTTTTCTTGCCATTTACATACGATTGGATCATAAGTAAATGCATGTGATAAAGTATAATAGATATGATCTGATTAGATATAATTAAATAAAATATAATTGTATCGATATGTTTTATCAGCATGGACTATATTGGGACAAAAAAATTTCGGACCTATAAATGTTACCTCAAGGCGAAATGGGGGCTCATAAGTTGATTTAAAGGAGTGAAAATTGCTGATAGTGTTGTTTCCTAGTTCTCCTTCAGTTGGTTTCCAATAGCAAGTTGCCCCAGTTGTTCCCGGTAAGTTGATAATCTGATGTCCTTCAGGTCTCCATCGATTCTTAACCATTTCCAAAGGAGGCCATCGCCTTTCCTCAAGAAACCAACTAGGTCTCAATGGCTCGATTTGCATGGTTGTATCCAATCCTTGTTCATGATCTTTGCTCGTCAAATTAATTTGTCGTCTGGCATCATGCTGAACAGAACTCCATTGTTGGTGCCTGAACAAATCCAGAATGGAAAATAGCTAAAGCAACACTTCAAAGAAGAATGAAGAACAGAGCTTCTTATTACTCTGTTACTTGAGAATCACGTAATTCATACAAACAACTAACTATATTTATACAAGAAGAAACACTAGCTAACCATGGTTAATTAGCTAGAGTTAATTAACTTAACAATAACTGCTATTTAACCTTACTAGAAGAAAACGACACAGTACAACACATGTAACACAAACAGCAAGCTGTTTGTGTATTATCTTCACAGAAACAACAAGTTGTTTCTGTACAAACAGCTAACCATTTAACTATAAACAGCAAGCTATTTACAGCAAGCTCAATAACTGTAAATAGTAAGCTCAATAAAACGATGAGTTTTATGCTATTATTTCTTCAGCCCCCCCTCAAGTTGGAGCATGGTGAAAATCAACCAAGCCTAACTTGTTGCATAACTTCTGGAACAAAGGAGCAGTCAAGGCCTTGGTGAAGATATCTGTAACTTGTAAAGACGAAGCTAAATATGAGGTTTCAATAAATCCTTCTTTCAATTTGTCACGAACAACATGACAATCTATATCAATGTGTTTGGTTCTTTCATGGAATATGGGGTTAGCAGTAATGTGAAGGGCAGCTTTTATTATCACACCGTAAAGAAATAGGAAGCAGTAATGGAAGAGCAAGGTCACGAAAAAGAGAACCAAGCCATTGAAGCTCACAAACTATCATTGCTATACTCCTATACTCTACTTCAGCAGAAGATCATGAAATTGTTGGTTGCTTCTTACTTTTCCAAGAAATCAAGGATGAACCAAGATATACATAAAAACCAGTGACTGATCTTTTAGTGTCAGAGTAAGCTCCCCAATCAGCATCACCATAAGCTGATAAAGTAAAAGAACTATGAGCAGGAAAAAATAAACCCAAGGAAGGACTATGCTTCACATATTTCAGCAAATGCATAGCACATTGCCAATGCAAAGTTCTTGGAGCATGAACAAATTGACTTAGTTGATGTACAACAAATGTAATATCTGGCCTAGTAAAGCCAAGATATAATAATTTCCCTACCAATCATCGATACGGCTGAGTATCATCCAACAATGAACCAAACGCAGAATCAGAGGTTAGTTTCATACCTTTCTGAAGAGGAGTGGATGCAGGTTTAGCTCCTAAAGACCTACCTCTTGAACCACATCTAAAACATACTTGCTTTGATTCACATACAATCCTGCCTTAGATCTCGCAATCTCCAACCCTAAAAAATATTTTGCAATTCTAAGATCTTTAATGGTAAATTTAGCATCCAAAAACTATTTTACCTTCAGAATTTCTGCTACCGAATTACCTGTGAGAAGCATATCGTCAACATAAACTAAGATGGCCATAAAAGAATCCATTAGCTGTAAAGTAAATAAACAGTGATCATTAGAAGACTGCTTGAAACCATAAGATAAGAGTTGATTTGTCAGTTCAACATGCCACTGTCTCGAGGCTTGTTTCAAGCCATAAAGAGACCGTTTCAATTGAAAAACTTGACCAGGTTGAGCCCGGTAATAACCATCAGGTGGAGACATGTATACTTCCTCATTAATAGTACCATGCAAAAATGCATTGTTAATGTCCAGCTGATGTAGTGCCCAATTTTTAGCCGCTGCCATAGCTAAGAAAACTCTGACAGTGACCACCTTAGCAACAGGGGAGAAGCTATCAGTGTAATCAAGCCCCTCAACTTGATTGTAGCCCTTTGCCACCAATCGAGCTTTATACCTATCAACAGAACCATCAGGTTTAACCTTAATTTTATACACCCATTTTGAACCAATTGCCTTTTTTTTGGTGGTAAAGCAGTAATAACCTAAGTCTGATTTTTTTCCAAGGCTGCTATTTCATCAGCCATAGCATGTTCCCATTGTACATGCCCCTTAGCATCTGCATAAGATTTGGGTTCAGTGAGTTTTGATAGATTTGTTAAAAAACATGTATAGTCTGTTGAAAAATGATTGGAGCAGACAAAAGGAAAAGTAGCAAGAGTGTATGACATGGGCTTGACAACTTCAGCAATATCACCAGCCTGCTCATGGACAGAGTTGGTTTGGAAATCAGCAAGCCAAGCTAGAGGTTTAGTTTGCCTTAGACTTCTCTTAGGCAAGACATGAACGGGATCAGTAGCTGGACCATGAGAATTTAAAGAAGTAGCTGGAGCATTAGAAGAAGCAGACTGATCACCCAAATGAGAAGTAGTAAGCTCAGTGTCAGTAACAGTGGGAATAGAGTAATCATCTAAAGCAACAGGCACAATAGAAACTGGCTACCCTGAAGATGTATTATATATATACTGCTGTTGAAAAGGAAAAATCTCTTCATAAAAAAACTAAATCTCTAGTAACAAAGCATTTTTTGTTCTTCACGTCATACACCTTGCAAGCCTTTTGACCAGGAGAAACTCCAACATACACACTTTTGATGGCTCGAGCTTCAAACTTATCTTTGTTGGGCCTATTATTAGTACAATAACATAAGCATCCAAACGTTTTAAGGTGGTCGAGAGAGGGTTCCTTTTGAAACGGCATCTGATAAGGACTTTTCCAACCAAGAATAGAAGATTGCAACAAATTGATCAAAGTCGTGGCATGTAAAATGGCATGACCCCAAAAACATTTTGGTAAAGCAGCTTGATAAAGTAAAGCTCTTGCCACCTGTAATAGATGTCTGTGCTTGCGCTCAACTATCCCATTTTTCTGGGGAGTATATGGGCAACTCTTCTGATGAATACTTCCATTCTCCTGTAATAATGCTTGGCAAGAAGAACTAATAAATTCTCCTCCATTATCTGACCGAAGGATCTTAATAGTTGCTGCAAATTGGTTCTTTATCATCTTTAGAAACAATGACAAAATTGTAATTATTTAAGACTTTTGTGCCATTAGCTATGTCCAAGTACACCTGCTGAAATCATCAACTAGAGTTAGGAAATAATGTGCCCCTGAAATAGAAGCATGAGTATAAGGTCCCTATACGTCTGTATGCACAATCTTGAATTTATCTCCTGCTCTAGATTGACTTACTGGAAACTGTAACCTTGTCTGTTTTGCCATGGGATATACATCACACATATCTGCAATCTTATTAAAACCAGCTGTATTTTTATTAAAAATGGACAATTGCTTCATTACAAAAGGAGATGGATGACCCAATATCTTGTGCCAAATCTGTCTACTAGTTACAGATGCATTATTTATAGAACAAGCACGTTCAGAGGGTTTGGAAGGAAATGAAATGGAATGTTTGAAAGTACAAGGGGAAATATCAAAGTAAGAACTAGTATTTAGAATGTAAAGGTTGTCTACAACTTGTCCCGTGGTTAGGATCTTCTCACTCCTCAATTCCTGTAACAAACAAGAATTTGGATAAAATTTGAATAAGAGTGAAGAATTTTTGGATAGTTTATATACAGACAGCAAGTTATGTTGAAAAGTGAGGATGTATAGGAAGTTTGACAGGGTTAAAAAGGAGTTTAAATTCACAGTGCCTTTATATTTCACATAAGTAACAACACCATTAGGCAAGTAAACTTTAGTAGGTTTGTCAACAGGAACTAGTGTTTGAAAGTAAGATTTATTTGCGCAAATATGGGTGGAGGCACTATAGTCAATAATCCAGCATCTCAACTTGTTTGATGTAACATTTGCAAATGACATACCTGTATACTCCACTTGAGCAAAGTTTAGTTGCTGAGAATCCATTTGCTTCCCCTTTAAAATCTTGGCAATTTCTTGTTGGATGAGCTCTGTCAAGCCTTGCATATTATTATTCTTCGAATCATCTTCATCATAATCTTGTGGAGTTTCAACCATATAGGCTTGTTTGCCTTTTCCTATTCCTTTTTCATTTCCCTTCTTCTGCTTTAGCTCTTTGTACCACTCTGGATAACCATGGAACTTAAAGCAGCTATCCTTCTCATGACCCTCTACCTTGCAAAATTCACAAAACTTATCTTCTTTCTTCTTAAAATCTTTCTTTTTAAAGTTTCCTCTTCCTCCGCTTTACTTGTCTGATCCAGAGTTTTTAACCAACATAGCATTAACATCTACATTATCACGCAGCATACTAATCTCCTTTTGTCTCTCTATACAAAGCTCCATGGCATACACTTTGTTAACAGTTGGTAAAGGATCAGATGCCAAGATCTGACTCCTTATATTGTCAAAGGTTTGATTCAATCCCATTAAAAACTGAATAACCTTATTCCTTGTATCAATCTCTTCAAGTTTTTTATTCAATTGACAGCTATAACCATTGCAAGAGCAGATCAAAATAGGCTGCAACCTTGAAATCTCATCCCAACACTTATGTAGTTTACTATAGTAAATTGTGACAGAACTATTTTCCTATTCAATTGAGGTTATTTCTCTCTGGATCTGGTAAATTTGAGGTGTATTGTTGCTATCTCCAAACCGTTCCTCCAATAAATCCCACAGAATCTTGGAAGTAGGACTGTAAATGAAGATTTCTGCTATTTCTTTACTAATAGAATTCAAGATCCATTATTTGATCATACAATCCACTTTTCTCCAGCGCTTGTATTCTTGTGCATTATCTGGTGGCTTAACTGATCCATCAATAAATCCCAACTTATCATTCGCTTCTAATGAGTTTATTACAGATACACTCCAACTCATATAGTTATTAACAGTAAGAAGATTAGTTACCAAAATCATTCTAGGGTGATATGAACTATGCAGATGTAATGAATCATCTTTTGCACAAATCCTTGGAGCTTGTGGTACAAATCTTCGATTTTCTTCTCATGTATTTGTAGACTCAACATCATTTCCAGTATTCGCCATTCAAGAAACTTCAAATCTAAAATCTTCGATTCAAGAAACCAAGAAAACTTTCGATCAAGAAACACAAATTAGAATTACAGTAAACTCCAACGGTATGAATAAAAGAAATACATGCTTTTATGATATAGAGAACCAAATTGGCTCTAATACCATGAACAAATCCAGAATGGAAAACAGCTAAAGCAACACTTCAAAGAAGAATGAAGAACAGAGCTTCTTATTACTCTGTTACTTGAGAATCACGTAATCCATAAAAACAGCTAACTATATTTATACAAGAAGAAACACTAGCTAACCATGGTTAATTAGCTAAAGTTAATTAACTTAACAATAACTGCTATTTAACCTGACTAGAAGAAAACGACACAATATAACACAAACAACAAACTATTTGTATATTATCTTCACAAAAACAGCAAGCTGTTTGTGTACAAACAGCTAACCATTTAACTGTAAATAGCAAGCTCAATAATTGTAAACAGCAAGCTCAATAAAACGGTGAGTTTTATGCTATTATTTCTTTAGTGCCTGCAGTTTCATAGTTAATTAATAAGAAGTGGAACTACCGAGATGAGATGAAATTTCTAATGTTGTTTGTCCTTCCAAATGAAAATTTCTTACCATAACAAGTTTGCTTTGAAATTTGATGGTATTTGGGAGAGGGAAGAGTGCAAATTGTTGGTACAAAAAGAAGAATTTCTATCGAAAATAATGCCACCATTCTCCATTTTTAAGTGTTGGTGTGGAGCGGCTGTGATTTGGTGTAACATGCCTGGAATGCTCTCTCTTCTATGCATCGATCTGTAAGCTTGACTTAGAACTGTAAAACAAAAGTGTTTGTATTACTCATTTTCAGGTTATTGCTCCTGCAATTTGATTACGGAAATATATAACAGGATCTCAAAATTCTTTCCGTTCAAAATTATATTAAATTCAAAATGACGTTGATGTATTCTTTAAATAAAAATAAAAATAAAAAAGGAAGGATTATTGTCATTTTTTCATGTGAAAATTATTCTGCGCATAATAGAGAAATTCAGTTTCTTTGTATAACATCAATGTCTTCTTGAAGAAGTAAATTCGAAGTTAGATAATTTATTATCAACTATACTAATGGATCCACTGTCCTCCTTTTTTCTACATGTTTATTGAATAATGGAGTTGTTTTAAAACTTTGCTAGTAAAGATAGCGGGGTTGATATCTCTTAATTTATGTGTTAACTATAAGCCTATAAATGGGTAAGTTTAATTTATTATTTTGGTGTATTGAAATTCAATTTGTCCATTTCAAAAATCCCAACACCAACACAGTATCATAGTTTTTCTTAATCTGGATCTATAAGAAAAATATAGAAAAAATATTTGAGAATCCATCATATTAAAATGAAAGCATATTTGCAATCTGTTTTTTTTTTTTAATGAGATATGATTGAAAATGATAATAAATTGTTGAACACGGCTGGTACATAGAACTTTGATTGAAATTGAAACTCACAATAAAGAAAAAATCAAAAACTTTTCTATACTCTTTGGCTTTTAAATAATATTTACTAACATCATGAATGCAAATCTCCGAAAGAAAAATGGAATATATTGAACACGAATGTTTAGGCAATTAACAAATAAATGAGGTTGATGCAAGTCCTTACTCCTAAGTGAGAATTCAAGATGCAAAAAAAAAAAAAAAAAGAAGAAATCTGAAGGGATGAAGAAATATATGGTAACAAAGCTCATGACAATTGCCAAAAACATTAAATTGGTAAAGAGTTTTCAAACAACAAAAATATTAGTGATGATGAAAAGGATTATCCGCATAAAGGTATGTAAAAGACTTTGCCAACTGAAAAAAGATTCCACGTTTAAAATTGAGCTAACAAATGTAGGACAAGAAAAAGAATTTCTAGAAAATTAATAACACAAAAATAGTGAAAAATGCATCAATAATTGGAAATTGATGAGAAATAACAAAATATGAAGTTAGATGAGATTAAGGATGATCACGGGACGGGAATTCTCCAGCCCGGGCGGAGATCCGCCCCGTTTGGGGCGGGAAATCCTCGAATCTTTTCCTCACGAGGACTGGAACGGGGGAAAAAAATTTCCGTTATAAAATCGGGGACAGGGACGGAGAATGGAGTATCCATCCCGTGGGGATCCCCACCTCGCAAAAAATACTTTTTTTAATTTTAAAATATAATATTTTATAAATAATTAAAATTAAAATATAACTTAATTTTACAACTATTAAGTTTTAAATTATAATTAATTTTAAATTTATGAATGATTAAAATTTATATTAATTTAAATTATGATTGATTTTAAATTTTTTGTTATGGGTGTGCAAATGATCGGTTCGGTTTTGGACCGAACCGAAAAAACCGAAAACCAAAATTTGAAAAATATAAGAATCGAACTGAAACTGAAGTTTATAGAACCGAAAACCGATTAGACCGAAATAGTTTCGGTCGGTTCGGTCCAATCGATTTTGAGTTAATATGGGCTGTTTCAGGCCCAATTCCAGGCCTGCCTATAATTTGGTTTGGTGGAGTCCAATTTAGTCCAGTTTTATTGCTACAAATGATGCAATAAATTATTTAGAAAATGTGAGTACATTGTATTCGATGTCACGGTACCATAACATAATATAATCGAATATAATTAATTATTACACTAGAAAAATACAATTGAATACAATGTAGTCGTTCATCAAGTGAATACATTGTATTAAGATTTGTTTTGTCATGTATATGATGTATTCGGTTTTATTTTAGCATTCACTTTAAGTTTTTATTTTCCTTT
Organism: Excoecaria agallocha; assembly: GCA_037975025.1. Taxonomy (NCBI): domain Eukaryota; kingdom Viridiplantae; phylum Streptophyta; class Magnoliopsida; order Malpighiales; family Euphorbiaceae; genus Excoecaria; species Excoecaria agallocha. Next base: position 35,191,825 of record CM075810.1, on the reverse strand, counting down.
CAATTTTTTTATGCTTCGTGTCAATTCAATAAATTAGAAGGATGTCACTGTAACAAATATAAAATTAAAATACTACATTATACTGTCATATTCAATTAGTGTAAAATATTAATACAATATATTAACTAGTAATATAATGACATCATATTCACTTATTCCCGAAAATAATATAATCAATGTTGTTATTCTATATTAACATAATATATTGTATACAGTAAATTTCATAAATAATTTTATTATTATATATTAAAATAATACATTATGTATTGTATACAATGTAATTCGATTTGTTATACCATGTATATTTTAGAAGGATTTAAATTCATATTTTAATTCACTTCTAAATTTTAATTTTAATTCACTTGTAAAAAAAATTAAAGTACAAAAATTGAGAACACTAATACTCTACTACTCAATTTAATAAATTAAAGATTTAAATTTATATCATTTTCTAAGTGAACTCATCAGCAACTCTTTTCATGTAAATTTTGACAGTATATCCACTTTTTTCCAAAAAATAAATTGTGTTCATCTCTATCCAACTAAATGTATTGTGTTTATTTTTGTCCAAACTAAATAGAGTAAAAAGAATGATTCCCATTTATGAATAAAATTATTAGATCTATATATAAAAATTAAAAAAAAAGTCATTAATTAATAAATTACACTGATATAGAATATCACATTAAAGAGATGTCCATATATTGAAAAAATAGATGAGGCAATCTATATAATATAATTAATTTGCTATTTATTTCATATCAACACAAATTAAGAAATGCATAAATTGATACTGAACAACTCAAAATAAAAAGTAGTGCAGCAAAATCAATTAAAATAACATTTGTAATTTCTATTCAATTTTTTATCTTCCTTGACATTAGAAAAGATAAATTTAAAAGAAATAATTTTAATTTAATAAAGAAAAATAAGATTAAGAAAAAGAAAAAAAATATAGTTAATTAAATAAGTTAAACACCGTTAACTTTGAAATAACCCCACAAAATCTATTGTCTTTTTAACTTTCTTAACACCAAGAGTGAAGAGCAATAATAATAAAAAAAAATACACAGCAATAGTGAAAAGATCTTCTCTTTCTAATTACGATTGCCTTAATTGTCCACTGTTAATAACACTTGTTGCTGATAGATCGTATACAGTTTTACTAGAGCTAATACACTCTATCCAATTTGACCAAAATTAAATGCCCTATATTCAGTTTTGCTCCAAACAAATATACTATTTTTCAAATTGAACTCAAATTCAATCTTATTTTTAATTAAAATTGAATTTGTAAATTTAATTTAAATTGAATTTAATCTATTAATTTAATTTTTATTGAACACTATTCAAATTGAAATTAAATTGGATTTTAATCAATTTCAATTGCCAAATTTAATTGAATTAATTCAATTTTTTTTTGAATTTGGATTTCATTTGAATTCACATTTTATTTAAAATTAAGTATCAATTAAATTAATTAAGATCAAATATAATTACACTAGGCAATTCGATAATTTGATAAGTGAAAGAAGCTCTCAAGGAATAGGTATTTTTTACTTTTGCCTAATCTCCGTATACAAATTTTGAAAATTGTGTTGGCTATTTGATCAATCATCCTTCAAAGCGTATTCATTGCATGCCTATAACTATATCCCTATTAGGTGCAACTGCAAGGTGGGGATTTTAATTTAATTTTAAATTTGATAGAAATAATCAATATTAAAAAAAGTAAATAAATAAATTTAAAATTTATAAAAAAATAAAAAGAAAAAAATTATTTTTGAAAATAAGAGGTGCCATTCAATTAAAATAAGATTAAATTTGAGTTTAATTTGGATAATTGAACACAATTTATTCAGTTTGGATAAAAATAAATATAGTATATTTAGTTTAGTAAAAATGAATTTAGTTTTTTTGGGTAAAAGTGGATACAATGTATTAAATTTAGATAAAAGTAAATTGAATGCATTTAATTTGGCTAAAAATGAATGCAATATATTTAATTTACATTTAGGCAATGAAGTTATCGATTTTCTTGCTTTTACATTTTTATAGTGTATAAATTATAAGAATTATACTCAAATCAACAGAAAAAAAAATATTTAGAAGTAGAAAATTGAAAAATTTAGATTTTTATTTTTTTTTAAAGTTAAATACTTTTTAGGAGGTATTACTTTCTTCACAATTAGGATTTGACAAAAACATTAAAAAACCACTAAATCGGTGGTTAAAATTGAATTCAAGCTGATTTATATTATTATCAGTTCAATTGAACGTAATCCTAAACTTCATTTTTTTAAAAATGATGATTAATGGATTTAGATTTAGATTTAATCTAAGGTTAATGGATGCTTATTTGTAATTTTTCATATATATTATCTACTTGTGTGAGAGATTCCAAGAAGAAATTGTAACATCTTAATTGAAATTACCATTGTTACTATATGTAAATATAAAATTCTGGGAACGGGGATCTCTGCGGGGGACGGGGATCCCCGCGGGGCGGGGGAAGGGGGGGGGGGTTTCTCCCCGTTCTAGAGTCGGGGGCGGGGACGGGAAATCCCCGATCCCGGCGGGGCAGTGAGTGGGGATGCAATCCCCGGCCTGGCCCCACCCCGTGAGCATCCCTAGATGAGATGTGACTTAGAGATGCTCTAATAAAACAATTACATGTTTGCTATTTTGAATTAAGAGGCAATGTTGAGAATTGATTCAAAATCAAGGGATTGATTAACTAAATGGTGAGCAAAAGTAACGGGTTTTATTCTTTTACATGTTTACGGGTTTTAGAGTTGGTGTGGTTATTCTCCCTTAAATGTGTCTTAATTATAAGCCTAGCTATTATATACAAATTTAGTTTAGTATTTTGGTGCAATAAAATTCATTTATCCCGCTCAATAATCCCAACATCTACTGATTGTTCTTAAATTTCTAGGTTGAATGCTGGGTTTGTATTATTATTAGGAAAATAGCCACAAAACTGTTGATTGTAATTCTTTCCTATCAAATATCTATATGTAGTTCCAAAACTGTCTTTAATGAATAAATCCAAAAGCATAAAAGGAACTTCACCTTGTCCAGTCTTATCGAGCTTCTTACTCCGATACATCTGATATCCATCAATGAAGGAGGAAGAAGGTAAGTATGAATTAGATCAGAAATTACAGAAGAAAATCAGAGAGATTAAATCAATGCCTAACTCATACAATACCTGCAAATGACTCTTTACATGTGCGATGCTAAGTCCTCTCACATTCATTAACTGAAGAACTAACTTGGGAGTTGCTCCTTCATTAATATAAAGATTTTTCAGAATAAATATCTTTAAATTTAAAAAGAAAAAAGAAAAAAATTGAATAGAATGAACTTACTTTCTTGGCCACCAAGTCTTTCAACAGCATGGACAAAAGAAAGATGAAGATCAGGAGTCCAGCGTAGACGAGGTACTTTAGATCTAATGTATTGTCTGACAGCACTCTTGCGTTCATTATTTCTTTCTGCTGAGGAATTAATATTATTATTATTATTATTAGCTAGTGAAATCCCATCTGTTCTCTTCTCATCATCGTCTTCTTCTTCACTGGTAGCTTCTTCATTCAAATCAAAAGATGAGCATTTTTGAGATGAAACTATTGATGTATTTTCACTGCTCTTCTCTCCATCATGCATCTCTAATTCTTCCATTATGCCTACTCCTTTTCTCCTTCTTTTAACTTGATTTCTCCCAATTTTCAGTCTCTGCTAGAATCATGGACTCTTAATAATTAACATCTAAATTTGGAAATATGAAAATTGAACAACATAACTAAAAGGAAGGAGGACAAACCCTAGATCACTTCAATTATTCACACATTTCTTTTTAGAGTTGACTTTGCACTAAGATTTTGAGGATTTTTCATAAGCTAGTTAGAACCTTGTACTGCTTCAGCCACTCATATAAATGGAGGCAACTTCAAATTTAAGATTTTGGTTCCAAAAAAATAGAGAAACTATTCATTTTTCTTTATGTATATTCTGTCATACTGAAGCCCAAACAAGGATATTGATAATCTATATAAGATGATCCTTAGTAAGAAAATTAATATACACATTCATATCTATAAAGTTATGATTATGTAATTATAAGTATATGGCTCTAATGAAAAACCAATCACAGATTTACTATTTATTCCGATTAGAAATTCTAATTTCTATTTTTATTTGATTACTAAATTAGGGTCACTTCTTTCAATTTTGTAACTACAAACGAGGGAATACAAGAAAAATATAGAAGAAAAGTAAAATCACTTGTTTTTGGGGTTACTTACAAGGTGATTTCAATACTTGTGAGATAGAATATGTTCCTAGTGATCGTTCTCTCCTTTCATAATCTTCTATAATCCTGCAAAGTAGATAAAAATACCAAAACAAAAATGAATTATATGATAAACCCATCTATGCTTCCAAAAGGATAAGGAATTAATAAATTTCAGACGCTAATTTTGTCTAAATGTATCTGTTGAATAAAATAAAGATATATGATGCTCAACAACATAAATAAATATGTTATATTATATGTCACAAAGAAGAAGAAAGACTAGATAGCCGTTCAATGAGCATTGAGTTTGGTAAATTTTGTATTATTTTTTTCTTTAATCAACAAAACAGGTTTCTAGGAAGGACCAATTAGCTCGGGGAACTTTGATCTCGAAATTGAAAAACTTATCTTGATTTGTCAGAAAAAAAAAAAATAGCTAAGCATGGTTCTTGTTTGTAAAAATATTGAATATGGGGAACCAAAATTGATCGTCATATGCATCTTGAGAAATTTAGATCAATTCTTTGAGATGTTACAGCTACCAAGATTACTAAATTCTTGCTGGAGATTTGCTTGTTGGACTCCATTTCTGAGTATTTGTGTGTGTATGTGAAGGGAGAGATGAGAAATTCTCATATTTTGTAAATATTTTTGGTAGAATGATAGTAGTTGGATCATTCTTTCTCGAAGTACCTTAAAAGCAAAATAATTGATCTACAATTAGAAATTCTATGGGAAAAAGAAAAGGAGAAAGCAGCAGATTCTTTTCAAGTACCTAGTAGTAAATTGGATCAGGCAGAAGTAAGAAAATTAAGAACTAAATACTGTTAAGAAAATCATCTAATAATAAATACCTTTGAAAATGATCAGTGAAGATTAAAACAAGATAAAAATCAGAGGTATAAGATCTTTGAGTTTGAACTTTGATAAAATCAGATTTGAAGAGAACTACTAACTATATATGAACATATAAATGGTGGCAATAATCTTCGATAAATTTCCCAAGATAGTACAAACCATTGAGGAAGATGAAGGTGAAAATTCAAGAATCTTCGTCTTCCAAGTTGCTGATCTTGACTGGAGTTCCTTAATTAAGAAAAGAGAAGGAAAGAAGAGAGAGGAGAAAGAAAATGTTGTCTGTGTTTGAGTTTTAGGATGTTCTAGTGTCATTGAAAGATCATAGTCATCAAAGTTCAGATATGGCAAGACTTTTCATGGTTAATTAATTATATATTACATTTACAAAATTCAAAACTAATAATAATAATAGTTATTGTTAGGAATCCACTTGTCATTTTTACGATGCAATAGTACTCGCATTATGTGTACAGATGCAATTGTTGGAGAATCATGTGACCACTCAATCCTTTTCTTCTTTCCCTCTTTTCTTTGACAGTTGTACAACTAAATCCCTTCTCTCTCTCTCTCTCTCTCTCTCGTGATTATCTTAATTGTTTGACCTATGTTGCAGACTCCTCTTATTGTTAAATGCTAATTACCATTTTAAAACAGTCTGATTTTTCCCAGTTTGATTAGTTATTGTATAATTATTTATTAATCTCAAAGTGTTATACCAAGCACACAAAGATTATAAATTATGATTGGCCATATGCAATATTACGAAATATAATATTTGTTTTAATCTATTCTCCACTATATATCAACATATATCTCTTAAAACCATTTCTGATCACTTTATAATTTAGATATATACATGAGAAAATATGGAAAATTAAAAAAGCATTTGCAAGTTGATAAATTTTTTGAATTTTTGCTATTAATTTTTTTTAATTTTGTTTGAGCCTTTGAACATTTTATTTTTTATTTCTATATTTTTTTTTTACATCAAGCACTCCGTTAACGAATTTTGTGAGCTTGGTTAACGCACACCGTCATTCTCTTTCTCTTTCAAATATATTTCCCTGTAATTTCAGTTATCAACATAGTTGGCTTGATCTTAATTGAATACTAAATATGGTAAAAATTGTTTATTGGGAAGAAATTTCACTCAAATTCAACTTTTACGTACATTTTTTGCCACTTTAATATGTGAAAAATTGACGTTGCATGTTAGTCATGCTTATAAAATCCATTAATAGGGGCATGGCGTCAAATATAATAAACGTTTAATGGATCGATGTGCAAAATAAATATTTAGAATTTTAATCGAAAAATAATTTAAGAAATTTCACAGAATTGCAATAGGTTTGGCAAAAATTAAAGCCATATTGACACAGAGAAATGAGGGACCATTTATATCAACCCATCAATTTCTTCTCACCTAAACAAGGACTTTCTTCCCTTATCAATGTCTCTGTTCCTTTATTTTCTTCTGTGTCCACATATAGGTTATTGTGTGCATGCATGTAGGGATTCATTAGTCCAACTGAAGAAAAAAAAACTATACAAGTCGTTGAAGAAAAAGCTACATAGAATTATTTGTGGGGCTAATTTGTTTTGGATCCCAATATATATATATATCAACAAAGCTAGTCAATTTTGGTTGGACATTTGCATTCAAATGAGGTGGTACTGGACCCTTTTCCAACCACAGACTTCTGCCTTGGCAAGTAGGAATTTTTTAAAAATAAATAAAATTGTTTATGCTGGCTTAATAATATTTCCTTAAGCATTTCAGAAATTGGAATGTTAATTTTAATTAGATGAGCTGTGATCAAATACCCTTGATGACTAAATTTCAGAGACTTCATGGGAAAAATGGGGGGAAACTGTAACAGCATTGCTTAATTATTAAATACTTGAATTGAAGTTGCCATGTGCGCAAACGTTAATTTTCTACAAACTTAATAAATATTTAGGTTTAGGTATAAACCAGTGTACTGTCAATATTATTTCCGATCCGACCAAGGCCTGCACATGGATCCACAAAGAATCAAAGATAGATCAAGAACCCGTTCTGCCCACTCGATTTGCGCAGATTTAACAAATATATGTTAAGAGTTAGATTAATCAGTACATTTATACAAATATCTTAATATAAAAAAAATAAGGCTAAAAATTTATTTAACATTAAGACCTCCTCTCAATCTAATTCAAAACTACATAGGGATTGATCAAATTGAAAGAGTTGTAATCTGATTAGTAGAAGAGACAGAAATGAAATAGAGGTGTTAAGTTTACAAAGTAAGAAGGAAAGAAATAAATAAGATATCTTTTATTATATGTTTACGTGAGACAAGTGAAGAACTTATATACACGTATCACATAAGAGTTACAGTATATGGAAATCTTCACTTGAGAGTTACAGCTGTATAAAGAAAGCTTACGAGACAAAAGATAAGCTGGAAGATAAACACTGGTACAATAGATAAATATAAAATAGAGATAAACAGAACAAGAGATAAACATATCCTTTGAGAGTTGAAATTTGAGTTGATCAAGAGGGACAAGGGATAATGGTAAGAAAGTCATAATTGTCTGTTAGTGTTTAGTATAAAATTAAATAAATGAAAAATAATTAGCAAAACCCAAAATATTGTTTAACGTTTTGCATAGCATCCAAAGGTTTTACTTTCCAAAGCTAATCAGAGAGAATTTGGATTTTTTTGTCTCTTCGTAGTATTTTGGGAAAGAAGAGGAACAACTTCAAGATTAGGTTTAGCAATAAGACACATAGAAACTGGCTCGTTATTTGTGTTACATATGCTTAATTAATTAATTTATTTTTGTTTCATACAGAGAAAATAGGACTTATATTCTATTTCTAAGCAATTAAATAACATAAATTGAGAAAAAAATTACGTGGAAGAGATGCAAATCGAGCACTGTATATGATTATTAAATCAAATTTGAGTATGTAATTACCTCCTAATCCTACGTACGTAACATAGAAAAACAATTTTAATTTAGATGTTCTTTCCTGTCGTGTGCATGGGGAGTTGACAATTTTATTATTTTAGATGACAATAAATAAAGAATCTTTCAAAGAATTATTTGTTTTATTTTTATTTATTTCATGGATGGGTACATCCATCCAACCAAGTTATATATAAACAGAGAGAGCATCAGACCGCATAACATGGTCAAAGGAATAATGTTTTAAGAATTGGGAATTTTATTTTTTTATATGGCTCCAAAAGAAGAATCATGTCTAATAATTGTTTAATTAATCAAGAATATAATATCAATCACATACCTCAGAATGATTCTGTATGTTTCTTTTGATTGTCAGATTTTCTTTTCTTTCCATCTTTTTTTTTTTTTCTTTTTTCTGTTTCCATTATCAAGTTACTATTTTCTACTGATTTTGGATCATAGTATTGGTTTCCATTGGATCGGCGGCTTTTTTGGGGTTAGAATTTAGAAATCCAGCATTGACTATTGCTTATGAATCAACCCACTTAAAAAAATTATAAATAACCAACATTCTCATTAATTCAAGGAATTCTACACTTTATTTAACTTTAAATAATTAAAATCTTGAATTTAAATTTTATAAATGGCAAATATCAATGTTAAAAGAGTTTATCTCATAATAGATCGATTAGACTCAAACTAAATTATACCGATAATTATATTAAACAAACACAAAATATATTTTTAATACTGTTTTTTATGCTATCTAAAAGATATAATTAAATTCCTTCTATAAAAAAAGATATAATTAAATAAGAAATATATATCTCTCTCAAAACCCTAACCTCCTTTTCTTTTTAAATTTAAAAGTTTTTATTTTTTTATTTAATTTTAGAGCTGGGTTGCAGCTCTATTCCTATTTCTCTTCTTATAATTTTGATTTGCTTTTGCAATTTTCAATGAGTTTTTTTTTTATCTTTTTGCAATTTTTTTATAATAATTTTCATATCATTATAAATATGTAAATTTTTTATTATTTTTATTTTTAATTTTGTGTTCTTTTGATTTTTTTAATTTGTTTTGAATTTTTGTTTTAGTAAACTAATATCTTATCTCATTTTGTACTCTTATTTGTCCAGACCTTATATGTGTTGGTACATATCTAGTTCATTTTTTTAATTAATTTTGAATATAATTCAAATTTTTGTTATGCAAATTTATCCTCTTCAATTCGGAGGTTGTTATCTTTTTCAATATAAATTATTGTCCTTCTTGAATCAAAGGTGCAAAGTTGGTTTAGAATTTTCCTAAATGGATTTAATTTTTCGCTAAAAATTTAATTACATATGGCATATTACTGTATTATCTATTGTTTTTATCACATAAATCTAGAAATTTTTCTCTATTAATTTTATTAGTTTTATGCATTTTGTGTACTTTAAAATTATATAATTTTATTTGTATTTTACATATGTATTATTTATATATATTATTAATAAAAGTTTAATTTTGCATTAAAAATATGATTACATTTATCTTTAAAAAAATTACTCTTTGAAACATTTAAAAATAAAAATAAAAAAAATCTCATGTACGCCCTTTATGTGTAAATGTGTATTGCCCTTATCAGGATACTTTTAAAATGTTAAAAAAAAAGAGGATGCTTTTAAAATGGAAAAAGAGGCTCACATATGTTGGTTTAGCATTTATTAGGGTATTACATCCTTAAAAAAATGTATATTTGAGTCTCTTTTGACAATTTGAAAAAATTTTCTTAAAAATGAATAAATAAACAATTGATATCCGTTTTGTGAATAGACGTCTCAATCGCTATTAAGCATGTTCTGAATAGCACCAACCTAGAAAACACAATTAGAAGACCTTAACTTCTTGTTGAGGAGCCCCAAAACAACTTTGTATCAATTTCTTTTTTTAAATCAAATAATTTTATAATTTATTTCATATTTTTGGCCAATATAAAAGAAGACACAATTATATATGTAAATGAAATGTGATATTTGTAAATCTAAACTGTTAGATTAAAAAATAAAATTATAATTTAACGATTTAAATTTATACCTCGTACAATATATCGATATACCAAATGACTATTCATTGTATAAGGTATATTGCGAGTTTTTAATACACTTGATATATAGACTTGATTTACAGTCGATGTGGTTGTTCAATTATCTTGAGAACATGTACGTTGACTTTTAAGGTTTGATTTTAATAAATTTATGAAATTAAAGGGTTTAATTTATAATTTAAAATTTAAAAAATTTGAAATGTTACGATTTGTGTGTGTATAGCATAAATGCCAACATAGGAAAGTCAAGCTCAATTATGTTACCTGCCCTAACGAACCCAACCCAGAGTTTTTTCAATCTCAGAATTTAAATTTATTCTTTTTTTTTTCTTATTTTCATTTCTATTCAATAATTGAGTTAAAATGTGATTCAACTCCCACATGTGAACAGAATATATGATCTCATACTTCTTTTGACCATCCAAATACCCTTATATAGATGAGTTGGCTGATATATTATCTTTTTTTTAATTCATTTGCATCTATTTTTAATTAAAGTTAATTCAATTATTTTATGCTAGAATGTCATTCATATTCCAAAATAGGACTTAATATGTCAATTATAGATGGAGAAGAGTTCGCCCCAGGCTCCACTGGTTTCTTTAATTTAGTTATTCAACCTAAGGTCCTTTAAATTTATTTCCTTTTTTTTTAATTTCTTTAACATTTAATTCAGAATTAAACCTGTTACTAATAAAATATTAAAGTATCAAATTGAAGCCTTCACTCTTACTTTTCAAAATAAAAATTCATAGCTAAACATAGCTATCAAATGTGGTTTGAGCCTTTATATATATATATATGATTTCATACTTCATATATAGTACTTGAAGTTATTATTTCATGATGAAGATATAGTTAGGCAGAGGCTAGATGATCCAACCGTGTACCAAGGAGTACAGCCATAAATTGAGTAAAGATGACCATGTTTCTTTAATTGTTCTTCTGACTTCTTGACTTGGCTTTTTCGAGCCTTGTCTCATGGATTGAGTTATCGGCCATGATATATTTAATATTATCAAGAATGACTCCAACTATACATATATATACACACACACAAAAGAAAGAGAAACTAAACAACACAATTAAGCAGTAACAATCCACAGGAAGACAGCTCCCGCCATATCTCCCGCAAGCAAGTGAACAGCAACCCACGAGGAGGCACTTGCAATGCCACCTGTACTTCTCATCTTGCCCATAAGTCAAATTAGCCAGCCTATCTGCAATAGAATTCGCCACTTTATAAATATATTGAACAAGAACAATCCAATTCTTGGCAATCAAACGTTTAACACGATAAATCAAATCCATATTCGCAACTGGATACGAAAAATCAAGAGTTGTATTGTAATACGAACCATAATAATAAGTTTATGGTAGATCACATGCCCCCATGAAGTTTCGCTACTCACCCCAACTAAGAGCATGAACAACAGTGGTATTATCTATCCATTTGCAAGTCATTTTTCCTACACCATGGTTCCCAAGCTTCCTGTAAATTTGTTAAAAGAATAAAAAAAAAATTGTTGATTAATAATAAAGAATTAATTTAAATATAATTATGAAAATTTGACGAAACAAGTTAAACGCTGTTGAATCCAATTTTTTGTATTAATTTCATCCGTGATCACTAAAATTTGACGATTGTAATGTTATTATCACTATACTATAATTTGTAATAAAAAAAATAACCTAACTTTTATTTTGCAAAAAAAAAGTTATAAAAATTGAGAAATTAAAAATTCGGCTACTGAAAAAAATAACCTAATTTTTATTTTGGTTCATTATTCAATTTATTTATTTAATGGTGTTTATAACATCAATCCAACTGTTTTTCAATTTGTATAATATCAATCCAACCAAAATAAAAGCTAAGTTATTTTTTTCTATGGTCAGGTTCTTAATTTTTTAGTTTTTGTAAGTTTTATGTTACAAAATAGAAGTTTAGTTATTTTTTGTTTATAAATCATATTATAGTAACCATAATATTATAATCACCAAACTTTAATGACCACGAATAAAATTAATCCAATTTTTGTCACTAACCATCTAAGAATGAGTGGTGCTAGAATTTAGAATTTATGATGGTTTAAAGCTTTTAGAATCCATGCCAAGTATAAAAAGCCCTATTATATAGATTTGAAAACAAGTAACATGCGCATATAACTACATAAAAAAGTGTATATTATAACAAGATAGTTTATCAATATGAAAATATGGAGGATTAAATAATACAAATTCCTTGAGTCTAAAAGGAAATAAAAAGTCGAACTTCTTAAAAAAATATATAAGATTGAATCTGACTGAAATTTAAAAAATAATTAAAATTTAAAAGTTCTACCATGTCCGCTTTCACCATAAAATTTAAGCTAGGCAAAAAAACTATTTTCTTTACATAGTATCAAACCCACTAATCCTTAATATTGGACAGCACCAGCAAATATTTATTAATACAAATTTCACATTTGTATTTGATATAATTAAACTCGAGTATTTTGATTTCTAATTAGTTTTCTATTAATAATTATTATAACATCAAATTTGAAAGCTCCAAAAGAAATGATGGAAAGAGTCGAGCTAAAATCTTGTACACACATAATATATATATATATATGAAAGTTTGTGAACACACTTAACCGTCTATTAAAGAGTTTGTGTTTATAACTCGTAATCTGCAGATCGGTGGGGAAATTTTTAATGTTATGAGAAATCTGAATTCTTTTTCCCCTTGGACCTTTTTTTTTTTTTTTTTTGAAAGGGAATTTTCATGTTTTAGCCTTTTAGATGTATCCAATACCCATAATTAGAGTTAAAGAAAACATCCCCTAATTCAATAGAGTTGGGCCAGTTGGCAATCGGGCTTTTATTTGAAAATATCTTGGTTCAAAATCTCAAGAAATATAAGAAGGCAGGAGAATATTAGAGCACATTGTTTGGCTAGAAATAGAATTTTATTTGCTAATTTTGTGTCCTGGAACAGTGTTCCTCCTTGTCTTTCTTCTTGTTTTCATTATTTTAAATAAATTATGCATCTTTATTAATCCGAACACCACTAATCCATGGATACGGATTGGAATTAGCTTGTTTTGGTAACGTTATACATTTTATCATACCCTTATGTAAATTTTGATTTTTATAAATAAAATAAACATCTTCATTGTCCAAGCACTACTGATACATATCAAAACACATGATGAACCAACATTTATCAAATTTTCGAGAACCCATCACAACAAATAGTTCTGTAACTTCACCAATGATGCCTATTAAATTAAGGACATGATTAACTAGAATCTACAGCAGAAACGCCAGTTCAGTCGAATGCTAAAATTTAGGGGAGGTTTTTTTTTTTTTTTTTTTCTCTTTTTCCTGTTCTCTCTCTCATTAAGAAGCATTTATCAAAAAACACAAATAACCTTACAAGGCCAAAGACTATAATTATTATTTTGCCATGTATATATATATATATATATATATATAAAAAAAAAAAGAAGAAGAAGAAGATCCCTCTTAACGCCTAATAGTAGGGCCTTTATACAACCCCCTCTGCACCACAAAGTTTTCTGGAGGCTGAGTTTCTTCTAACCATGTCACTTCAGATGGTTGTAGGCCAAACAATTCAGCAGCACCTTCTGCTAAATATTTTGAAAATAATAATAACAGTGAATAACGGAATTCATTCACAGGCAGGGAAAAACGGAAATGCATGGATACATACCCGGTAGAGGCCTTGCAGGGACCCTTCTGAAATAAGAGCAGTGCCGCCCATCTTCTGAGGAATATGGTGGCGTAAGAACGTCAAATAGAGCGCAGGGCGTCACAGCTTTGAAACAATGAATATTTCCACCTCTAGTAGGATATAGGATTGTTGTGCCACAAGGTGCAGTCATTTCACAATCCCTAACCAGTTTCGCAGGTCTCGCTGTAAATTTCCGCAAACCAAACTCAATTTTAGAATAACAGTAGTAAAGATGAGAATACAGACAATGTTAAATGCTAATTTAAACAAGAATATAACTGATTTTACTTGCAAGCGAGATATATTTTAAATGGATATATACCAACTTTATCTTCGTTAAGAGGACGATGGAAAGGAAATAAAAAGAATTAAATGATTAATTGAACTCTGCAATAATTGTATGATAAACAAACTGCTAGAATTATGTGTCGCCAGTGGTTCTCTCTGTTTACAGCTAGATAAGGTACTGCTGTCTACTGTCCTATGTCTGCACAAGTAATTTCCAATGGGGTCATTATCCATGCTCCAGAAAATTGTCAAAGTTTCATGTCTTAGACCCAGATAGAAAAGCAGTTGCACAGTTACTACAAAAACTTTACGGTAAACCAGACTGAGGCCTCTTACCAGCAATCGCTAAGATTTCTACAGTATATCACCATCCCATGTGACAACTAACTGTCATCCAACTAAGTACAAGATACTCTATTCTTTCCAAAACACCTAGAATTTCAATGCCACTTCCTCACATCATAATAGCATTGGATAATGCATTCACACCAAACAAATATGACAGTACAGAACCCATGCTTTCTGGTTTGGAAGTTGAAGCAATAAGGAACGGTAATTTGCAAAAAAGGTAAATTTAATATATCAGGTAGGATGGAAGCTGTGATTATGGCAATACTAGCAGATTTAAGGAAAGCCAAGAAGATAACCACAGTTTTAATTTCAATAATTGATGTGCTAGGTCTAAGAGCAAATTACTTTGTCGTATACTACAATTGGTATATTAAGACTGATTCTACTTCCAAATATCTATTAAAATAATCATCATCTCCTAAGGGAAATTCATAGTCATAAAGCATTTCCTGACAGAATCTAGTGCAGATATCTCCTTTGAATGCAAGGCAACATTTAGCATATGGATAATCTTCAAGGAAGTTTAAACAGTACAAGTTTGCTCTTGAACCCCGTAGAAACTATCGAGCTCTACATCTGGTAGCATCTCCTGTGTGGGTACACCATCTAATGAGTCAATAAATCCTACTTAATATGAAATCTTATCTATAGATCTTTCACCCTTGCCTAGGTCCATGCATTCTAGTCAGCAAAGGTGTATTAGCAGAACAGAGCCGAGACCTTTCCTAATGCTAATGAGGCAGACCATACCAGTCCCTGTCCAAGATAATTTCTACAGTTTCCTTTGATTGGATCATTTCAGTGTTCAATATCCAATTTTTGAGTTTCTAGCTTAATTATTATTTCAGTTCAAAAAACTACAACAAGTGAAAAGGAAGGATCACTTATCATAAGAGAATAAATCATAGCTAAAAGTAGTTCAGTCAAGTGGGTAATTATTCAGAAACATATATTCCACATTTACCACGCATATAACCATAACAAAAATATGCCTAACAGTAAGCGGTAATTTTAAGTTTCCAGCTATGGTCAATTAGTTAGTGATACATAATACCATATCTCACGAATCTCTTTCATAATCCAGTTATAGAACATCTATAAATAGATGTGTTACCAGATGAAAGTTCCCCACATTGATAAGATACAAGGGCGATGCTGCTATAATTTAGTTATATTGCATACAAATTCTACGAACAAGATGATAATTTGGCTGAAAAATTCTGAAACAAAATATTGATATGAACATTCCCAATCACTATTGTTAGTTCAATATCTGATATCAGAATTACCAAGACAGATAAAGATAGGCACCTTGAGCGGGATCATCGAACCCAGGAAGATCAAGCCAATCATACGACTTTACAAGTAACGAACCATAAAGAAGCTTGCTCAACACTGTCATCCCCGGATGATTATGAAGTGGAATTATAGAGGAGGGTGGCATACAGAAGATACCTATCTGCAATAAGTCCAGAATGCACAAACAGATGATGAAGCCAGTTTTCATTATTCATGTTTAACAAATTCACAAACAAGAAACCAAAATTGGTTGAGTTAAAAGGTCCAAATTTCACTTACAGAGAATTTGTCACACTCATGTAAGTGCAAGTATTTGATGGTAGGGGGGTACTGATGACTGCCATTACGCCCTCTTCTGCCATTGGTACCGTTGATGGTTGCTCTCCACTGCCGAGCCAATTGTGCCTCCTGTTCGAGACCCACATTAGAAGGCTTCATTTGATCTGGTAAAGCATTATATAGAGCTAGACATGTTAAGACAGCCTATGATCTGAGTAAATGGAACCATAAATTAGTTTGAACAAGCGGAGAAGATTTGCATGGAAAAAGTTAGATGAGATAATTTACTCACACACCTAGAATTCCATGAACTTTTTCAAGAGCTTCTTCTGATATCGGACCATTAGTTGAGAAAGACTCTTTGCAAGCATTATACAATTTTTGAACTATGGGCATGATGCAAAGAATGTAGAAGATAACCCACTAGCCAAACTAGCCACAAAGTGTAAAAGCTCACTCTTGGGGAACTCAAGGATCAACAAAACTTGTTCAAAAATTGATAATCCAAATCAAATAAAGCTTGCAAGTATGCTTTTAGCAGCAAAATTCTCTCTCTGCAACAATTCCAAAATCCCGTTGTACGTGAGCCAAAACGACTGTAAGATAGATGCATGGCAGTTTATCAATCCCAAGTTTGAAATAGCTTAGAGCACCTAGAATACCAACATTTGAGTTATTAGGAAGAGCAAAACGATTAAATAAAAAATAAGCAAGAATAACATCAATAATAAACAACGAGACCATTGTTTCTCTTCCTTTCAGTCGTCATATAATCTATACTACAACCACTCCTTTCAACTCCAAAGCAATCAATTTAATCCCCAATACGCAAAGCAATAGATGGCACACCTACAAACAAAGACCTGCATCTTAACTAGCCTGTTTAAAAAGAAAAAAAAAAAAAAAAGAACCATTTCGTTTTTTTTTTTTAGCACAGATTCCTTATTGACACAGCAGAATTTAAATAAAAAATCAGAAATCCAAGAGGAAAACATCAATTTATTTGGGCAAGTAGTCACGACATAAACGAAAATCAATTCCATCAACAACAAAAACATTTGATAGCTCAAGCTCAAAATCATACACATAAAACATACACACAGGTATCTATCCCCAGTTTCCATTTCGATCTTTTTTAACCAAAATTCCTTGGTAAAATAACAGAAAGTATGTGAAAATTATATGCCCAGAAGAGTAATCGATCAATTAGGGCAAGTAGTTGAACCAAATATTATACTCAACCCCAACAAATCAAAATTCAAATCAAATCTTCAAATTGGACAGATCAAAAGAGTGAGAGAAGAAGTACCGGTCAAGGAAAGTTCGTCGATGCTTATGATGATGATGATATAGACACGACGATCAATCAGGAGAGGTAAAGGAAAGAAGAACCTGAGGGTGTCACCATCCGAAGTAGAGGATAATTTTACGGCCAAAAATCCCTCACCTGAACGCCCTTCCCTGACTATTTTATCCCAATTTAATTCATCTATTTACGATTTTGGGATTACATTTTTTCTTCTCTCTTTTTGGCTAAAATCACCCTTCCCTGACTATTTTATCCCAATTTAATTCATCTATTTACGATTTTGGGATTACATTTTTTCTTCTCTCTTTTTGGCTAAAATCACTTTCGGGCCCCCTAACTTCATGATATTTATCCATTGAGACCCCTGATCTTTTATTTGTTATGCCAATCTTATAGTTTCTCTATGTTATAAAAATATTTTATTAATATTCTTAATTTTTAAATTAGTCTTAATTAACTTACAAATAATAAAATATAAACCAATTTCTCACTTTTTTTTTATAAAATACTGACTTAACAAGTGAAAAGAGACCATATTTTGCAAAAGTTTGAGCGCAATTCTTTGTTTTCTTTCTCGATGCTATTAAGCTTCTTATATTTTAGCCTAATCAAGAAAATTGACAATTTTTTAAATAAAAATTTCAACTAAAATCAAAGTAACGTCAAATTTAGCCAAAAAAAAAATTAAATCAATCTAATAGTTCAATATATTTTTTGATTGATCTAATCAAATGTTGACTCAATCTTTTTTTTTTTCCACCATCTAATATTATTTCGTTATTAATTTATTACTTATGAATTTTGAATTTTTTTTGTACACCTTACACTAAAAAAATTAATTTAACGGTTTATTTTCATTACAAGCATGTCTTCACTTTATTATTACAAAAATTTCATATTAATTTTTTTTCTACAATGTAAAATTTCTAAATATCCAAAATTGGTTGTGTTTAATAACATAACTAATTAAAGTCAAGCTCATATACCCATGATAGCCAAACTAGGTAAACTTGCGTACGATGATAAAACCAACCATACCAATGCTACAAACAATAGATAATGATAATAACCCGAAGAATAAACAAGTCACAGAGGCCCAAACAAATTCCGGCCCATGGCTCAAAGCACATCTATTGAAAAAATCAACGAATGGCAAATGGATAACTAAAAGACAATAAACGCGATGTTCGATTGGACTAACATGATTTAAGGTCATGTTGGTATAATGATACGCTGCAGACCCACATCTCCAACTTGCTCTCTATCACATCGCCGTCCAAACCTCACAGTGACGTTTATCTCCGCATCAATAATGAGGCTATCCAATCAAATGAGCCCTTTTCCTAACTTGACATGGCTCACTGATATATACCACCCATCAAGTCGCTGCTACTTACAAGATAGGTCATCGTCTGCCCAGAATATAGGCAGACTATTCACAAATACTGTTCATAGGCCATCCACGTCCCATAAATGGCAGGTTCATCTCATTAAATCGGACCACCGAACTTCTCCTTATAGATGATATTTTTTTCCTCTTCCCTTTGCTAACAAAAGCATCAGAGTTCTAACATCTGAAACAACAGGGCAAGCATCCTTTTTTGCAGGGCCTAGCTCTTTTGACTCGCTAGAATCTATCCATCAAAGTACGAACATTCTCCTTATGTTCTCATCACATAAACCCTCTCTCGCTGTGATAAAATCAGGTTTATCATTTAATGTTTTCGTTGAGAGTTAAGGGTGAATGAAAAATGTCCACTCTTTACAGCCTTAAGGGAATGGGGAATGAAGAGAAAACCAGCAAGCAAAGCTCATTAAAATCTTCGAGACTACATGGGAATGCGGATTCTCAACTGCTAATAAGCATACCATGAAAGTCTCCGAGATTACATGAAAAGTAGCTTATGGCGAATGAAATTCGAGGTTAAAATAAAGCAAGAGGCCATACACTAGGATCGAAAGAAAGCAAGACGCCATCCTTTCAAGACATCACCTGGCAAGCATTGGAGACTCCCAGAACTAGCATATTGGGAAACACATGGGGAGGAATAAAATGGCTCGAGTTTGATTTCATATTATCTTCAAAACAAGTCGAATATAGTTCATCCCTCCCCCCTATACCAAAGAAAAGAACTGACCTCATGGCTCGAGTTTGAAGGAGCATGAAACATCTCCCCTTTTCGATATCTTACATTAAGATGTAAACCCCCACAGTCCTCCTATAAAAAAAGACACAGGAAGCATAAGGAGGCACCTTTGTTCTCGATAATAGCCCAAGGTATAAATGTTGCACTTGCCTTACCAGCTTTTTATTGTATAGAGATAGCGATGCACATAAGGGAGGAGGATCGAAGCTGTAACCAAAGGAAAAAGGGAAGAAAGTCCAGGCAAGCAGAAGCTCATCCTCCCTAATACCTCAGGTAACTTTACACCACACTTTCAACTTATAAGAAATTGAGAACAAGAAAACAAAGCATTGGATATTCCAATTAAGAAAAGAGGAGCGATCTCGAAATGTTTCCCAAATAGCACAAGCATTCAAAGATGACGTCAGTTAAACAGGCTAAAAAAAAAAAGCAAAACTTTGAAGAATAACCTATGATTATCGTTTACAGGATAAAAAATTCCAAGAAAAAGCCTCTCAAGGCTAATAACCTATTAATTCCAATCGAAGATACATCCCGATCGACGTGTTTATTCCAGTCTCTTAAGACAGATGACCTATTAATTCCGATCGAAGATACATTTCGATCGACGTATTTATTTCAACCTTTTAAGGCTGATGATCTATTAATTCTAATCGAAGATACATCCCAATCGATGTTATTATTTCAGCCTCTTAAGATTGATAACCTATTAATTCCAATCAAGGGTACATCCCGATCAATTTATTATTTCAATCTTTTAAGGCTGATGACAAATTAATTCTGATCGAAGATATATCCCGATCAACATATTTATTTCAGCCTCTTAAGGCTAATGACTTATTAATTCCATTCGAAAATACATCCCGATCAACGTATTTATTCCAGCCTTTTAAGGCTGATGACCTATTAATTCCAATCGAAGATATATTTCGATCAATGTATTTATTCCAGCCTCTTAAGGCTAATGACCTATTAATTTACATTCCAATCAACATATTTATCCTAGTTCTCTAAAACGGATGATTACATTTATTTCGATCAATGCTATATCCCAATCGATATATTTATTCTAACCTTAGAATATCAATAATTATGTTATTTCGATCGATATCATATCCCAATTGATTCATTTATTCCAGTCTATCAAGAATGATGGTTGTATCAATGAGATCTACCGATAGACGCATATGCCTCGAAATCTTCTGTAATTAATGATCTAGCCAGTATGTGTATTTTGACTCTTTCAAGCTGACAATTAAGCCTCTCGGCTGGTATACATCCGAATCAAAGTAATCTAAAAAATAAGCCCTCAATTGACTTCAGACAAAAAGATAATGAATTCTGATCTTTCGACTTATGACTCGCCGACTATTTATGGCACTCTATCAACCAAAACATTAGGGCCCATACCTTCAATCTCTAGATTGAATTATTTGAAGGGGACAAATGATAATATCTTGAAGAATAAATAAGTCACAGAGGCCCAAACAAGTCCTGGCCTATGGCCCAAAGCTCATTTATGGAAAAGTTCGATGCATGGCAAACGGACAACTACAAGGCAATAGGTGCAATATTTGATCGGACTGATATAACCTTATACTGATACATTGCAGACTCATATCTTCAACCTACTCTCTGTCACATCGTTGCCCAAGCCTCACAATGACGATTATCTTCGCACCAAGAATGAAGCTATCAAATCAGATGAGCCCTTTCCCCGACATGACATGGCTCGCTAACACAAGCCACCCATCAAGTCATCACTACCTACAAAATAGGTCATGGTCTATCCAGAGTAGGGAAACTATTCATAAATACTATTCAAAGGCCATCCACGCCCCAAAAATGATAGGTTCAACTCATAAAACTGGACCACCGAACTTCTCCTTATAAATTATATTTTTTTCCTCTTTCCTTTGCTAACAAAAGCATCGGAGTGCTAATGTCCAGAACAACCAGACAAGCATCCTCTTTTGCAATATCTAGCTCATTCAGTCCACTGGAATCTATCCATCAAAATACGAACATTTTTCCTATGTGCTCGTCACGTAAGCCCTCTCTCACTGTGATAAAATCAAGTTTATCAATAAATTAGCCATTAAACTAGACATTACAAGATATTAAATTCTACCTAGTAATTACACGAAAGTTTTCTATATCTATTTTGATAGTATTATTTCTATATTGCAATATTTCTTTATTAATTTTCCTATTTAACATGTATAATTTAATTGTTGAATTATTTTCAAATCTTCATTGGTTGTTTGCTCTTTTCATAGGTATTAAGTTTTGATTCGGATTTTTTAAGAAAGTTATCATTGAGGGGATTTTTGAGAACAAAACTAATTAAAAATAAATTCATAAATTCAAGATAAACGAACTAACTAAATTAGCAAGTAAAAATGTAATCGATAAACATTACAAATAATAAATAAAATTTATAAGTTAGCCATTAAACTAGACATTGCAATTCATTAAAGTTTACCTATTAATCGTTGGCAAATTTCTATTTATATTCTCATCATATACTTTCTATATTTCAAAATTGTTCGACTGATTTTTCTATTTCATATATCTAAATAATTAACCATCAAAATATTTCTAAACGTCATTTGATATAAAGTATGGATTGAGATTTTTGTAAGAATGTTGTTAGTGCCCTAACTACAAATTTTGAAATATGATTTTTTAAATTTTCTTTTAATTTAGACATAATTTAATAATAATAATAAAAAAAGAAAAATTGCGGGGAGTGGTGGATAAAAAAAAAAAAAAAAAAAGAGGAATTGGGGAAGGGGACAACTATCTAGAAAGTTCTAAATCATAAAAAAAAATAAAAATAAAAATAAATCAAGGCGGGACCTAAGTTCTCCCCTATTTGCAACACGTGTATATATATATATATATATATATATATATATATATATATATATATATATATATATATATATATATATATATATATTTGTTTTTTCTTCGAAATTATTTTTTTAATGATTAGGTTAAATTCTGGCTAGATCCCAGATCCTCCATGAAAAAACTTTTAGCTTGTGATAATTCCTTTATGAAACTAGTTTCGAAAACCATGATTAATATTGTATAAAAAACTACAGAACGTTAGAATTTAGTCCAAATTATTTTAATTGACTATTTGAATGCCATTAATCAATTTGCATCTTCATATCCTACAGCGAATCCAAATATTTGATAAATTGTTTGAATTTCAAGCAATTTATATCTATTGCATAACATACTCCCATTCATACAAGGGTATATATATATATATATATATATATATATATATATATATATTTATATTGAATCTAATTTAACTCTAAAAATTAGCTTTTAAGATGAAATTTATTAAAAATTTCATAAAAAATATTAAAATTTTGTGACTAGTTAATGCAAAATATTTAATATATTTCTACCCTCAAAAACAAGCATATAAGAAAATCTGGAATATAAAATATAAGTGAACATCTCAATATTACAAATTAGCGACCCAAAAAGGTAATTAGTGAACATCTCAATGTAGCTTTTGTTGGTTTAGTACACTATGGTTAGTTGAACTTCACGCAAAGGACAGTCCACCCAAAAAGGTGAATTCAATGAATCTAACTCACTTCCATCCCCACTCCTTAATTATTTACTTGAGAAATCAATAAATAGTTAAAGAGAGGGGATGAAATAAATTTATTTGCTTTTAAAAAATTTATTGTTTTGCTTTTGAATTTTGTCTCATAATTTTATTTTGTTCCTCATTTTAGTTGCAGAAAATAAAAATGACTTTACCGTCATTGGAGAGCAAAATTCCACTGTGAAAATCCCCTGGCACCCCTTGCAGAACAAGTGTTGGACTTTCGCTAATAAATTTTCTATGAATTTGTAATTTCAATAAAATAATTATGTAAGTGACGAATTATAAGTTGTTTTTACACAAGAATGGGCGTAATGCTACACCGTGTTACAAAATGCCAAGATTTAGTTTTAGTTAATTAAATCTATGATAAAGCAATAACACTGCTTTCGCTTTACTATTGGCACTTTATAAATGTGATGAAGAAATAACACGACTCCACGTTATGGTTTTGGTTTTGAGCTTCCTCAAAACCTCATATTTCATGTTTTTCGTTGAGTTTTGGACTTAACAGTTCCATAGCATTTAGAGGGGAATAACATCGATTGAGAGGATGTCATCAGTTAAGGTGACTGGGATTATAGTTTGAGTGTCAGCCCTACCTTTAATTCATTCCAAGCTTTAGGCTTCAAATCTTTTTGCCGTTTTGACCTTTTTTATTAGCTGTGGGTAATTCTAGTGTAAATAATTAGTTCGATAGTCATTTTCTGACCTTAGGTGTAACGCCTCGATTCTGAGTCAACCAAAATTAATTCGAACTTATGAATAATATTTGATTTAGGTGAGTAAGGGTATGGTTTTATCAAGAGTTTGGATCGACTAAGCAATTATTTATAAATTTTTGAATTTAGTGTTGTTAAATTAAAATATATTTTAATTTACAAAACAACAATTAACTTAAATTAAGTATATAATAATAATAATAATAATAATAATTAAAAAAAGGAAAAATGATGAGAGATCAGGTGAGGAGGATCAGGGCTCTTGGATGGGAGTCGACTCCCGCCCTTAAAGGCACCGCACGTCGCCGGTGTGTGCTCCGTCGCCACCACTCCTTAAGCATCTGTCCCGGCACCAACTACGGCTTCTAACACAGGTTTTTCTCTCCCTTTCCCATTTTTTTCCTTATTCTCTTCCCTCACCGTACCTCCTCCCTCTTCTCTGGCAATCGGAGCTAGTAATCGGTCACGCACAGCACCGGCGAGCTCTCCTTGATGAGGCATTCATGGCAGTGGTCGCCGTTTCCTCCTCACTCACCGCTAGTTGGAAGATCGAACAAGGGGGGAGCCGCCGACAATTTTGCCAAATTTCAGCCAACCTTGACAGCGTTGGAGCGCGTGACCATCAGAAATAGAATATGAGGATCCCGATCTACGAGGTGGCGGTGTTGGATCATCTTCAGCGGAGATCTGGTCACCTGTCTGATGAAGCTCCGGTGACGGTTTGGATGAGTACATAATGAGCAGAAAAAATGCAGAAATCGACATTATGGTATGTGACCACCAAATTTATTTCCCTTTAATTTATTTCTGAATTTTGTTATAATTGTATTACGTAAATTAAATATGTTGGATGTGTATACTGTTATATGTTAGTCTTAAAAATTGGTTGATTTCTTTTAAATTGAGTGCCTGTTGTTGGGATTTTAAACGAATTGAGTTAGTTCAATAGATTTAATAACAAAAGGAACTTTTGGTATTGTGTTAATTTCATTATGTTGTTAAATTCGGGATTAAGTAATTGATAACTGTTGTAAATCGGTGGTTTTGAGAAGTTAATTACAGTGTGATTTGAAATTTCTAATAGAGGAGCTTCTCTGTGTTTAAGGTGAAATTGTTTAATGAATTAATGAGTACATTGTACATATTGTGAGAGATGTTCATTAGTAACTACGAAAATAGTATTAGAAACAAAGATATTGGATGGAATCATAAGCTAAAGCTACGGAGATTATGACTATAATTTAAGTAATAATACAATTGTAGTAAGTATAATTAAAGAATGAGATAATTGGATGCAGTATGCCATAAATAGAAAATTTTTAAGTGCTTAAATAAAGAAATGATCAATTAACCTTGCTATATTTATGATAATAAAAGAAACTTCTAGAGATGCTAGGAATTGTTTAACAACCCATTACAAAACTTAATTGAACTATTGGTACAATATATTTTATAAATACAAGTATGATGAACAGGGGTAAAATTTTTAATTTAGGAACATGATGTAATCGAAATTCAATGAAAAGAGTTATGTGGGCCTTAAATCAAGATGGTGAAATTGAATGTAAGGATATTTGGATTTAATAAACATTAGATTGAAAATTTAATTCCTTATACACTAAGCTAATTGGCCAATGATTTTGAATGTTTTATGTCTAATGAAATGAATGAGCTAATCAAAATATAGAACCATAAATGCACTCGTATGAATAGTTACACTTAAGAAATATGAATTATACATTGTTCATAACTGGATAACTATGTACTCTCAGCCTTTAGGAGACAAGTTGGTTTAGGTCTTGTTAACTAATATTTCATAAGGTATAGGTAATTAAACTTTATTTGGGTAAGCTAAATTGGTAACATTCATTTAAATTGTGAGGTCTAAATGATTTTATATTTTTAATTATAGGAATATAATTTTTATGAGCTTGTAATACTTTATTATTTATTTTGTATTAATAAAATTGGACTTATAAATATAATAAATATGAGTATTGTATTAAGTGTGTGTGTATATATATATGTGTGTGTGTGTGTGTGTGTGCGCGCGCGCGCGTGTGTGTGTGTAGATGTGGAAATTGAATTGAGTGATCTTAGGATATTAAAATATAACTATGTGAACTAGGGTTAATTGATGAATTAACTTGAAATAATTTGATAGTGTGAGGAGTTAAACTAGTATGACTTAATTTAGTGAAGAAAATAATCTGAAAGTGGGAACTCTAGTGATTACCCAAATGGTAATCTTGAGTAACTATTATGTAATTTAATATTAAATGCATTAGTTGGTTATATGTAGACAATATAAGATATGAAAATAATAATAGACTTGATAAAAATGAAAATAAAAATAAATAAAAAGTGTATGTAATTATATATACATCATTACATACTGATGGAAGTTAATGATGTGAGGAAATTGTATGGAAATCAAGGAAATTTTGATATGATGTTTAAATAAATGAAAAAACATGTATAATATAAAAAGCTATAAATGTGAAAAATCTCAATATGACCGAATGGCCAATACATGTAAAAGAATTTGATTTGGCCATATTATGTAGATATTCTGTATATTTCTGACAAAGGTACAGCTAATAAGTTTAAAGGATTGGAAGTTTAATTATGTATATGTTACCATAAGATAAGTGTTAAGTAAAACGATATAATAATGACATAAAATGTGAAAGCATAATGAAATGTTATGCCCTTAGTGTTCAGTGGGTAACTAGGACCTTAAGATAGTATGGCTAGCCATAGGGGCACTTACCCCACGGATTTCTGATTCTGTTACTATTTTGATATGGGTACTGTTATTGTATGGGACTGATATTATCCGGCACATTCTGATATGGGTATTATAACTGTATGAGACTGATATGATGGGACTGATATTAGCCGGCACATTCTGATATGATACTGGAGTGGAACATCATACCTTAGTGATATGGTCTTTCCAGCTTATGGGATATTTTGTTACGTTTATCTAGTCTAGTGGTGGCCTACTGTTGATAACTAGAGGCGAAATTGTAAATAATTTACGTAAATGGAGTTAAAAGGATAATTAAAGTATTAGCAATGTTATAAATACGAGTAAAAATAACCCATGAAATATTTAATAAAACATAATGTACTCATTATTTGAATGCTGTAATGAGAACTTAGGTATTGATATGACATTATGAATTGATTCTGAATGTGATGACTTACTCGAATATTAAATAATATGAGGAATAGAAACATATATATATATATATATATATATATATATTCAATTATGTGATGACTTACTCGAATATTCAATGATGTCTGATAATTTGATACAATTAAACTATGAAATGTTATCTGAAATAATAATATATGTGATTCGCAAACCAGATGTATGAGATTATGTATGTTATGATGGTTATATTGAGTATAAGTAGTTGTTGAAGCATGATATACGTGCACATATGTTAATACCAAGTATAATAGAATATTTAATAGAATAACTTATGTAATGAGATGAACATAATTAGATATTATGGTAAACCTATGTTTTATTGATTATAAAAGTAGGTAATAATTAATGTGTAGGTATGGAATGGAAAATGAAGTCTTATTCTTTTTAACTGCTTTGTGATTGTTTGCATCATATTCAAGAACTTAAAATCTCTATGTGAATTCTGAACTGGTAAATGTATGAAATTGATAAATTTATCTGATAAATTGGTAAGTGTGTTCAAAAATGTTAATTCTTTGTATATATATCCATTGAGAAATAAAATTGGTAGTCACCACTTAGCTTAGCGCGTTGTTTTTCTTTTTTCGCGCGTAGGTTAATTCGACATTCAGACTTCTCAGCACAAAAGAAGGAAATCTTCATAGGTTGTTGCTGCTAGAAGGGTAATGATCAAGGATAAAGATTAAATTACTTATGTTATTTTTGTATTTTGAAGCTTTAGCATGTACACAAGTATTTAAATTGTATAATTTAAGTATAAATTTGTAAGTATTTAGTTAAAATTCAATATTGTAATATTAGCTTAGACATGTAATAATATTTTTATGTAAGAGTTTGATTGAGGATGTGGGACTTTGGGATTGATTTTAGAAGTGATATTTTTGTATTTTGTTTTTAGGAGGCTGTGATTATTTAGGGGAGGTTTTGCCGAAAATTTTTTAGAAAAATTTTGGATAAAAAATTAGAAGGTGAGTTAAGTATAAATTATATTGATCTAATAATATTTAGAGTGTAGACCGGTTAGTGACATCCGTATCCGGTTTGTATACCAGACCGGGTATAGGGTGTTACATTAGGTTTTTTTCTAGAAATTTTTGGGGCTTATTTCTTTAGGCCTTTTGACCCTCAATAATGGGATTTTATGAATCCTTGTGCCTTTGTGCATTTTCATTTCTTTGCTATTTTTCCTTATTCAATTTTTTGGCATCGAGTTAGCTTATGAAAGCTTGGTAGAAAATTTGCTCAGTTCAAGGGCGTAAAGAGACTTAACATTGCCTTTCTAAAACTGTCAATGCCTATTTCTTTTTGAATTCTGAAAGGAAGCATGTTAGTTACAATTATTATGCAAAGAGGAGCATATTACCTAAGCACGTTGGTTTCTCTTTCCGTTGGGAGCCCTTTGCATTTTTTGTGCTTCTTTTGGTTACTGCTTGGTTGTGTTCTGATGCCATGGAGCTTTTTGGTGTTTCCTATGAGTCAACTTTTTGGCTGTTGTTTTTGAATGGGAGCCTTTTTCCTTATTGAGAAGTTAAAGATGACTTTGAGGGCAATCTATATTTGACGGGTCATTTCGCTGATTGAAAAAATGTTGAAATATATACAAGGCAAATTATAGTCCGCAGATAATTTAGAGGTTCGTACTCTCCGATCAAAAAGACATCAATCTGGAGTCAATAATGCTTTTTTTTCTTTTTTTTTTTTGGCTTTGTAAGGCCCCAAATGTACCTTAGAAGAATTAAAGCAAGTGATTATATTGATTTTAAAGTAAAAGAACCTTAATTGTGTGTTTTGGAATATATTCAGTATTTAAGCAATTGTTGGGGAATGGAAGAGATTGAGTAATTAGTGATTTATGCATTAAAGGAATGAATAAATTGAAATAATAAAGGATAATTTAAGATAATTAGGGAATAAAAGTGTAGAGAGGGATTAAAGAGACATTGCCAATTGATTAAAAACTATGGCCAATGAGGTTTTAACACCTAGAAATTCTAGAAAGTTTATTCATTAATTGGGGAAAAAATATCCAAAGGGAGAAGTAGAGCTAGCCGACCATCTTTGGCAACCCATTTCTAGACTTCTTCTTATTCTTTTCCCTCACAAAATCCTCTCAAAACCTTTTCTTAAGTTATTCTCTTAATTGATAATGAAAATTAAGAAAGAGAGAGAAGGATTTTGTAGTAGCTTGAGGTTAGTAAGAGTAAGCTTATCTTTTTTATTTTCTTTAACAACTATTTTAGATTGATTAAATAGTAATTGAATGATATTTTATGAGAATAATTAGAGAATCATGCAAGATTAAGGTCAAGAAGAAATAAATAGTAAGAGAAGAGAGAGATAAATTTCAAATGAGGTATGAGAACCCTTGCCCCTTTTTGTGTATGTTAAATATGATTTGATTATGTATATGAATGAATTATGGCATAATGATGTTGATAAATTCAGAATTAAGGGCTAATTGCATGAGTGAAGCTTGATTTAGCCTTGATTATTGAGTTAGTAGAATTTTGATGTAGGTTCACTCGAACCATTTTTAGTACAAAGATCCTAACTTTCACTTTAGATGTCTAAATGAAGTGATTTAAGTTGGAGATAAAATATAATACATATATCTCCAACTTTGTGGAAGAAACAAAAACCTAATTATGCATCTAAAGTCCTCGTAATGCAGCTTGAAGTTGAATAATGTTTGTTGCCCTATCATCTGGAATAGTCTTCACTCTTTTATGAATATCTCAAGATTGAGATGTCAAAATTATCCTATTTTTAATGATTTGAAAATTAGAGACATAGGGGAACAAATGTCTAGAAGAAAGTTTTCCTAAAAAATAACGTTTGTTAGGTCAAAATTGGTGTTAAAATTAAACATGGGAATCTACCTACAAATTTTGGGTAGAATGGGTAGTCACAATAGAGACTAATTAGTCTTCGTCAAAGCTAACAATTCTGGATCTACCAGAAACATTGGACATAGCTGGAACTATTTTGTCTTAGCCATGATGTCCCTCCCTTCTTTTATCCTAAACTTGATTTTTAGGTCCCGAAATGTTACCGAATTGCATCCGAACTTTCTTAGATGCTTATGGAGCATTACAAACACATAATTGTGGTTAATAAATATGGTAATGAACATGAAATGAGTGATTTAACATGCAAGTATAGATTGTAATAAAGGCATATAAGGTTAATAATGAATATTATAAGGTTTTAGTATATATTATCTTAATACTTATATTATTGAATTGTATCTTGAATGTTTGAGTGTAATTGAGCATAAGTATTATATGAATAGTGATAAATATTGATATATTTATATGTTGCACATGATACATATTAGAATGATGATTATTGTAAGACGAGTGTAATATATATTAAGTTAATAAGTGACCATAAGTGTATTTGTTGGTAAGCAGTTATAATGAAGTGTAATTGACATACCTGAACATATGAATAAAGTGTATGGTATATTTTAATGTATAATACATACATTAGTGATTAATTTGTGAAAGAAACCTTTATTTAGGACCTAAATTAGATATAGACGTGGACATCTGTGGGATAATGATTCGATACATTCGGGATATCTAGTGATTACACCTTCGTAGTGCTTAGTGATTCGATACATTCGAATATCTAGTGATTGCATATTCGCAGTGCTTAGTGATTCAATACCTTCGAGTATCTAGTGTGTAACATCCTTATCTGAACAATCTTTTCTGATACGAAAATAAGCGATAAGCTGTAATTTTTTTTTAAACAAGCAATTCATTATATCAAAAATTTGACGGTATAATGGCTATATACTTAATAGCCTCCTGAAAAATCAAACAAAAATACAACCTCACATAGGCATAATAGACTGTAACAGACAATAATATACATTTCAAATACTCATTCACATATCAAACATATCCATTCTAAATCACTTACTGACACTCACTCATTTACAGTTATAATAATATTTACTATCATAATAATAGTAGTCAAAATACAGTCCAATCTTTTACCTTTAATATCTAAGTATATACATGCCATAATACAAACTTAATTTATGAGTATCTCTTCTTCACGGACCTTGCTCCACTGTGTACTATACTTTCGCAAATCTTCAGACCCTGCACGTAGTAAATACTATATGCTGAGCACTAAATATGCTCAGTGTTAACTAATAATCATAGAATTTCTCAATTAAGCATATTTACATAATTTATGCAAAATATTATATTGGTCTTATTAAAAATTACTTTTAATCTTTTGATAGTATTTTCAATTCATTATCAAAAATTTGGTAAACTTTTTACTTTGATTCTAAACCTTTCAATTTATTACAAAAATGCTTCCTTTTTGCAATTCAATTGCACAATTGACATTATTTTTCTTACTTTTACTTTTTCGTAACTTTTAACGTATAACTTTTTTATTGGCTTGACTTTGACTTTTTCAGCAAAATTCCTTATTTGATCAATTCAGTACAAATATTATTTCGTTTGATGATTTACATTATTAATCACCACTATAATGCTAAATTTTCAATTCAATACTCAATTTTTCCATTAATTACAAAATTACTCTTTTAATACCATAACTACAATTTTGCTATTTATTCTTTTATTTCACTTTATCTTTTTTTTTAACTATTTATCAAATTATAATTATCAATGCTTCTAACATTTAATACAAAGTGATACAATTATTTTGGAACACTTTACAAATAAGTCTTTATTTTCTTCTTTTTTCTACAAAAATGTCCTTTTTACACACTTATTGTAGAATTGCCACTTTTTCATTTGCAACTGCAAATTTGTCATTCATTTGCTCGTTTTTACTTTTTAGTTGACTTTAACTTACAAAATTTCATTTCTTGGTCATTAATTTCTCAATTAATTACAATATTACCATTTTTGAACTTTAAATACAAAATTTGTACCATTTTTCAAACTTTTCATTTTCGAAGCAATAATTGGTATACAAAATATGAATTGGTCCTTATTTTGATTTTTTTTTAAATTATGTTTTAATCTTTTTTCTTTACAGAAGCTCATTTTTTGTTGTTTAATCATTAATTTACTATTTTACCCTTGTAAATTTTTTTTTTCATTTTTGCTTATTAAGTACATTTTTTTGGAAAATTATAGTTTTGCCCCAAACTTTTCATTTCTTTCAATTAAGTCGTTTTTCATTTTTAATTGTTACTTTTAGCTTACTTTTGAAATTCTAATTTATTCTTGTCAATATGCTCCTAATACAATATGACAAAAACTCTCAGATAGGATATACGGGATGTGGACCCCACAGGGCCATATACAGAACAGATTGAGAAATGATCCCGAAAGATCAAGTTTTATAGAGCAGATATCAGATCAGTACACCTACAGATACTATGGAGATCAAAGATCCTACCATAGTAAAGTAAGTCACAATGACTTGTACCGCAGTATAGGATGTCACTATGACTAGCCAATTATATCATGTACAAAACTTTTACTGCCTGACTATTGCTAAGAGCAAAAATAATCATTTACTTTCAAAATACTTTTTAATTTCAAACAATCACAAATATTTTGTTTTTGTTTTTCGATCAATACATTTTTATCAGTTAATCTTTTCAAGACTTTTTCTTTTCAGTCACTTTTTCTTTCTACTATTCTAATAGTCATTTTTTTTCTTTTCAATCACTTTTTGTAAAATATTCTATAATAATTTACCATAAACACTTTACACAGTACTTTTCAATATCTTATACACAGTTTATTAATTATGACATCATAATTCACCATTATTACTTTGCATATTAACCTTTTCAGTATCTTTTTATTTCACTTCTTTAGCTAGTTATTCGTTCGGTATTTTTTATACACTTTATGAATTATATCATTATAATTCACCATTTCTTGACGGTTTATAAATTATTTCTTAATAATTCAATATTTGACTTTACGTTCATTTTATCTTTTTGACTTTTAACAATTTTCTTACTTTTTCTGCCCGAAATTTCGATTGTTCGGAATATACAATACTTTTATATAGTTTGTGAATTACTTTATAATAATTCACCATTTTATTTCCGAATTATGAATTATTTCTCAATAATTCAATACGATCATTATATACACTATAATTTTTATGGTTTCATTTATTTTAATAAATTAGTCAGTCACTCTTTTAACAAAATTTGGATAGTTTATGAATTATATCAATATAATTCATTATTTTTCACTAAAATTAGATATTGTAACTCAATAATTCCACAACTTTATTTTATTACATATTTAAATATTTCTTCAAAATATTCACATAAATTCTATAATTTTCATAAAAGTACATAAGTACATTCTTTACTCATTTTATACATTATTTCACAAAAATTCCTTACTTTTCACTAATACATAATCAATTAATTATTCCAAAAATATTCTAATAATTCATATGTGCTTTATTTCACAATTATTATCATTTTCACTTATTTTATGAATTATTTCACAATAACTCATCATTTACACTTGATACATCCACATATACCCAACTTAAAAATTCTCAAATAAATTCCATAAATTTCCTAAAAATTCATGGATATCATTTATCATATTTAGGTTTATTTTGAATCATTATTTATCAAAATTATGCAAATTACACTTAGTTTTTCCTTAGATATAATCCGGCCACCTTAGTGTTTATACCTTAAAAAATCTTTTAACTCAAATTAAACACTCTAATGGCTATATTTAAGATTTAATTGCATTAATCTAACATTAATTTTAATTACTTAGCAATTTAGCATAACTTCTCTAATTTACATAAAAGAAATTAATTGAAAATAATGGAAAATGGTAGGATTTATTAGCCACAAACATTTTCTTCTTGCTTAGCCTTGCCTAGACTTCCTTTTCTTTGCCTTTAGCCTTGACAAGTTAGTTTCTTTCTTTTTCACCTACCATGGCTGAATTTTAAAGCTTGTTAAGTCCTAGTTTTTTTTTTCAATCTCAAATGCATAATTTGACCACATATTTGAGTTCTAGGCACCCAAAACTAGTAAGAAACACTTAAAAATCAAATTAACCTAATCAATTTCTCAAAACTTACCTCAATACCTAAGCTTTCCAACCTTTATTTTTTTTATTCCTTTGCTCAAATCAAAGGATAGGGGGATGATTATTAATCTATAGGGTTGGAATCAAGCTTGTTATATTGGATTTAAGTGAGAAATTTGAGTGAAAATTGAAGAAATTAAGAAGAGAAAGAGAGAGATGGTTTCAGCCACAAGAGAGAGAGGAAGAGAGCTAGAAAAATCTTGTATTTTCTCAGATATTCTAGCTTATATACCTCTTCTTTTCGGCTAAGAATTGGGCCTAACAAATGGGCCTAGCCCAATTAATTCAAAAAACCTATTTTTGTCCATTTAAGGCCCTAATTAAATTTTCTCACTTTTCAACTTCAAATCACTCCAATAATGATTCCATCATTCTTATCACACTAAAAAAAAGTTGTACACAAATTTTTGGCTCAATTGAAATCCATTTTTGATTCGATTCAATTAAATTGATCCGATTCAAAAATACCAATATTTTCGAAAAATTTACTTTTTATCACCAAAATATTCTAAATAAAATTTAAAGAAGATCTACTGATTTTTGTAATTTTCAAATTTCGTTTGCTATCTTTAAAAATTTATGCAAATTTAAGGCAGTTTTTCTATAATAGAAATTGACTTGTTAATTTTTTCGTATTTTTGACTTTTGGATGTCTATTTGACCTTGACTTCACTTCAAATTTCAATCCCGGACTCACCATCACCAATATTTTTTGATAGTCAAATAAAATATTTTTTACCTCCCGGTTTACTTTTAAGCCTGGATTCACTTTTCATTGTCGAAAAATACTGTTCACGGCTAACCCGATATTCAGGCCATTACATAGTGTTCCTAATTATCCATACCTATACCGAGTTTAAGATATAAAAGTGATAATGATGTAATTAAAATAAATGTTAGAGATGAGCATGATTTAAAAGATTGTTGATTTATTAATGGATATTTTTTTTATAAATGAATGATTGTGTACAATTAGTGTACATGTAACACAGTTAAGATATGTGAAATTAAGCGTGTAACAATGGTAATGCCTTATATATAAGTATGATGAACAAGATACAAAGTGTGTAGCTATTGCATTACATATTAGTTAAATATGATGTATAGTTATATGATTAGAACTACGGGGTTCTGATTTTCAATATCTGGATACGTAGGAAGCTTGGGATACAAATTCTGAATCTAAACCAAATACTAGATGTCGTGTCAAATATTCTAGTGTCAGTGGCAAGTTAGGGAAGGGACATGCGTAAGAGGTTTTAGGTGTTATCTATAACTTTAAGGTAATAACTCAAAAAGTAAATTCTATGGGATCGTGCCTTGAATTGAGTGGAATTAAATGACAAGTGAAGGTAGTTGAACCAAAATAAATAGTTAATTTGTTGGTACACTTAAGAATAATTATAGTTAGTGATGTTTAGTGCTAATTAAGTTCATTGGTGAACATAGTTGAATGAAATACTAAATTTACGATTGAATTAGGTACATTGAATTATACTTAGTGAACTATTATTATAAATGACTTAGTCATATGTTGTCTAAGTAGGTTTCTGTTAAGTCACTAAAATTGCATATTTTTGCTTGACTTTTAATTGTCATTTTGCATTATTTTTAGTCATTTTTAGGGATTTTTCACTGGTTTATTGAATTTGTTGACTGTAGGAGGAAATTTTGAAGAAGTTATACTTTTGAGGCTAAATGGAGCTGGTCTGAAGAAGTATTTAATCTTTGAAGTTAAAGCATGGTGAAGGTGTTAGTGTAAGCCCTAGCCCCAATACATTGTTATAAAGCATTTAATTTAATAAATGAGGCATTTGATTTATCTATTGTATTCTTGTGCATATCAATTGATAGAACTATCCAAGAATATTGTTTTAGTTTAAGTTATCATGTGTGAGGCACAAGGCTGTAAGACCTTGAAAAAAATGAGACTTCATTCTAAATATCTCTAGCCAGTCATTATTATGAGAATAACAAATGAATTAAGACTAGTATGCTCTCTCTGATAAGTTGAGTTATGTCTTACGGATCATAAGGATAAAAGTGTCAATCAGAGATCATAGATACATGTTTAAAACATGGTATCTGGATTCGATTCGTTCATGAGAACACTACATGGTACAAGTCATAAGTGTTTCTCATTTGCAAGTTTTGTATTGGAGTTCTTTGACCTAAAATCTCTATGAAACTCTTTATAAATTACTGTGTACTTTGACATACACCTAACATGCTCGTAATAGGGTAACAAGTATGGGTATGCTTGGGTATGCACTGATCCATGTTAGAGAGCATGAGAGAAGTGAATGGATTACCCCTCTCGATAAGAGAGAAAATATCACCAGCCACTTGATCAGTGAACTGAGAAGTGTATGGCCATACCGAAATGAAATAATGAGTAATTATTATTTATCTGAGAGTTCAGTATCACTGGAATATCAAGAAAGGAATTAATATATATATAAGGATGACTAATTCCATGCCTTATATTAATTCTGATATTTAAGGGTAAGGGACTATGTAAAATTGTATTAGGTTACTAAATGCCATTTGCATTTTCATTTAATTTGGAATTTTATAATATCTTGCTAGAGAATATATATAGCCTTTGAATTAATTTATTAATTCATTGCCAATATTAAATAGACCTATAGGATCGTACACAAAGCATTGGGCTTAAAATATTTAAATAGAAGGTTGGGCATTAATTTGGGCTTTTATTTAAAGTTAAATTAATATATGTAATGGGTATTAAAATTGCTATTGGACCTTGGTCCATGAGAGAGATAAATTCGGCCCACAAGGATTAATTTCAATTAATTAATTATCTTGGATTAATTAAGTTAATTGAGTATTAAAGCCTAATAGCATTTGAATCAAAATAAAACACTTAAATAGGAGAGATATTGGCCGAAATTCAAAGATAAATTCAATGTGAATTTTGGCACATGTATATATCCTAATTAAGTGATGGTTTTCATTAAATGTCTTATGTTTATTTCAAATTAATTTGAATTTAAAATTTAAAAGAGTTTGAATTAATATATGTCACTTGATTTTAGGAAGTGATGGAGGCTGAATTTACTATCTTTAGGTAGTAAATTTCAGAATTAACACTTACTAAAACAAAATGATATATATTTGTGAACTAAAGAAATAAAACCCTAGGGTGTGATTTTCTTTCTCTCATATTCTTGGCCAAAACACACAAGGGTAAAGGATTCTTTCTTGTTCTCTTGTGTTCTTGGGCAGCAATAGCAACTTAAAGGAAGAACAAGATCAGATCTTGTAGCTTCAATCCATTACCATTGCCAATTATTTACACATAGAGCTAGCACTCTCAATTTTAAGCCTTCATTGCAATTGTGTGTGAGAATAGAGAGGAGTGGCGTAAAGGCTATTTCTTTGGCATTGGTGATCAAGACGTAAAGTATATAAGTTCATCCTATTTGCTGGTCATCATCAAAAACAAGATTTAAAGTGCATCTAAGATTGTAAGTTTCAAAATCCTAAAATTGCATGTTTTCGATTCTTGTTTATGGATTGCATGGTATGTATGATCAATTTTATTATTTTTCTGCTGTGTGATCATCATATATATGCTATGTCCTATTCCATCAGAAGGGAGCTGCTGATTGTCAAAGTCTGATAGTTGCCTTGCCCAAGGCAAAAAGGCAAGGTTAAGATTCAAGCTTTGCCCAAAGGAGTTAATAGTAGAGTTACGATTTAAATCTATCTCCTATGTGAATTTGACCTAGCTGCTACCTCTGCCCCATATGATAATTAGAAATGTTAAAACCTTAATCTGATCTTTTTTGTAATCTTCTGACTTTCCATTTTAGGAAGATGAATGAATTGCTAGATTTTTCTCTAACATTGTATCACTTGCCACAGCAAGTGATATAGCCTCTGCTCTTCATTACCTCTTCTAGCTTTCTCTCCTAAAGCCGTGACAGTGCATTCCTAGTTCTAATATGCCACAAGTGGGAGATGTTTGCAACACTTTGAAGAGGTGGTCTTGTAGCGGCAAGTTGTAAATGTAAGAATATGTTTCTCTAAGAGCTTTACTTTGAATATATCTTTGTAAATTTTATAAATTTTAATAAAATTTTGACTTCTAATTTTGATGCTTCATCTTGTTCCTGTATTTAAAGTAGATACTTTAACTGTTGCTTCTTATAGGTTGCTTTGTATAACTGTGAACATTTGATCAGATAATCATGGTAGTAGTTTTAAACAAGCATTAAAACATCTCCAAATAATAGTTTGCTTCGTAATATTGCTAAGTTTGAGAGTCTAATCGGCAATGTAATAGTCCAAATACAAGGTTAATCGAAAATAGTATTTTTTGATAGTGAATAGTGATACTAGGGTGAATAGTATCTCTCGAAGTTAAAAATATTTTATTTGATCATTGGAAAGAATATGTCAACAAGAGCCCATAGTTCAAATTTGAGGTTAAACGGAGGTTATTTGGATCTCAAAAAGGTGTGAGTCATTCCCAAATTTGGAACATGAATAGTTTAACTGGATCATAAAATATGCTACGGATCTCAGAAAAATAATCCAAAAATATGAACGTACTTCTATTAATAAGTAGAAATATATGATAATAAAATTAATTTTTTGATGATTTTAAAAAATTAAATTATCAGACTAGTAAAAGCGAATCAGATCAAAAAATGATATTTGATTGACTAAAAAATATTCGTAAAATCTAATAAATATATTTTGAGAATTATGAAAGTATTTTTAGAAAGGTTAGAACTCAAAAAGTAAGTGAAAAATAATAATTTCAATTTAAATAGTAATTGATTGACCGTAATTTGATCAAGATTTTAAAAATAGCAAATAATTTTTAAAAATTACAGAAAGTTCTAGTTAGGCTCTAATTAGTATTTAAAATTATCTGATAGTGAAAAAGTAATTTTACGATAATACCAAAAATTTACTAATCGAACCAATTTAAGTGAACCGAATCGAAAATGGATTTTGATTGGGTTAAAAATTTGTATGTAGGCTAAGGTATATATTTTATGAATAATGAAATTGATTTTGAGTGAATTTGAGCTTGGTAAGAGAGATAAATAATTTAGAGTGCATTAAATAAGCTTAAAAATTAAATTTGTCTTAATTAGGTCCAACCACTTTGGTTGAACCAAGCTTAGGTCAAACCAGCCCTATAAAGAGCCAAAAAAATTGCAATTTTTAAGAAAATTATTCAAGTTTCTCCCTCTCTCCCGTTTCTCCTTCTTGGCTGAATTGTCCAGTCTGCCTCTAAAAATTTTTTTATTTTCTCTCTCTAAGTCTTCCATCAAATCCTACTCTCCTAAGAAAATCAAGGCCTCTCTCAATTTGGAGTGATTAAAGTGAAAAAAATTAAGGATTAAAGTTTATGTGTCAAATTGGAGGTAAGTAAAATTAAAATTTTTAATTCAAATTAAAAGCATATATCGATGGATTTAGGTATGAAGAGTTTATTTATGATGATAGAATCAATTATTGAAGCATGATTTTTGTGGAAATTGTATGGGTATTTTTGGCTGCCTTTGAAGAAGAATGAAAATAGTAAAATTTTATGGATTTAAGGTGATAAAAATGGAGATTTAAGTGTGAAAGATAAGGAATCAATGTTAGTGGATGCAATATCCCTTAATTTTTATTTAATTTCTATAAGTTTAAGGTTATATCTAATATGTTTTTTAATGAAATATGCATGGATAATTGAAATTAAGGTTATAGATATGTGAATAAAGTTTATAAATGGAAGTTTAAGTGCTTAAAATAGAGGAAAGAAATTTGATACTTGAATCTTTGGTTAGGCCGTATATATATTTTGATGAATTATGTAAGTAATTATGTAGGATTGAGGAATAATTTGAGATAACATGTTTGAATGATGAATTAAGATGTATCAAGTGTGAATTGATAAAGAAAACCAAGTGGAAGTAAGGAAACTCGTGTTGGCTGAATTTAAACCTAAATATAATATAAGATGATTTTGATAATTTATGGCATATTAAGTATGAAATTCATAATTTAACACATAAGAAAGATGGTATAAATGATTAAAGTTGAAAATAATAAGTGAACTTAAGGTCACATAGTTATACATAATGATTATTATGTACCTTACCAACTTAAATGCAGATAAAGTTTATCAATATAGAAAGTTGATAAGAAAAGATGTGTAGTGATAAGTATAAACGTAAATTCAATATTTGTGAATATGATATGAAATGACAAGTGGTTATGTAAGTCAAAATGTATGTGCATAGAATTAAGGATATCTTGTGTTAAGTCTGATAACCAAGTGAATATGGATTATGAATAATCCTAAAATGTTAAATGCATGGTTGTGAAATGATAAATGTACAATAATGTTAAGTGAAATGACAATTGTATTTTATTTAATATAAGCCCAGAAATATGATTGAGGGCTTTTAAAATAAGTTTAAACATGAAAAGAAGTATCCATGAATTTATTTAGAATTTATGGAATATGCATGAATATTTTAAAGTGTGAAAATGCATTATGCTTAAAGTGAAAATAATGAATTATTATGAGATGATTCATGAAATATGCAAAAGTGATAAAAAAAGTCAAGTGATTAGTGTATTGAAATGTAAATGCAAGCGAAAGTGTTAAAATATGAAAAGTGACTTTGAATTAAGTAAGAAATTTTGCCTTTAGTAGTGATATGGCGATTTAAATCTAGTTCAAGATATGATTGGCTAACCATAGGGATATTCATACCGCAGTGCAAGTCACGATGACTTGCTTTATTGTGGTAGGATCGTAATGATCTCACGTAGTTTCTATATTGACTATTCTATTATGTGAAAGTGATGGAATGGTTTTTCAGGATCATTCCTTATTGCATTGCTTTGGATCCCTGGGATTCACATCCGTATATCCGGTTTGAAGATTTCTATCGAGATTATACTAGGGGTAAAATTGTAAAAATAAGTTAATAGTGTAAAAAGTGAAGTGAAAATGAGAATGTGAGTAAAAAAGGATCTAATTGAAAGAAAACAAAAAATTTATGGTCAAGATGGTAATTTTCCTAAATAATAAGTTTAGTGAAAAATGATAAAGTAATGAATGAAACGATAAAAAGGTTAAAATAGTGACTAAATAGCTTAAAAATGAACTTTTGTAATTTTGGGGGATCAAAATATCATTCGACATGAAAATGATAAAATAAGAATCATTTGGTAATTTGTATGCCAAATAATGGGTTTAGAGTGAAAATGAGTAAACTAATGGCAAAATTATTAATAAAGTGTAAAAATAATAATTTTGTAATTAATTGAAAAGAATTAGTAGATTCAATGATTAAAATGGTAATTGTGTAGTGAATAAAAATATGAAGGTTAATTTCCAAGTGAAAACGAAATGTAAGTAAATTTACTTGTAAAGAACGAAAAGAATTGGTACAAAACTATAAAGTGGTAATTAAATGATAGATTGCATATCAAATAAGAAATTAAATGTGAACGTAAAAATAAATGGTGGCATTAGGGTAAATAAGTGATAAAAGAGACTACCATTATAATTTAGTGAAAGTGCAAGGATCAAATCGTAATTTAGCAAATAAAAGGTTAATTAAAGGACATAATTATAAATGAACCGTATTATATGGTGAAATAGGAACCAAAAGTATAATTCTTAAACTTAAATAAAAAGCAAAGACTAAATCATAATTTTACATGTCATAGCATGTATTAAGAGTAAAAGATAAGGAAAATGAGTTATAAGAGTGAATAATGAAAAATACAAGGTGAATCGACAAATGTACAACTATGGGGACCACGTTGTAATTTGTCATTAATAATAGTAAGGATAGGACTAAAATAAAAATTTAGAAATAGTATAGTCCATAAGTGTAATTAAAAGTATATTGAAAATTGTTTAAGAAATGGCAAAAATAGTAATGTTGAACAAGTGAAGGATAAATTGTAAATTAATGGAATTTTAAAAAAAGATTTAATTGAAAATTAGTCCTGATAAGATTAAAGAAAGACTAGCCTACAAACCGAATTATAACGCGGTCAGTAAGTGAAATAAGTCTGAAAAAGTTGGGATCATTAAGGATAAAAATGTTATAGATAATGTTAATGCATAGGTTATTGATGTTAGTATTAATGATAAGAATAATGGCAGTAAATTGATTAGTAATGCTATTATAATGTTAAATAATTAATCAAATGGGCTAGCAAAGTATAGATAGATCATAGTAGGAATGAAAGAAAATGACAGAAACGCTGACCAGGAAAGAAAGTAATAGTATTGTTAAATAAAATCCTAGAACTTAAATGTTAATAAATAAAAGTGTAAGCTTATTAATAGCCGATTCTAATAGTTGATGGATAATCGAGGTAGCGATATTAAAAGAATTAATGACAGCATAATATGAGAAATGAATAAGCTTGTGTATACCTGCATGTGATTAGGATATGAAAATTTGGAATATGTATCCTATCACTGAGTATTTTTAATGCTTAGTGTAGTATTGTGACTGCGTGCAGGTTTCGAAGACAGAAAGATTCAACAGATTTGGTAGACAGATATGGAGGATGATGAAAGGCTTAGGCATGGCATGTATGTTATCATAAGGAATAAGAGTGTAAGTATTAAAATTATGGTTATGTATTTGTATAAGTGCAAACTGTAATTAGTATTGCATATGAACTGTTTGGTTATTATAATGCTTTAATGTTGATGATGTTTGAGAAAAAAATTTATTGGACTATCTAGTATAGTGCATCAGATGATTGTAGCTCTGATGTGATATCTAAGTTAATCAGTTTTCATACGTATAGTACTGTGTTATAAAGGTGTTACAGGGAGAGCGTAGATCATTATAATTTTCCTAGAGAATAAATGAGTGTCAACTAACGTAAATAGTTGAGATGTAATTTGGACTTTTTGATCGAGATTATACTAAATTTTCATCGACCTTCTGATTGGGATGTATATCGATCAAATTAAAATTTGCATCATCCTTGATCGAGATGTACATTAATAAGATATTCAACTTTGAAATCTATCCTTGATCAGGAGTTTCATCGGTCAATGATAACTGATTCGTAACCTTTAGATGGGATTTAAGAGTTTTTACTGGCTTCTTGTTGGCGTAAAACCATGAGCTTCATTCAAATTTTTATGTGGGGAAGGATACTTCTGATCGTAAAGGAGGGATTTTTTAGGGCCCTCTTTGTAATGGCCCAAATACCAGGCTAGTCGGAAATAGTACTTTTTCGACAGTGAATAGTGACAACGGAATAAATAGTATCTCCCTGAGTCGAAAAACATTTTATTGGACCATTGGAAAGAGCAAGTTAGTTGAAGTCCAAAGATATAATTTGGACTGAAAATAAGGTCAAATGGACCAATAAAAAGTCAAAAATAAGGAAAAAGTCACAGTTCTAGTTAAAAGGATGCTTGTGTTAATTGAGAACTTATCTGGGACTTTAAAAATAACAAATGATCTTTAAAAATTATCATATTTTTTAGATCTACATTAAATGTGATGTAGAATCATATGGTGATAAAAAAAATTTTATTGGAGCTTATTTGGCTTCTTGAGGTCTCCATAAGCTAGTTAAGAGGCTGAAATTGACTTGAGAGGGCTTGATTTGGTGGAAATGCAAGAAAGAGAGAGAGAAAGTTGATGTCTCAAAATTGAGATAAGTGGGAAAATGAAGCTTTAATTTAATTTAAAGGTTCTAATTGGTGCTTTAGGATGTGTAGGTCTCATTTATGTAGTTTAATTGAATTTATGAAGTAAGAATTGATGAATTTTTGGCTTGGGAATTTTGGTCATTTAGAGAGCTTGAGAGAGATGGTGGTGTTTTGATGATTAAAGGCAAGAAAATGAAGATTAAGTGGTGGAAAACAAGTAATTAAGGTTAGTGGATATATTGTCCCTCAATTTCCATATTTTTTCCATGAAAATTTGCTTATGTATGTGAGTGAATATGTATGATTATGTATGGAAAATTGAAAATAATAGCATATGTGTGAAATTGGAAGTTTAAATGGATGAGTAGAATATTTTAATTGAAAGAAATAAACTTGGAATGCTTAGATGATGGTTTGGCCATATGGTATGTGTGTGTTTGTGTGAGTTTAGTTTGGTTAAATGGTAAAGAAAATGATGCAAATTAGAAGTAGAAATAATTTTAATGCTAAATTAATTTAATGGGAATTT
This sequence comes from Excoecaria agallocha, assembly GCA_037975025.1. NCBI lineage: Eukaryota > Viridiplantae > Streptophyta > Magnoliopsida > Malpighiales > Euphorbiaceae > Excoecaria > Excoecaria agallocha. The sequence continues at coordinate 35,147,318 of CM075810.1, read as the reverse complement.
TTAGAAATTAATAGAATATTTATAAGTTAAATTTTATATTATGTATAGTAAAAATATTGAGTTTTAATGAAAAAAAATCGAATTTATGGCATAAACAATCTTAAGATAGTCCAATTAAATAATTGAAATAAAAAGAAAATAAAAAGGAATGGAAAATAAAATAAAAAAGTGAGAAAAGGAGTTAAATGAAAAAGAATTATAAGTTTAGGGGCAAAAGTGAAATATTGTCAAATATTGAAGAACAAATGAATTTAAATGAATTAAAATTAAATTGAAAAAGAAAATGATAATTGAAATAAGAAATTAGGTATGAAAATAAGTTTAAGGATCAAATTGGAACTTTTCAATAAAGAGGGAATTAATAGTATAAAATCTATGATTAGTGTCAATTGTGTAAATAAAATAAAATAAAAGGAATTGAATGATTAAACAGTAATTTAGCCATTTTAAGGACTAAATGGTAATTTAGCAAGTTTAGGGATTAAATGATAATTTTACAAGTAAATATTGAATTAATGATAATTAGATAAATAATGATTATATTTTAAGTATCTATGTACAAGTATGTTTTTCATTACTGTTAGAAAAAAAAAATTTACTGTTTCATCTACGGTTTGACATCCAATTACCGCGTACATTGTACGGCGATATAAGGGTGTTACACTCTTCGCTTTTGCTAATTCGATCAAATTTTTTCCTTTGTTGCTTGGTGCCTTTTTTTTTGGACAAGAGCGGTGGATCCTACTGGAAGCTTCATTGGCTAGGTGCCTTCATTTATAAGATGTGGCTTTATAGCCTTCTCTAGTGCTCCAATTGCTTTGGTGAAAGGAGAAGGGAGCGTAAAACGCACCCTCTTTTGTTGTGCCTTCTTTCCATTTTGCCTGCCACTAAAGCAAAAAGGAAGCCTATTTTTCCATTCTTCCCTATGTTTCTTATGGCAGGGGGCCGTTGAAGTTTCAGGCAACGATTGTGCAATGTTTTAAAAGAAAGATGTTTCATTTTCCTTTGAACTTGGTGCATGTTATTTCATTCTTCTTCAAACTTTGTGTTCTGTTTCTCCAATTTGACTTCCTTCTATTAGAAAGATTCATCCGATCGGAGGCGCAAAAAGAGGTTTGAAGGAGCAAAAATCTTTGCTGGCCTGAATTTTTCCTTCACATAAATTCAACCAAATTTTTAGTCTTTTGATTTCTTCACTCTACGTTGATCCTTGCTATGCTCGGAAGTTAACTGTGTTGTGAAGTAGAGACATCAGCGTTCAAAGCTTAGGCTAATCAACCTTTCGACGAAGCTGTTGGTGCATAAGGAAGAAAGAAGCAGGTCTCATATCCTTCCTTATGTTGCTTTTGACAGGAGAACCGTAGAAGCTCGCGCGTCAATGAACAACATCGTGGGATGGGAATGTTTCATCCTCCTTCAATCTAGATGCAAATCATTTCATCTTACTTTAGCTTCAGAGCTATTCTGCGCAACCTGGGAGATTTTCGCGAGGCCCTTTTTAAAGTTAGCCATGCGAGATAGTGGTTACGGTTGACTAGTCGCTTGCGTGGTTCGTACCATCCAATGGTGATTTGGATGGGCTCTAATTGTGTTGGATCAAGCATCTTAGCTCAAGTATCGACTCTCAACGAAAATACCAAATGATAATTCTCAAATTTTCACAAAGGAGAAGGCCTTTATGTATGAGCAAAACTGAGTCAATGGTGAGCGAAGTAGAGGGAGCTCGATCGGGCGAGTGACTATAGATCCTGCTAGAAAAGGCTAGCCTGGTCAGACCAGACGTTAGCACTCCGATGCCTAATTTAATAAGCTGGCGAGAATTGTAAGAGCATAAGAAGGAGAAGAAGTATAAGATGCATATAGTTTGTGGAATGAACCTACTATTTATAGTATGCTTAGAGGTTTGATAGAAGCGTATGTCAGAAAGTCTCAATATGTCAGGAACACGTTTTGTCCGATCGAATGTTCTCGATACGTGTCCCTATTGCATGGTTGAGAAGGCTTAGGCGCTTTTGGACCTATATAAAATCAGATTTTTCTAATAGGTCCTTAATGAGCTCAGCTTGGAAGAAATAATAAGAATTAATAATAATAATAATAATAATTTGTTGTTTTGTGGCAAATTTCTTAAAAAAGGCAAGCAACTTTTTAAATTAGTAATTTAGGGTACATGCCATAACAGCAGTAATGATGATTTTTAATAAATAAAAAATTTATATGTTTTTGTATGTTATATGCATATGTACTTGTTACAATTAGTGAATAGTTTTAAAATAATTATAAGCAAATTTTCATTTTTTTAACAACTATATATGCATTGTATGTATAGTAAGTGGTGAAGTAACATGTAATTGAGTGTGGGTAAATATCCCAATTAAATTTTTTAATTATATACAATATAGTAATAATTTATGTAAAACCCCAATTAAATTTTTTTTAATTATATACAATATAGTAGTAATTTATATAAAATATTCCACAATTTTAAATTTTTTTTGCTTCCGTTCAGTTTTTTTAATTACATGCAATGTAATAATAATTTATATAAATGCTCTTAAACTTTTTTAAATTTTGTCTCACTACGTGTTGAGTTCTAGCTCTGCTATTTTATACATGATACAAAATAATAATAGTAAAAATAGTACTTTTTTTGCCTGATATCTTAAGAAAATTTGCCTCGTAGAAGAATAATTCCATTTTTTTATTAGTTACATATTCTTTACTTGGGGTTTTCTAGGGTTCTTTTGTTCCGTCCAGCTGCTATCGTCCACTGCTTTTCGTTCTTCTTGCTTTGCAAATAAATATTTCTTCCTCAAGATAATATTGTTAATTTTTATATATGCGCCGTCCCTTTTATTCTATTCTACAAATTTCATTTAGGGCCACAAATCAGTAAATTCGATACATACATATATATATATATATATATATATATATATATATATATATTTGAAATATTAAATTTTCATATGATAATAAGAGAATATGATTGGCAAACCTTAACCTCGCACGTTCTTACAGGGTTTTGAGCTTTGATTATTTTGCTTATGTGAATTCTGATATGGAGACATGGGACAAACAATATTCAATTTATTTTTTAAATATTTTATTATAGAAAATAATGATATAAATATTTGACTCAATTTAAGTCTTGGGTCATTAATCATTAGTCACCATTCTCAATAATTATTTCAACGAACCAAACTTGTCACCCAAGATGAGTATAGTTGCATTAATCCCCTTTTCAAAATCTAATTAATTAACTCTACAGTTTTATAATTCCCATAAAATGGAAATTATTATTCATTAAAACTTTAAAAGACGTAATAAATAGAGTTCAAAAATCCCGATGAATTTCCTAGAAAGAACTCGGTCGCATTTTCACTGCAAAAATCTCTATTTATTTTTTTAAAATATTTAAATTTAAAAACTGTAGAATTAAGAGTTGGCAATTTGGCATGCATGTGTGACATTTTAGTTCCATGTCGCCTTTCTTAAAATTTTACATTGTCACTACAATACATTATACTTTCTTTCAAGTATGATGCAATATATATATAGCAAAATAGATGAATTGGATGAATTTAGATTGTGTCATATCACTTTTAAATGAATTATAATTAAACAAGTTATAAAATGAATTAGATCATAAATTGATTAAATTTTATAATATTATTTTTTATATATTTTATTAAAATTTTATTAAAAAAATTGTACATTAATAATTTCTAAAAAAAGTGTCAAATTTATCATTAAAGTATACAAATAGTATACATAGGTCACTTAATTTTTTTTGGCTAGAACTAATTATTTAAAAAACGAAATTATAAATAAATAAACAAAAAAATATATAAAAAATTGATTGAAATCATATAAGCTTATTATATATAAACACTAAATTAATTTTTTTTAATTTTTAAAAAATAATTAAATTTTTTAATGTTAAATTTTTTAAAATAACTAGATTTCAGGTAAATAAATAAAAAATATCTGACAATAAAATTAAATTTTTTTTCAAGAGTCAAAATATATATTAATTTACGATAAACTTATGTGACTTCTATCAATCTATTATTTATTTATTTTATTTACAATACTGTTAGTTACAGTAATAAATTTAGATCAATTATATAATAGCGAGATAATTTTAGCTTAAAATTATATTTAAAGAATAAATATGTATTATTATTATTTTTAATGCAAGTAAATTTAGCTAAAGATATATTTAAATGATAAATATGCACAATTTTTAATATTTAAAATACAAATTTGACTTTTTTTTAAGAATTGCATTAAAAATAAATGAAAAAATTATGTAAAAAATTTGGGCAATTAACTAAAGATGGGCAGATGAGAGACGCAGACGCATTAACAATTTCCATTCTATAAATAAAAATAAAACATAAATATCCAACTGACTTAAAAAAATAAACAAAATTACTAGATTTCCGTAGGTTGATGGATGCTACCATCCAATTTCTTCTCACTCTAAAGCAGAAAAAAAAAAGGAAGGCACCAAATTTAAAAAAACAATAAAAAAAATTGTGGGGCCAGTCAATAGGAACTAAAAGCGCGTCCGATGACACCGGAAGTGGGGGCCCTCTCCACCACTAAAATATAATAAATGAAACTAAAAAAATAAAAAAGGTAGCAACAGAAGGATAAACCCTCCGCCGCCGATGGACGGTTACCCCGCCGCCGATCAAATTTCCCGCGATAATCTAACATTGTTACCCATTTTGGGTCCCACTTAACCTACCAAATAGTTAAAAAAAATTAATTATAGAACCCACCCAAACTAAAAAAAAACTAAACAAAATGGAAAACAGAAACTCGCTGATTCTTGGGGTGGTAGATGGTGGGGGGTAGAGACTAGAGAGGCGAGGACCTGAGAGAGAGAAGATCAAAGAAAGAAAGAAAGAGAAAGAGAAAGAGAAAGAGAAAATAAAAAAATAAAAAACCAGGGATAAAGAAAGAAACTCTGGGTAAGAGGCATCAAAGTTTAAAACTTTATATTAAAAAATATGAGTCAGAGAAAGAGAGATCCTTGAGAGAGACAAGATGGTCGGAGAAATCCTCTGAGATCATCCTGCAAAGGGGCAGTCTTTGAAAAAAAATTTAAATTTTTTCCAAAAATTAAAACTTTGCAGGTTAAGGACATTTTTAATTAATTTTTTGTTATATTTTTTTCATTGCTGCCTTTTTGAGTCTCTATCTGTCTATCTTCCTCCCACCTATCACTGCCCCATCACATTTCCTTTCTCTTGAAGGTTTTTAAAAGTTCCAAAGAGAAAAAGAAAAAAAAAACATTACAGGAATTGCAACATTACAGGATCCTTTCAGCTAGTTTTTCTATGGTAAATTCCATTACCCTTTTTCTTATTCTTTCTTTTGGATTGCTTGCTATTGAGGGTATTCTTTGATTCTTTGTTATTTGGCGGAAATGTATCATCTTTTTGCAACATTTTTCACTTCCGCAAAAACTGATAATTTTTTTTCTGTGGTTTTGTGTTTGCATTTCAGCTCCTATCCATTGTGGAGATTTAGAGATTTATATTAGCCTGCTAAGCCAGGTTATGTACATTTTGGAGGAAAGGATTTAGAGACTATTTTATTAAAGCAAATATGAGGGACCCTGACATGATCATCATAGACAAATGTCAAGACTTCACCTTTCTTTGTACTATAGTTTTGTGTAGTTATTTGTAAATCAAAGTAAAACAGATAATTTGAGGTATTACATATTGTTGTCTTTATTGCTGTGAGTTGAAGGGAGGAGTGGTTTTGAGTAGGAAACCTGGCGATTTTTTATTATTGTTGCTACCTCCACCGCCTATATTGGTTCATCAAGAGATGGGGGGTAGATGGACCCCAAATATATTCCAGTTATTGTTCTTCATGGCTTTTTCTATTGCAATTCAGTGCTCCTGGTCTCTCAATGATGAGGGTAAGTTTTTGCATTTCTCGTGATACATACATAATTGTTAAAATGACAATGTTATAATCTTATTCTAATTTATGAATTCAATGCGGGGCGGGAATTCAGGACTAATTTTATTGGAATTTAGAGCAAAAGTAAGTTCTGATCCATTTGGTGTTTTTGCCGACTGGAATGCTCTTGATAAGGATCCTTGCTTGTGGTCTGGTGTTCACTGTGTAGCCGGTAAAGTTGAAAGATTGTAAGTTCCTCGTTGTGCTTGCTTGACAAGAGCTATCACTGTCTTTTGGCATAGTTGGAACAATGAACTTCCTTGTTGTAATGTACTTGTAGGGATCTTAATGGGCTTCAGTTGGAAGGGACATTGACACCTGAGCTTGGCAAACTTAGTCACTTAAAATCCCTGTAAGGATCCTACTTCCGCTTTAAAGATAAAATTTGTTGTTTTGCTATCCAATGACATACTATGTGTATCTGTTATTGCCATATAATTCTTTAATTGAGGAGTTGAGCACTGATTGGTATATTTGATTGAACTGTTAATTGTATGAGAACTGCAAGAAAGTTGCAATTACCATGGATTTTATATCAATATAGAATAATAAGGCAACCCAGTTGACAAGCTATTTATATGAAGGATTACTGAAAAGCTATTTTGCCCTGTTTTATTAACAGCGTGCTCTGTAAAAACTGTTTCTCGGGTGCCATTCCTAAGGAAATTGGAGGCCTCACAATGCTGGAGCTGCTGGACTTAAGAGATAATAACCTTGTTGGAACAGTTCCTGTAGAAATACAAAGATTGCCATCATTGAAATGCTTGTGAGTTTGCTGTAATTGATATCATTAATTTCCACTATTTCATTCAGTAGTTGTGTAGCCTAAAATCAGCTGTGCATTAGGTTGCTTTGTGACAATAAATTTGAAGGCAGCAGTTCTGTGAAGATTGGGAGGCTTAAGTTTTTTTCTGATTTGCAATTTGATAAAAACCTTGCACATGCTGCAGCCCCTGGATTTGGCTGTTTTTATAGAAAGTTTTTAAATGGGTAAGTGAGATGTTAATCTGTCCTTCTTAAAACCCTGTGATACAGTTCGCTACCTCGTTAAATTATTAGAGATGATAGATACCCTCTCATGCTTATTGATTATTCCATCTCCTAGCGGCACAAAAATTTCATGCCTCTTATTTCCCTATGGACCCTGAAGTTTGTTGTAGATAACCTGCCCAAGCTATTTTACTTGATAAATAGGAGAAGGTGATTATGAGCCATGTTGAATTCAGTTCTTAAACATAGTCATATCTTTTTGACCGGTAGCTTAAGTATGATTTCTTTCTTTTATGTTTAGAACTATGCAGAATCTAGAATCCTTTAAATGTTACATGGTAATCGCATTCATATTCTTCTATCCACTTATGTATTAATAAGATTACGATATGCTACTATGTGAAACTTTATGAATGGTGATAATTGATTGTCATGTTCCATCTTCTGAGATATTCTACCATCTTACAAGGCACAAGCTTGGAATGTTCTCTCAGCATAAATGCAGTGGTGACAAGTTAGCCAGTGAGTACAAGCAATTTACCATTCTAGCTCATTGAGCATTGAAATTCAAGTGGGTGATAAACTAATTACATTTTTTCTTGTGTTCATCAGGTTCATCTGAGCCAAAAGAATTTCAAAATGTGGAGATCCTTGTCAAGTCTGTACGTCGTTGGCTATTTGAACAGTCCAGTAACCTTCCAGCTGCACCTGCAGGTGGTGGATCTTCCTCTCATCAGATCATTGCTTTACCAACTAGTCGAAGTAGTGGGAGTTTCCCTGCTATACCAAATACAGAGCACCGGTCTCCCCCGCCTGTACCATTGGCTCCACCTGCTGAGTCTCCCCCAATGGCATTCCAAAGCAGTCCTTCTCAGAAATCTTCGAGGAATGAAAGTTCTGGGAATAAATGGGTTTATTTCTTGATTATCCCCATTATGTCTGTCTTGGCAATTGCTGCTATGGCCATGCTGGTTATTTTCCGTAAACGAGGAGTCACAACCATTGGCCCTTGGAAGACAGGATTGAGTGGACAGCTGCAGAAAGCATTTGTTACAGGTAAGCTTTTGAACACAGTTGAGAAAAGAAAGGAACAAAGATGTGACTTTTTTTTTTATCTGACTGTGACTTAGCATTCCGCTGCATATTGTTTCCCACTCTGATGTTTATTTAGTAAGTCTAAATATGCTGGAATTCAGGGGTCCCCAAGCTAAATCGATCAGAACTAGAAACTGCCTGTGAGGATTTCAGCAACATTATTGACACTCGGGAGGGATTCACTATGTACAAGGGAACATTGTCCAGTGGAGTTGAGATTGCTGTTGCATCAACTTTAGTTACTTCTTCCAGAAACTGGTCAAGGAATGCAGAGATGTCATACAGGAAAAAGGTCCGTCCCTTTATGGTTCCGTCTGAAGATTTAATATTTGAGAAGGTTATTTCAAAATTTTTCATGTTTTGCAAAAATCTTTTTTCGAACTCTTTCATTTTAATTTTCTTTTTCTTTTGCCTTCTTGATGCACTGCAGATTGATACCCTATCTCGGATCAACCATAAGAACTTTGTCAATCTTATCGGCTACTGTGAGGAGGATGAACCTTTCAATAGAATGATGGTGTTTGAATATGCTCCAAATGGAAGCCTCTTTGAGCATCTGCATAGTAATTTTCTAACAAAACAAATTTCGCCAGTGGAGACTTTATGTATTATTGTGGGAGTTGCAATTTGACTATCCTGAAACTTTTTTTTTTTTTTCTGCTTGTTCAGTTAAAGAAATGGAACATCTAGACTGGGCTATGAGGATGAGGATTATCATGGGCACTGCATATTGCTTGCAATACATGCACCACGATTTAAATCCACCAGTAGCTCATTCTAACTTGAATTCGAATGTCATCTTTCTAACAGATGATTATGCTCCTAAGGTATCTAACTGTTTCATAGATTGCCTTTCAAAGCGTAATTTGCTATCTTACTAATCCAATGATCCATTCACAGGTTGCAGAGGTCTGTTTCTTGCCTCAACGTTCATCGAAGTTGAGAGATGGTTCATCAAGGGCAAAAATCTCAGGTGAGGGGGAATCGGAGCATTATGTGTTGCCACCGTTGGCCGATACAGATACAAATGTGTATAGTTTTGGAATTTTGTTGCTTGAAATCATTTCTGGGAAGCTCCCATACTCAAAAGAACAAGGCCCTCTTGAGAAATGGGTAATTCTTTTATGATATTCTACTATCTAATTTAGCACTCGGCATTGCCTTAAAGCTAAACGTGGATTATGATGAGCATACATACAACCGTAAAACTTTGCAGGCTGCTGAATATTTGAATGATACGCGAAGCATTGGCTACATGATTGATTCAACACTCAAGTCTTTCAAGAACAACGAGCTTGATCTCATCTGCGAGGTGATCCAAGAATGCATACAATCAGATCCAAGGAAGAGACCGACGATGAAAGATATTACATCCAAGTTGAGGGCAGTGATAGGCATATCACCTGATCAAGCAACTCCAAGACTTTCTCCACTGTGGTGGGCTGAACTTGAGATACTATCAGTAGAGGCCACTTAAATTCTTCAACTCCTCTCACTGTTTTTGATTGGTGGTTCATACACCACATCAATACCACCAATATATATATATATATATATATTTGGTTTTGTTCTATATTTGTGCTATAATTTCATTGTATACGTTTTTCCTCCAATTCTCTCTAGCATTTCCTTCGGTACATCAGAGTGTAATATATTCTTCATCTCTTTAGCATTTCCTTCAGTACATCAGAGTGTAATATATTCTGTTTGGGGTATTGTGTTCCAGTTGGTACAAGATATATGAAGTTTGTGGTAAAAAGGAAAAAGAAAAAAAAAAAAACAGAGAATTAGATGTTGTAGCAGTGTATTTAGGTAGTCATTTCTGTTAAAATTGCAATTTTGCGGACCAGTTTGCAATTGTTTTTGGAAAAAAGTACTTTACAACACCTTCCAAGTTCACAACTCATTCTATATTGGACACTTCGGAGAATTTTATATTTAGAGGTATTTCTTTATTGTTTAGAATAGAACAACCATTTAGAATATAGGAAGAAAATGTATTTATCGAGAACTGCAAAATTGTATGGATTCGAATTTTATTGTGTATCTTGATCAATTATATTGTTTGAGGATTCCAATAGAAAAATTTGGAAACTGTGCTGCCAGAACCCCTCAAATTCTATTATAAATTTTCCTAAAATGCATTTTTTTGAAAAGCGATAATCTTAAAAATTTTTAAAGTGCGAGTCATTGAATTGTATACAATTTAAAACCTACAAAAAGATTAGTCCAGATAGTTCGGATGTTAGCATTTCAAAACTTAAGTTAGAAATAAAAAATTTTAGAGACAGAAAGTAAATACAGAGTTTCAATAATGCAATATCCGGAATTCTCAAGGTTTGAACTATTTATAAGAGATTAGGCTTACTAGGTGGAAATACTTGAGTGAAAATAGTTGATAGGCAGAGGGTATATATGATCTGAAATTGTTAATTGCTCATATCCTGTTAAGTATGTCAGTATGACTGACACAATATAGACTGCTCATAACTTGTTGAGTGTCCGTATGACTGACACAGTATGATCTTGTCAGTTCGATCGAATTCTGAGAGGCTTGATGTGATAGATCTCACGTGTTTGATAGGAATTGTCTTATGTGATCCTTTGTTTAGAATGAATTTTGGGCCTCATTGACTTGTAGAATATTATGCATTATTAGAAATAAATATTAGATTATCATTGTTGATAAGACAATCTCATTAAAACACCACAAATTCAATTTTTTTTGAACAATAAGGAAACTTCATTAAGAAGAAGAACAATCAGTCTGAAGGGCTGAGTACAAAAAATCAGGGGAAGATAAGTTCCAAACCAAAAGATCAGACACTGAATCAGAAGTGTGAGCAAGTAAATGAGCGCAACTATTTGCTGACTTTCTAACAAAACCAAAGGACTGGTTTATATTACATAAAGCATGACAATCTTTAATAACTAAGTGAAAATTAGAATTAGAAATAATCCTATTCTTGAGAGCACTAATAGCCAGCATAAATTCAGACTCAACAATAACAGAACTGAAGTTTTTGTTCTTGAGCCAACTCAAAGCTTCTCTTATGCCAATAGCTTCAGCAAACTGAGGCTCCATATTGCCATGAAAAGATTGCTCATATAGATTTCTCATAACTTGTCGAGTATCAGTTTGATTGACACAATATGATCTTGTCAGTTCGATCGAATTCTGAGAGGCTTGATGTGATAGATCTCACGTGTCCAATAGGAATTGTCTTATGCGATCCTTTGTTTAGAATGAATTTTGGGCCTCATTGACTTGTAGAATATTATGTATTATTAGAAATAAATATTAGATTATCATTGTTGATAAGACAATCTCATTAAAACATCACAAATTCGATTTTTTTTGAATAATAAGGAAACTTCATTAAGAAGAAGAACAATCAGTCTGAATGGTTGAGTACAAAAAATCAGGGGAAGATAAGTTCCAAATCAAAAGATCAGATACTGAATTAGAAGTGTGAGCAAGTAAATGAGCGCAACTATTCGCTAACTTTCTAACAAAACCAAAGGACTGGTTTATATTAGATAAAGCACGACAATCTTTAATAACTAAGTGAAAATCAGAATTTGAAATAATCCTATTATTGAGAGCACTAATAGCCAGCATAGAGTCAGACTCAACAATAACAGAACTGAAGTTTTTGTTCTTGAGCCAACTCAAAACTTCTCTTATGCCAACAGCTTCAGCAACCGGAGGCTCCATAATGCCATGAAAAGATATGTGACCAGCTGCAACAAAAGAACCTAAATAGTCATGCATAATAAAAGCCACACTTATTCTACCGAGATGAGGGAAAATGGCAGCATTAGTGTTTATCTTCATAGTTCTAGCAGGAGGTGATGGCCAACGGATAGTAGAAGAACCGGAGCCATCTTGATTTGAAGAAACCTCATCCTTATTAGCCGCTAGCCAAGCACTAAGCATATTAGCAGCCAATCCTATGACAGTAGTAGGAGTAGTAGAGGAACCCTTCCATATGAGACCATTTTGAGCTCTCCAAATCCCTCAAATAACAGAAACCACCTGAACACAACTGGGAGAAGAGAAATTCTTGATCACAAAATCAAACCACAGATTAAAATCTTCAAAATTGCCTTTCAGGAAATCAATTTTAGATTTAAACCAAACCTCTCTTGAAAAAGGAAAAATCACAAATAAATGAAAAATATATTCATTCAAAGAACCGTATAAAGGATAAATAGCTAAGACCTCCACACACTTTCTCATTAGCAAATCCCGAACTGGGATAACACCATGCACTACACTCCATAAAAGGTTTTTCATCTTGGGAAGCACAAGTAACTTCCAAAACTTATTCCAGAAGGTTAAATGACCAAAAAAATTAAAAGGGGTCTGATGAAGCAATCTATAGTTAGATTTAACAGAATAAATACCAGACCTTTCCAAAAACCACTACCAACCATCAACACAATGGGACCAACTCAGAGGGATACTGAGGATCGAATTCTTATCCCTTTCATTAAATATGGAATTAATGAAATCATGTTTCCAACACTTAGCCTCATGACTAATTAGATTCGAAACAAGCAAAGAATCAAAAGAATTGTCAAGATTCAAAGTCACCTTTGGATTAGCCATATCTAACAGCTAAGGATCTTTAAAAATAGAGATAGCATACCCATTGCCCATATGAATTTTACAACCTTTGCAAACAATAGATTGAGCTAAAAAAAACTTTCCAAATAAAGCTCGGATTAGCACCAGGTCTCGCATTAAGAAAAGAATCATGAGGATAATACCTTGCTTTCAAGACTCTAACCATCAAAGAATTGCTATCAGATAAGAGCCTTCAGCACTATTTGCCTAACAGGGCAAGATTAAAATCATGTAGAGACTTAAACCCTAACCCACCATTCTTAGGCCAGCATATACGATCCCAGGATATCCAATTAATCCCTTGACTATTAGCTTTGTTAGTACCCCATCGGAATCTGTCAAAAAGCCTCTCTAACATTTGACACAGACCCAAAGAAAGGAAGAAGACACTCAAAACATAGTTTGGAATGGCTTAAACCATAGTCTTTAACAAGATTTCTTTTCCCGTACGACAGAGGAAAACCCGATTCCACCCTTGCATCCTTTTCCAGACCTTCTGTTCAATAAAAGAGAAAACATGCTTTTTATCCCAGCCAATCAAAGAAGGGAGGCCAAGATAAGCTTAATGATCCAAAGCAGAAGAAATTGAAAGAGAGGATTGCACCTCTTGTCTAACGACCTCAGGAGTATTTGAACTGAATTTCAAGAAAGATTTATTATAATTAATAAGCTACCCAGAATCTGCTGCGTATATGCTTAAAACACTCCTAACGACTTCAGCCTCAATAGTGGATACCTTAAAAAAGATATAACTGTCATCCGTAAAGAAAAAATGATTAATGAAAGGGGCACCACAAGCAACACGATGACCAATTATAAACTGCACATCTTCATGCCTTTTGATAAAAGCGGACAATCCTTCAGCACCTAATATAAACAAATAAAGGGATAAAGCATCCCCTTGTTGAAGGCCTCTTTAAGCTTTGATTAGACCGATCAGCCTGTTATCATAATTCACAAAATATTGAACAGAATCAAAGCACATCTGCATTAAGGAAATCCACCTGCTGTGAAAACCTAAAGCCCTTAAAACACCAGTAAGATAAAGCCATTCCAAACGATCGTATGCCTTGCTCATGTCAAGTTTGAGAGCGGTAACACCTTACTTGCCCTGCATTTTCCATTTAAGAAAGTACATGATCTTAAAGGCGACCACAACATTATTTGTGATTAATCTATTGGGGATGAAAACACTTTGAGACTCAAAAACTATAAATGGGAGAATGTTTTTAAAATGGTTTGCTAGCATTTTAGCTACAATCTTATAAAGCACATTACAAAGGGCAATTGGTCTTAAATCCACCATAGACTCCACATTCTATTTTTTAGGCACCAATATGATGACTGTATCACTAAGTCCCTCAGTAAGTTGACAAGAAATAATAATATTCAAGCATTCCTTCACAACATCCGCACTCATGACACTCTATTTCTGGTAAAACCCTAGATTAAACCCATCAATTCCCAGGGTTTTATCATGATGCATACTAAATAAAGTATCTTTGACATCCTTAAGTGTAAAATCATGCACCAAAAATAGATTTTGCTCCTCAGACATTCGACATTACTAATCAGCCCTGTGCTACAAGAAGTGGCTTTGAAAATATCGTGAAAGTAATTTTTAATGACATCATCCAAACCAGAATTCCATTCACACATCTTACCAGTAGGATCTTTCAAATGAGTAATCTGATTCTTCCTTCTCTGCTTAGAGGAGACTGCATAGAAGTACTTCAAATTTGAATCCCCCTTTTAACCAGAAGAGCTTCACCCTTTATTTCTAGTACTCATTCTATTGATGAAGGATCTTATGGTAGCGAGAACTAGCCTCTTTAAAGTCAGAGCAGTGAACTATCCCAAAGAGATTTTTAGCTCGATCCATAAAAATTCAGAGCTCTCTCAATTTACCTCTAAAATCCCTAGTAACCAGTTTATCCCAAGCCGAAAAAGCCTCAATATAGGTTTAAATTTTAGAAAAAATATAATTGGTAGTACTGCTGTTCTAGCTATAGTGAACAATCGATAAAAAATCTCTCTCCATAGCCCATACATTCTCAAATCGAAAAGGAAAGGCTCCACATCATTTGAGAGAAGAATCAAAATCCAAGAAAAAAAAAGTATGGTCAGAGGTAGTTACTTTAAATGGTCACCTTGAACATCGAGAATAGATCCAACTAATAGGGTGTGGCCATAACTCGATGTTCACCTTCATGTTGCCATATTGGGCAACCCTTTGTTTACGGTAGCAATTTTGACATAGGTATCTTCTCTTCTTTCTTCTATTAGATTTAAATCTTGACATCTTTCTTGGATATTGATCCGATCGAGATAGAATGTCATTCGATAAGAAAGGATACCGACCTCTACTAGGATCACTAACTCGGAGCCATAGACAAAAGAGAATGAAATTTGGTTAGTGTCTGTCCTTGGAGAGGTTTTGTAAGATCATAGGACACTCTGCAGTTTTTTAGTCTAGTTGCCTTTTGCTTTGCCTAGTCGTTTCTTCAAGCCTTCCAAGATTGTCCAATTGGAGACTTCGATCATCCCATTACTTTATGGGTGAATAATTAAAGTGAATCTGAGGCTGATATTCAGGCCTTGGCAAAAGTTTCTAAAGATGGAGCTATCGAACTGGTTGTTATTATCTGCAATAAAAATTTTGGATGAGCCATACTTGTAGATGATATCCTTCCAGGCAAAGTTTCAGACCCTTTATGTTATGATCATTGCTAGAGGTTCTGCCTAAATCTATTTGGAGAAGTGGTCGATGGCTACAATGAGAAATTTCATCATCATTTTGCCTTGAGGAAAGGGCCCCAGAATATATTGGCCTCATTGATCAAATGGCCAGACGATCTCGATTGACTGTTGATCTACCGCTGGTTGTCTTATTACCCTTCCATGAATTTGGTATTATTGGCATCTTCTCGCTTTTTTCTAGGTATTTTTAAAAATATTTGGCCAAAAATATCCGGTCTAGAGTACCTTTTTTGCTGTGGCTCTGCTGGCCTCATGTAACCCGCAAATGCCTTCATGGATCTCTCTCAGGATATAATCCCATTCTTTTCTTGTCATGCACTTGATCCAAGGATGACTTAAAGTTTTTTTGTACAAATTACTATCAATTATAGAATAGTTGAGGAATTTACATAATACCTTTTGAGCTTCAGCTTTGTCTTCAAGTAATTATCCTGTTTGTAAGAATTATATGATCAAGCTCCTCCACGTGTCATCTACTTGATCAATTTCCATCATCTCTGGTTCGTCTAAGGAGGAGGAGACTTGGTCAACAATCATTATATTTTTTCTATCACTTTCTGTTCGGAGGCAGACATTTTGGCAAGCCAATCGACTACTGCTGTTTGATCTCTCGGCACCTTCTGAAGAAGCCATTCTGATCCAGATTCTTCCAACGTTCTGAGTACGACTTTAACTTTTGCCAGGTACTGAATCATATTAGTCTCCCTTGCTTTAAAGGTGCCCAAAACTTAGCTGGTCACAAGCTGAAAGTCACTTTTTATGGTTACTAACTTCGGTCGTATGGCGTGGAGTAGCCTTAGGCTTTAAAGGAGTGCCTCATATTTTACCACATTATTAGACATTTTAAAATTGAGTCTAATTGTGTATCTTATGGCAATGCCAAGGGGGCTTGTTATTATGATTTGCATACCTCCTTGGATGTCATTCGAGGCTCCATCAATACTCATTTCCCACGTCATTCGTTGGGGCTGGGCATCCATCTCTTCGCCAATGAATTCAGCCATAAAATTTGTTAGTGTCTGCGCTTTTATGGCCATCCTGGGCTCGTATTTCACATCCCACGATTGGAGTTTGATCATCCATCCTACCATTTTGCCTTTTATATCAGGGGTCTGGAGATTTTTTCTTATCGACGGAACCGATTGAACCACGATAGTGTGTGTGCTTCGAAATATTACCTCAGCTTTTGCATGCACATCATGAAGGCGATGATAAGCTGCTCAATTTTGTCCCTCTAAGCACCTGGCTCATATAGTACACGAGCAGCTGTTGGTTCCTTCTTCCTTAACCAGGACTTCTGCAACAACTTTGTCAAAGGTAGATAAGTAAAGATAGAGATTTTTACCTGGGAATGGTCGGCTTAGTAGCGATGGATCGGTGAAAAATTTCTTCAACTCTTTAAAAGCTTGTTGCAATCCGTTTCCCAACTAAAAGTGTCATTCTTTCTCAGCTTTTTGAAGAATGGAGTGCAACGCTTGGCTGAGGAGGAAATGAATCTTTCGAGAGCTGCGATTCTTCTGTTTAGCTTCTGAATATCTTTTATATTTCTCGTAAGTTCACTACAAAAAATACAGAATAGCGATGAAAATTAGCGATGATATAAAATTTGTTGCTAAATGCACCATTTAGCGACAACATTACGATGAAAAATGATTTTTATCGCAAATATTGTTAGGGTTTAGTTGAAAAATAGATATTGCGATAATTTAGCAATAAATAAATTTTGTTGTAGCTAATTTTGGGTGCCAAAATTTTGGCACAAAAAATAGCGACGATTTTTTGAGCATAAAACCCTCACTAACTTTTAATAAATGATGCAAATGATTTATGAACCATTTAGCAAGGACTTAATCGTCGCTAATTTTGTGAGAAAATAATTATCGCTAATTTAGCAAGGACAAATTTCTTGCTAACATTTAAATAAGTTGGTAGTTGATAGATGAACCATTTAATTTTTCCATAAAAAAATCCTCGCTAAAGGTTAAACAAGTTGGCATTTGATAGATGAACCATTTAGCGAGGACAAATTCCTCGCTAACGGTTAAATAAATTGCCATTTGATAAATTAACCATTTAGCGAGAACTTAATCCTCGCTAATTTTGTGAGAAAAAATACTTGCTAAGTTAGCGAGGACAAATTCGTCCTCGCTAACGGTTAAATAAGTTGATATTTGATAGATGAACCATTTAGTGATGACTTAATCCTCGCTAATTTTGCGAGAAAAAAATTCTCGCTAAGTTAGTGAGGACAAAAATAAGTTGGCATTTGATAGATGAATCATTTAGCGATGGGTTAATTCTCACTAATTTAGCGAGGACAAATCTCTCGCTAACGTTTAAAAAAGTTGGCATTTGATAGATGAATCATTTAGCAAGGACTTGATCCTCATTTGCTAGAAAAAAAATTCTTGCTAATTTAGCGAGGAGAAATCCCTCGCTAATTAGCAAAGACATAATTCTCACTAATTTACAGTTATGAATAAATTGCGAGAATAATTTTCTTAGCTATTTTATATGATTTGATTCCTAATATTTAAATTGCATTTATATTTAATTAGATCATTTAATTAAATAAATTTAGATAGTATATTTTTTCGTAGCAAAAATTAAATGAATTAAAATTTTGTTATTTAAATTACCTAAATTGAAATAAATTATTATTTTTACATTCAATAATATCAATTATTATTTAATTATATAATAAAAGAAATAAATTGTGAGGATATAGTCCTTACAAAATTAGGTAGGACAAAAGCCCTCCCCAATTTTACGAGATCTATGTCCTAGCAAATTACCTAAATTTTTTGGCAGGATAACAAAGATGTTAGCGGAATTTATTTTTTCTAAGTCCCTAAAACCTTATTCCCTTTTGTTTCATCACCCTCTTTCCCCTCTCTTTGTTTCTTTATTCATCGCCTGCGTTTCTTGACCTCAAGACTATATTATTGTTACTTAAATTAATTAAATTGAACTAAATTATTATGTTTAAATTTAACAATACCATTTATTATTAATTATATAATGAGGAAACTAAATTGCAAGGATATGGTTCTTACAAAATCAGCTAGGAAAAACAATTTTGCCAGAGTCATAGCCTAGCTAATTTTCCAGAATTCTGAGCGGGATATAAAAAAATGTTAGCGAGATCTATTTTTTTCTGAATCCCTAATACTTCTTCCCTCTTGTGCCGCCACCCTTTTCCTCCCTTTTCTATCTCTCTTATAGCTCGATGTGGCCTGTAAGATCACTTCTGTTGCTCTCTCGACCTGCATCACTTCTCTTGAATCACAGTCCTCCGATCTTCGTGCTCCACTCTTTGATTGCTCAACTTACCTGTAATAGTCTCAGGCACTAAGTCCATATCCTACCCCAAAATTCATTTCTCTAACGCTTGAATTTGGAGCTTCAACGACTAAATCTCCTTAAGTAAAGCCTGTCGCTCGCGAAGCCACCTTTACTCTTCCTGGAGCCACCGCCAACTGGATCATCTGGCCTTTCGTCTGTATCCGATGCCTTCTCTGACTCACGTTGTTAATCCTGGTGATTGTATAACATTACTTGTCATATTTTCTAACTGCAAAACTGGTAATTTCGTAATTTTAATTTTGATCACGTCTAATTGCTATTTGTCTTTTCCTCTGAGTTTTGTGTATTAGAGATGTTTTAAGATGCAAATTTTCAGGCATCAATTGCTGGTCAAGTGCACTTGCATCCAAAAAAACATCTTCTCATTTACCTAGCGAAAGTAAGTACTGTTGGTACTGTTGCAATTTTTTTCTTTTTTCTTTCTTTTTTTTTTTTTAAATGGGTTGCCACCCAAAATTAGTAGTTCCTGAGATAAAACATACTTTTCTTTCAAATACTTGCAGAAATTTAAAGGAACCTCTGGAAAACACAGTTGAAGTTCAGGTATTGAAAATCCACTAGTTTGTGCACAGTTGAGACACTAAGATTTATGTGGAAAAATTTAGCCTGAATAATTTATTTGTAAATTCTCTTTTCTTTACAATTTCTTTGCTAGTGTTGCAATCGTGATGATCAGCCAGTGGGCACCCAGACTACTTTATATGACAATCCAACATCAAGACTTGAAATACCCAATATAAAAGAGCACAACATTTCTTCGACTACGAAGAATGACGAAAATGTTGAAAAATCTGAAGCATATGCAAAAGATCTTGAGGATGTAAGTGAACCATGGATTTGCTTTATATGCTTTCTTCATAATGTTTCAACTAATGGAACTGAAAATATGTTATATGCTTTCTCCATAATGTTTCATACATTGTAGACACCAGTAGAGGATTGTCAATTTATAAAGGCGGTCTAGAACTTGAGAGGTCAGTAACTCGTCATATAGTTTAAATATATGAGATTGGGTCTTGGAATTGCTGGGGATTGCTAGATATAGTTTAGTAGTTTAAATATATAACTTGACTGATGAGTTTAATGGTTACTGCTGATATTTTGTATGATCTATAAGGAACTTAGTGCATCATAAATGAGATTGGTAAATTTACTAAGATTTGTTGATGTTACAATTTCCTAGAACTTCATGCTGTAATGAAATTTTACAGTTCTAGTAAAAGGAAGCTGCGAGGTCACTGTTAGTTTCATCTTTTGCAGGCTTGCTGTTTTTGGGATGAGGCTTTAGTTTCCTCGTCAGAGTTTCATTTGCATCTTTTCCTTTAGGCATCAAATTTTAGGATAAAAGTTTACACCCAAGAAAATTAAAAAAACATTGTCACATTTTAAATTTTTGGAATACAGAATTTGCCACAATCCTTTATAAACTGGAATCATAAAAAACATCAATGAAGATTATTTTGATAATTTGGATAGATGCATTGTTGTAACAATTAAATAAGACAGCAAAGGCATGATCAACCTAATAACTAAAAGGACAATTACTTAAGCTTCTTACAAATTTTGACATATAAACATGAATTGCTTTCACCCGTATGTTCTCCTCATATATACCAAAACTTTGAAGCAATGAGAAATAACACTGCCATTGATGTGATAGCTTTTGCTAAATCCTCATGCAAACCATGAGTCTCATGCAATTATTATGTCAAAGATCCTTATTATTGTAAATTCTACTAGAAAGTTAAATGGAATGGGAACTTAGAACTTATTGTAATGGTTTTGGTCAGATTTATATACAAGAAGAAGGCTGTCCAGGTCACTACTACTACAGATGATAAACTATTCATTGTACACATTTTCTTAATTTCAGTTCAAGCATCCATTGCCGCCAATACATGGGTTGTTAGTATGTATCTTTTGTGACTTATACTTCGAGATTAATTTCTATATTGTTAATTAATAATGGTAATATAGCAATATAGTTTATCTCATGTATTTGATTATTAAAATCTCTATATACATGTGGTTTTTCTAGCATCCTTTTATTCTCCTATAATTAATTCTGTTGCATTTGATCCTCCTGCACCTGTATCTATGAGTATTTTTTATTCCTTCCATTAATTGTCTTTTTTATACTGTGCTTAAATCTAATAATTTGGTCTATATTCTGGTAGACTAATTCTATTTTGTATTATTTCTATTTCTCTACTTGGATTACAGTCCTGATGATACTCCCTAGGATGGAGGTCAGTGATACACCCCAAGACAACAACATAATGCTCTTAATTGCTGTGATTTTTGGGTATGTTAATTTGTCTCTCTGTGTGTGTACTTTTTAATTCATTTGTTTGCATCTCTATCTATGACCAGCTAATACTTGTTTGTTTTTCTCTTGTTGGGATTGCAGTCCTGATGATGCTCCCTGGGATGGAGGTCAGTGATACTCTACTTTAAACTTCTATTCAAAGAAAAGATATTACAATGCATTTAACTCAAACTATTGTGCATTATGTTTGTAGTAGTTTCTGCATTCCTTTTGCAACTTGTGTAGTAAATGGATTGAAGTTTGAAGATGCTTTTAGGGGATTACATATGCCCATAGCAGTCTATTATTTTTGTTCTGTAGACAGCTAGGGATCGAATTATCTCCCAATTTTTTTATGCACTGTTTGGTTTAGCATTTTACAATATTATTCTTGCAATTTTTGGATTAGAATAACAATGTATTCAAAAGTCCTGTATAATCTCTTGTAGTTGACTAGCTGTTGCGTGTATATGCTTATTATATGAATGATTGCTGCATCTTCAATAAATAGTTTCTACAGCTTTCTCTTTTTGTATTCAATTTTGACCTATCTATTTGTACAAAATCTAAAAACCTGCTTTATAGTCATTTTTCACTCAATCTGTTCTAGAGTCTTGTAAACCTGCTTTTATTTATTGTGTATATTGTTCAAGTGAATTTGTTTTCATAGAATCTCTAGTCTCTACTGCTTTGTTATTTCTCAATTTCTTCCCATCTTTAATAGTTCAAAAAAGCTAGTAAATGATAGCCATTAAAAAAGAAGAAAAAAGAAAACTGCAGCCAATGGCAAAGCCAGAATTTGTAATCAAGGAGGGCAAAAATATAGATCGTGTTTAAAAGAAAAAAAATATAATATAAATACTATAAATAAAGAAAAATATTTATTAACATATTTAAAAAAAATTACAATTGTTTACGAGTTTTTATGTCTTGATAGCGATAAATAATTTCATTATTAATAGTATTAAATACATTTTTTTTTCAATATAAGTGATCAAACAATTAGTCATTCAATAAATCTCTCATTTTGTTACGTAATCGACTTTTCATAAATTTCATAGCAGAAAATGTTCTTTCAAATGTTGCAATCATAACGAGTAAAATAAGTGATAAGTTTATAAAACAAATGATATAAAATATTCTTTTTTGTTTGCACCTTTTGTTCAGCAAGATCACCAATTTCTGTAATATTTGAAAACTCATTACACCTTATGTCAGTGATATATGTTTTCAATTAATTTTTAATAATTATGAGCTGGATAGTAGAAAAATCAATAGGATAAAATTGAGCAACGCGAAGTAACTTACTTTTGTCATATGCAGAGAATGAATTATCTAGACTCAAACATGCAAAATATAAAAATAACTCTGTATTCACCTCATTGAACATATTATTAAGCTCTTGAATTTGTCTTTACCAAAATTGAAAGTACTATAAAAAATCAAGGAACAGAGTCTCAAACCACTAAGGAAAAATAAAACCTTTGCTATACACCTAGAACTTTAAACCAGCATAACCATAATCAATCTATTATCAAATGGTTAAGAGCATAAGAAATTAGAATGAAATAAAGAAAAACAGATTTTAAGCAATGAAATCGTCAATCAAGAAGAACAGATTTTAAGCAAAAACCTAAAATTGCAAAAACTAAATTACTAACCTTTAAGAGATATAAGAAACAAAGATATGAGAGACATAAAAGCAAAAAAAAAAAAGAAATTGTAAAATAAAATTACTAACCTTTAATTAAAGCCTTTAATTAATTAAATAGTGTTTAGTTTTTTCTCAAATTCACCTGATTTTTTTTTTAAATTTTGAAGAGATAAGAATAGAATTTTGTATTTTTTGTTTCAATAGAAGTGGGAATATAAAATTGTTGATTGATTAAAAACTTAAGAAAAAAGTTAAAGAAAGTGAATAAAAATAAAATTTTAAGGGGGGCAAAATTATTTATTTATTATATATATATATATAATTAAATTTTTTTCAAAAATTAAGGGGGGCAATTGCCCCCCTTCCCCTTCAAGTGGCGTCGCCACTGACTGCAGCCTACTAATACCTTTTGTTTCAGGTCAGCAACCATCTACATCATGCATCTAGTTCCAGCTCTCTTGTACTCTGTATATTTTGGTGGATTTCTTGTCCAATTTTTGATTGAAAAGATGGAAATGATGGGTGCTGTTCCTCCACCATATGGTTAGTTGTTTTAAACTTTATACACACACATGTATACTTTTGCTCTGATCCTATCAGTTGCATATTAAATTTTGTCGCAAAATTATTGCATTCAACTTTTTTTGCTGTAACTTCCAATTAAGGTGTGAAAATTTTAGCTCTAGTGATTATAAATATTTTGAGGGAATTGTTAATTTTTTTTTTTTTTGTGATTTTGGTACCCAGTATTCAGATGTGCTATCAGTTACAATCATCAATTTTGTATTTGCAGGGTATTATATTACCGATGCTGTTGTGGCAGCAATAATAGGAGTCGCAACTGGTTGGTCCGTAGGCCCTTTATTACCTATTTCTGGCCACTGGTTGGCACGATCCAATATTTTGCAGCTCTTGCTGCATGTTAGTGTAGTTGCATAGGCCCTATCATCACAGTTCTTTCCCTATAGCAACATTGTACCTAAAAGGGTTGTTATCAGCATATGGGTTAAGGAGGCTCAAGGCCTGCATCTTGGGAGTCAACTGGTGAGAAAAACCATCTATTTATCTATTCATCCTTTTTGGAATTTTGTTTTAAATATATATATATATATATATATATATATATATCTTCAAACATTTTACAGCATCACTTTAGGATGATGCTACTGGATTTATATTCAGCAGTAGCTAATTCTTTTCCTTTTTTTTTGATAAGCTGAAGAATATTCTTTTCCTTGCTCTTATAAAATGAATAAAACAAACAGTGTCTTTATGGATTTGCTTCCTTAAATAAAATTTCATGTCAATTATGCACTTTTTGTTTTTGTATTATCGATTATGCTTATTTGGTTCTTGGGTTTGTTTCTGATTTTTCTTAGGCATGATTTGTATAATATTGCCCCAACCTTAACAGAGGCTGCTGGTGCCATCGGTGATGTGAGTTTCTTATTTTATTTTGACTGAATTTAATTGTTGAAGCTTGAAAAATGTTAGTTTATATTTATTAGCAGCTAGCTGAATGAGCACTATTGATATTTCTTAACCCAAAACACTACTCAGACTCGGGCAATCTTTAAATTTATTTGGTGGTTAAATTTAATTTATTGAAGTGATTTTTAACAGGACTCTTTTACACGATGTTTCAAGTCTAATCCTCCAGAACCGATATTTGTTTCCCTTGTTGTGTTGTGAGGTGGAGATACGAGTGGTTATCTTTAAGTATCAACACTCTTCACCTGACGTACCACCATTTGGATTGGGTTTATTTCTTGGAAAATAGCTGCTCACTAGAAATTACATTTAGTTGTTGCGGTGCTTTCTGATTGATTTGCTTGAGAATCCAACTATTGAAGAGCTGGCCCGCACTCTAAAATTTCAAGTGATGTTTTGCGGTTGTTTGCGTTTCTTTATTCTTTCAATTTTTGTTTAGTACATATCACTACACAACTATAGTAACTAAAAGCAACTGACATGACATTTTATGAACTATTTATGACTTTTAATTGATATATGGATGTATTATTTTGGATAAATTATTAGTAATGTTGTATACTTGTAAATAACAATTTATTCATTAATATATATATATATTTATATTAAATATTGAGTGAATATAAATTTATTATTTTATTATTTAAATAATAAAATTTTCATATTAAATTAAGAAAATAAAAAATTTCATATCAACATTTAGCAATGATAAATTTCATGTTAAATTTAACAAAAATAATATTTGTCATAAAATGCATGCTAGAACTTTGCAAGGAACTTGTCCTAGCTAAAATTGAGCGATAATTTAGTTCTTGTAAAAGTTAGCAAGAACTAAATCCCTCACAAAATTTAGCGAGGATTTTAATTCTCGCTAAAGTTAGCGAGAACTAAATCCTCGCAAAATAAAATCCTCGTTAAAGTTAGTGAGGACTAAATTCTTGTAAAAGTTAGTGAGTACTAAAATCATCGCTAAATTCAGTTAGGAAGATTTTTATTACAAAATAGTTGTCCTCACTAAATTAATTTAGCGACGAAAAATCATCATTTAGCAAGGACTTTTATCCTCGCTATTTTGCATTTTTCTTGTAGTTTGCATTTTCAGGATGGTCTTTATCTTCTTTGGGTTAGCTTCAATCCCCCTTTGAGAAACCATGAAGCCCAAAACTTTTCCTAAGAGAACCTTGAAAACACACTTCTTCAGGTTGAGCTTTATTTGAAACTTGTTCAGCGTGGCAAAAACTTTTGTCAAATCGGCAGATTGTTCCTCTGGGCTTTTACTCTTGACAATTATGTCGTCTACGTAAATTTTTATATTTCACCCGATCTGGTCTTTGAAAATTTTATTCATGAGACCCTGGTATGTGGCACCTGTATTTTTCAGACCGAACGATATTACCTTGTAGCAAAAGGTTCCATCATCCGTAATAAAACTTATATTTTTCTAATCCAGGAGCCACATCAAAATCTGGTGGGAACCAGCATACGCATCGAGGAGAGAGTAGATGACATGGAATGCAGTTGTATCCACTAATTGGTCTATACTTGGTAGCTATCCTTCGGACATATTTTATTAAGATTTTTGAATTCTATGTACATCCGTAGCTTTCCTATCTTTTTTTTTACCAAGACCACATTGGTAAGCCACTCTTGGTAATCAACCTCTCGAATCATACCGGCTTTTAGTAGCTTTTTAACCTCCTCGGATATGAATTTTTTTCAATCGGGAGCATGCTTGCGCAACTTCTACCTAATCGATCGATGGGTTGGGTTCATATTGAGTTTGTGGGTGATCACTTCAGGGTTATCCCAGGGATATCTTCTGGCTTTCAGGCGAAAGATGCTTGGTTGATCATTAAAACTTGTATGATCACATCCTCGACTTCTGGGCTTATGCTTGTCCCAACCTGGACACTCTTACCCTTAGGCAGTGGTCTTGCTTTCAACTTTGCGGTGGGATCCATTCTTAGGCTTACTGCTGATTCAGACCGCTCCAGACTTGACTCTACAATCATGGCCTCTTTCTGCTATTTAATCATGGTGATGTATGCTTCTTGGAATGCCTTCTGGTCGCCTCTGAGAATGGAAACATCCCTTTTTATGGGAATTTTCATTACTATATACCGTATGCTGATGACAACTTCGGTTTGAAAGAGTAGAGGCCTGCCAAAAATGGTATTATAGGCAAAAATCATATCAATAACCATGAATGTTACCTTGCATATGTGGGCGAGTGCATCTTGGCTAAGTTCAACAAATAGCTTTACGGATCCCGCCATTGGGATTGTAGCATTGCCTAAACCGATCAGAGAGGTGGCGTTTGGCTTTAGCTTCTCGATCAGTAGTCCCATAGCTCTATAAGCCTAGAGTGTGAGCATATTTACAACGCTGCCATTTCCCACCAAAATCCTTTTCAAATCAAAATTTTGGATCCAAACCCTGATGACTAAAGCATCCTCATAAGAAAACATTACATCTCGAGTGTCTTCACTGGATATGGTGATTGGAGCAAATTGATCGACTTGCTGAGAGACATAAATGCCTTTTTCCTTATTCTACTTTAGGAGATCTTCTCCATATGATGATCGTCCAGTAATCACGTTTATGACCCCAGTGTATGGCCTGCGTGGATCTAGATTTCTAGGGTTTCTGCATTCATCATCATCATCTAGGCCACAATCATCTCTTCTAATGTCGGGCTATCTATAGGGACTCCCCTCTCTAGCCGGATCTACGAATCTTTTAAGGGACCCTCTTAGTAGGAGTCGCTCAATCTCCTCCTTGAGCGAGTAACACTCGTCAGTTGTATGACCAACGTCTTTGTGAAACTCACAGTATTTGCTGTGATCCCTCTTGCTTCTCAATCGCTCGTATAATTTCTTGGGCCAGCTAACTTTCTTGTGCTTTTCTTTAATCCACATCAATACCTGGATAAGATTAGTGTTGAGTGGATTGAAGATTCAGGCCAGTTGGTTGTTAGATCGATCGGACCTGTCCCTTTTAATTTCCTTTCGGTTACCTAAACCTTTTGAAGTGGAGGCCTGATCTGGGCTCTTCATTATTTGCTCGGATATGGGAGTTCGATTGAATGATTGCCCATTTGAATACTACAGTCTGTCCACAACATTGGTCTTTCTTTGCTTGTTGGACCTTAGGGCATCATCCAGCTGGATGTGTTGCCTAGCCCTTTCCATCAGATTGGAGAAACTGGCTGGCGATCTTGTTGTTATTAATTCAAATAAGGGGCGATCGGTGATGCCCCTAGCCAAGGCAATCATCGCCATTTTCACATACATTCCTCATCTCGAATATCGTGGCCTGAAACCTATCAATGTAGTCTCTAAGACTTTCATCGATCCTTTGGTAGAGGTTACACAGATCGCTCATCGATTTAGGCATTCAGATCTGCACGATGAACCGTGTGGTAAACAACTCTTTGAGATATCTAAAGGAAGTTATTGATTCGTGAGGTAACTCATGGAATCAATTTAGAGCATCTCCTCCTAAGCTGGTGGGGAAGATCCTGCTGGTGATCCTCTCATCATAGGTGTAGACTTGCACCTTGGTCAAATACTCTGTCAAATGGGTGGTAGGATCGGTTTTGCCTATGTTTTTGTCCATCATTGTCTCTCCACCTAGAAGGCATCTCAGACTTCGTTATTTTCCTGCAAAATGGAGAGGCAATATTTTTACAGGTATTCCCCTCGAACATACCTCTCTTGGGGTTCATTAAGCCAAACTTCCTGAGTTTTTGCTTGAACTATTTATCCTTCTTACTTATGGCTGTGGAGGTAACCCCGTCTTTCGACCTTTTGAAGCGGTCCTGATTAGGTGTGCATATGAAGGACAGGTCATGTCCAATGGAGGCGGTGGAAAACCTGCTGGGGCAGTAGGGGGAGTCTCTGCTTGAGGACATTATTCCCTTGTGTTTATCATACCTGCCTGGGATTCTGAAACCCATTCTTTCACCTTCATGAGCTCACTGCTTGTTAATGGAGATTTCTCGATTTTTCCTCCTTCTGAAGTCTTTGATCATGAAGTCTTCTTCATAGTCTCTTTCGGAAGTTCTGGGTATTTTGCCTTTTTTGGTGGTCTGGACAATGCTCTTAGTGAAATCACTAAGAAGAATGTGCATGTCCTTGACCGTAATGGAAGTATTTTTCGGCTACTGTAGGATGGCATCGTCAAACTCCGGGAGAAGGTTACCCCTAGTTGGGGATCGATGAGATGTCTCTCTTCTTCATATGGGTCTAGATCTGCTCTAACCATGGTTATCGCGATCATGTTCTTCAGAAGTTGTATGCTTAGTGGATCTTGAACCAGCCATGTCTCTCAACGAAAGCACCAATTGATCAGTCGTGGAAGAAAGATAGCCCGGTCAGATGTGAGTCCCTGTAAGAAAGATAGCCCGATCGGACCAAATGTAAGCACTCCGAAGCTTAAGTTAGTAACTTTCTAAAGAGAGAGTCTCATAGATTCAATACCTAAAGCCATTGTGCATTGGGCTATTTATAGGAGATAAGAGGGATGCACTAGAATGTCTTGGACGTGATAATTGGCTATCAGAGCAGGTAAGCGGCAAAGTGACAAGGAGCAGTTAGAGGGCATGGACTCTGGCTTGTGTCAGTGGACTGATTGAGACTTGATATCCTATTAGTCCGATCGGACATTAAGTGGCCTCTTTTTTGGCTTGTGGTTCACATTTGGTGCTCTTTTACTGATGGACCTTGGGTCATGTTATATGTGATGGACCAACCGACTTGAGTCTTGGAGTACGACATTTTCATAGTTATCAATAACTCTTGCAAGCTGACTTAAGTATTGGATCTCGGACACTTCATTGTCTTGTTGATATTGTCTAGTCGATTTCTATTTGTTTTCTTCCTGCTTGCTCGACTGATCACTGGCCTTATTAGGTTTTGCCACTCTTCTATTTTACTAATTAGCTTAGTCTACGTAAATCAGGGTTTAGGCAAATATTACTGAGTAACCATGCGTGGAACTTATCGACCCTTCTGATTATCAGATTGAAATTCTTACAATTATTGTAAACAAAAAATAATAACAATAATAACAGAGAGAGAGATTTTCAGAAGTATTGTAAGTGTAAAAAAATATATATTCGTACGACTCCTGATGGGCAGGAGGAGCTAAGAAGAGATGATGTGGACTTGCTGTATTATACTGTGGTGCTGTGAATATCACGTGAACATTAAGATTTGCATGGCGCTGTAACTCAATAAACTCCACATTTAACTACCGAAAACCATAATTCTCTAATTAGCTTCTTTTGTTAATTTGCTACAGCCATGCACAACCTTAGTTTAGCGGCAATTACTGCTCCATTTGTCCCATTTCCTTATGTCTTTTCACCCCAAATAATCTATTATCATATATAACATAAGAGAGAGAATTTCATAATCGTTCCATTTCAATGGTTGAAAAGTTGAAATATTTAACCAGCGAGTTTCAATTTAGCAGTAGGTATATATACAAGGTTAAAACATGTACTGTTTAAGTGGTTTAATGCTATTGCATGTTAATTAGTATCGGTTTGTAGTTTAATATTTGTGGAGATCAATGTAGAGCGAGTAAATTGCACATTTATTCTTACCGATTCAATTATCGTTAATCCCTAGCATATATCCTTTCGCATTTCTAGCTAACTAATTCTTCTTTTTACTTTTTCTTCTTCTCATTTATTTTAATGACATGCATATATTTTTTAATATTTAGTGTATTTATGAGCTTGTTATATATGAAAATGTAGAAATAGAAGAGAAATAAAAGAAAATTAATGAAAAGAGACAGTTGACACTTCTCTACAATAGGCATTTCTATTAATCTAATTTATAATTTAATTTTTCTCTTTTTTATTAAATCAATTCAATATGATTTTTCTGTCTATTTTTTAAATGGAGAATTCAAAGGAGTCCTGAATTTGAGAATATATAGTCTAGTTATTAATATATAAGAAGAGATTTGCCATTTTTGTGGTGAAATTTAATAATTTATGCAAGATTATTATTTGACTTATGATCGATTATTGAAAAAAAAAATCATAGTCTCTCTCTGTGTGTGTATATATATATGCCTCTTTTTTGTTTTTCTTTTCACGTATGCCTCTCGTGGGTCTGTTAGTAATTTTAATCCAAAATATATCCATAACACAAATTTAATAATAATAATTAAAAAAAAAGAAAATAGCAAGAGAGAAATCAAACGACCATGAAAAACTATTAATTCAAAAATTAAGGAAAAAACTAAAAAAAAAAACCACTGAATACATATAGAAAACGACCAAAACTTTGAGATAATTAAGATAATAATAATAAAAAAAAAACTCCAAAACCTCAAACCCTAAAACTTTGGAAAAAAACCTAAAGATTGTGAAAGAAATTCCTTTGTTTTCCTAATTGAGTAAGCTGAATCTGAAGCATACTAATCCCAGCCAAGAAATCAACACACTGTAACGGATTCAAAACATCCAAAATTCCCTTCAAAGTCTTAAGCCTAACACAATCTCCACTTTTCATTACTTTCTCCAATCCACCCAATACCCCTACTAATGCTATCTCCACTAGTCCTTCTACTTTGCTCACTCCTTCCTTCTTCACTCTAGAAACCAACCTAGCGAACTCCACCATCTTCCTGTCAGCTACTGCCACCTGTTGCCTCTCCATTTCTCTCTCCACCTTCTCCTCCTCCATCCTTATTTTCACCCTCAACTGCTCTATCTTCCTAACCTGTTCCTGTGTCAACTCCCCCAAACTCGGACCGAAAACCCGAGTCTTTGTCTCCGACTCATCAAGAAGCTTAAACACAGCTGAAGGTTTCCACCCGGTAACCCATGAACAAGCATTTTCTAAAGGAGTTCTCCAAATTGGATAAAAGAAGGCAAGAACATCTTCATGAGCTAAACTCCACTTTATAGTGTAGTATTCTTTGTAATGCTGTGTAACTTTTGAAACTAAAGCTTGAAGTTCGTGCTGATCAGTTCCACCATTTTTAGAACAAATGGTTCTTGATTGTTGAAGATAATCGTCCAGCTGATAAATCCACTTATCAAAAAACTCAGAGAATTCCTGTTCAATTTTGTTTTTCATTTTTATTTGGCGAGAGGGAGAGAGAATTAGGGTCGAATATATATATAAAGAAGAAGTGCATATGTTAGGCGCAGCAAAGTGAGAGAAGAGTGAAGGGGAAGAAGAGGAAAGTGGCGCTTTGCAGAGTTTGGCTTTGACCGAGTTTGATGAGTCACCGAGGCACCCCCACCACTTGGTGTTTCATATTTCTCAAGTTGGAACACGTGTCACTTTCTCAAGCTATGTGCCTTCAACGTGGAACCTTTTTATTTTTCCTCTTCTTTTTCTTGTTTTCTTTTTTCCTCTTAGTTTCTTCTAATCTTCTCTCTCTTTCTCCACTTGGGAAATCAATTAGCCTTTTGTTTTTTGTAGGTTAGTTGATCCTATTGGCGAATTTCTAATAAACACACTTTATTTCTACACACATATATAATATAATTAATATTCTTAAAATCATGTAATTTATATATTATTTTTCAAATATATTCAGTATATATCTGTTAGCAACATAGCCAAAAAGTTGGAAAAAAAAAACATAGCCAAAAAGGTAAAAACGTAACCCTTCATTTCAATTCAAGTGTCATTTCTTTCCCTACTTCAAGCCTCACTATATAAATGGAATTAAAAAAAATATTTTTTCTTTTTTTTTTATTTTAATATTCTAAATGCATTTATATTTTTTTATATTTTATTATGTCAATTAATAAAACAATTTAGTTATTTATAATATTTTAAAAAGAAAAATGTATTACCAAATTTTAAAATTTTTTAAATTTTTTATATTAAATTTCTATATTTTTGTTTTCCAATATTGAATTTTTGATGGACGGAAAACATAACATTAAAGTATACTTTCCATTTTACATGCTTTTTATATACGGTGAACCTCAGTTTGATGTACCTTGCATACTTATTATCGATTTTAAGTTAACAAATATTTTCAATTACTACTTCAATTTTAAATTAATAAAAGTATTAATTACAACACGTTAAATTGACACTGAGGTGTAGATGTAAAAACATGTAAAAGGGGCTGTTACTATCACATAATAAACTTATTGCAAACTCATTTTAGCAGAATATTTTAAATTATTGCATTAATTTATGTAAGATAACAGTTTATCAGTATATTTACAATATTATAAGTATTTAATTAAGTATTACATTAAAATTTTCAAACTATTTCAATAACCTAAGGCAGCAAGAGCGAATGAGTGGCTAAAAAATAATTTTGTCCTATAGCAAGTAGCAACGATTTGATGGGTGCTACAATAGTTCTCGTTGCCTTAAATATACTGTTAAGCTGTTATGTTAGAAGGCAACAATTTCAAATATGTTGTTAAGAATACATTACAATATATTTATAATGTAGCAGTGTGTACTGTTCAATCTCTTATTCTTCATTTATTGAGAATTGTAAAAAAAAAATAAAAGTTAAGAGGAGTTAATATTGCAAAATAAAAAAGGGATTTAATATTGGAAGTTCGAAAAATTTATAAATTTGCAATACATTTTCCTTTTTTAACATATTGAGATATTTCAGTAATTTTAAAGACCCCATTTAAAGTGTGACAATAACAAATATGAATATATTAAAAATTAAAGGGAACTCTACCGTAGGAAAAAATGCAATGTAATTTTTTTTAAACATATATAAATATATACCATTACAATTAATGGAAGATGGTGTGTGTGTATAGGCGTTTGTTAACCTAGGATACAGTCAACTTTAATTCAACCTCCTTTAAACGTCAAGGGTCCTGTGACATTATGATAAAGGAGGGGGAAAAAAAGTACCAATAACAAATTAGAGTCATTTCAACATTAAAATTGCTTTTATTATAATGAAAAATTTCAGATGCGAACTTTTATTTTTCTTTTTTTCTATAAAAAAATAATTATTGTAGGACAATATATCATCATCAATTCTTTCATTTATCCGGTCACCAAACTAGAAGTGATAAAGAAAGTGCCATAAATTAAAAAAATACTTAAGAGAATATTAGGTCAGTTGCCTTTTCCCTTCTTTTTCCTATTGAAACTTCTATGCCTACCACTTGTCTCTCTGCCTCTCACCATTGCGCTCTATCTCAAGAAAATTTGGACACTTAGTAAAAAATTTATTTAATTTTAATATTTTGAGTTGATGAAAAACGAATAAGCAAAATTATTGTTCGAAATACTGAATTGTATTGTACTTGATAATGTCTGATTTGTCAAGATCTTGGAATGAATTAGTGGCTTCGTGATCTGATTGGATGGTGAGTACCTGCAAAAGGCTTTATTCGGACGGACCAGACATAAGCACTCCGATGATTAAGTCAGGGACTTGATGAGAGAGATAGATCTAGAAAGAAAGTCAAGATTTCAATACCTAGAGTCCTTGTTCATTGGACTATTTATAGGAGGCGTGGGGTGCACTTGAGTGCCTGAAGTATGGCTACTAAGATATCAGAATAGGTAAACGGCAATATGACAGGGAGCAGATTGAGAGCATGGACTCTACAATGTGTTAGTGGATTGATGTGATCTTTAGTCACATCGATCCAATCGGACAGCCGGTAGTTGCCTTCTAGTTATCTGCTTGCCACGTGCTAGGCTTCTCTATAAATGGGCTTCGGATTTTAGGCCGGGCCCAAAGATAATCCAGTATTATCACTTGTCTCCCCTTCAAAGGTTTTCGATCATCCAAGAATTGGTTGTGTGAAAATTTGAAAATAATAGTCCGATTGGACAGGCATTTATTCGGACAGCTGTCACTGGATTTAAGATAGGCATGTATGTCGAGAGAGACGTTTCGATGTGAGAGGACCGGTTGGCACACTTGAGGAGTCTCTTCTTATAAGTAGGTAACTTCCATATCATTTTCACTTTTTATTGATTTCTTTAGTGAAACTCTACTAAAATTTTTTCTTGCTCTGACCTTTACGGTTTCAAGGGTTTCTCTAAGGTTCTTAAGGAATTACCAAATTAAGTAACTTTTTTACTTACATGTCCTGTATTTTCCTTTCATCTGATTCTTTATGCACTTGCATTTATCTTGTTTTCGATTCTTATGAGAAATTTTCTAGTTTTGATCCCCAATCTTTACTTGAAATTAGGAATTATTTCCCATTCCCCTTCCTCTGAAAATGGCCTTCGGTAGCGGTTAATGTATAGACACGAGTTTTATTGAGGAATATAGGGATAAACCTAGTGTGGAGAGGTGTTCCGGATTGATGCCAAGGGAGTTATCAGAAATAAAATCTAGGTATGGTTTACCGGATGATGTGTATATGATGGTATGCCCTAAATCTATGGAGATGATGGAGGGAATGTTTGGCAAAGATAATAAGGAGTGGTTTATCAGTCATTTGTGAAGTTTGGATATAGGGCTTAGGTTTCCACTCGATGCTTTCGAGAGTAACATGCTCAGGGGATATGGGATTGCACTTAACCAATTGAAACTGAATGGGTGGGGAATGGTAGCATGCTTTAAAATACTCTACAAGATCGAGGGAGTCGCTCCGACTCTAGATCTCTTCACTTATTTTTCTACATATCCAATCAGAAGCACGGGATGGAATATTACTTCACTAGTAGGGAAAAGAGGAAGCTTTTCACTATCCCAACTTCTTTGAAGGGGTTTAAGGAGAATTTTTTTCTGATCGGGATGTCAGGAGGATTCGATGTGTTATTAAATAGATCAAATAGGGCAATCTTTTTAAAAGATAACATCACTTGCCAGTCTCTATATGTAGCTAATAT
Organism: Excoecaria agallocha; assembly: GCA_037975025.1. NCBI lineage: Eukaryota > Viridiplantae > Streptophyta > Magnoliopsida > Malpighiales > Euphorbiaceae > Excoecaria > Excoecaria agallocha. The sequence goes on along the minus strand of CM075810.1, from coordinate 35,112,201 downwards.
TTTCATCTTAACGAAAGGTATGCAAAAGAAGGGCAGTCCTTATGATTTGGTTGTGCTGTTGCATACCTTGGATGGATCGTTCGAAGGACGAAAATGCAAAATATAAGCATTAGAAAATATCAGAAGAGATCTAACTTGCTAACTTATTATCATGCATTGTATAGCATTTAATATCTTTGATGTAGAGCATTTATCTGTTCTTCCCTTTTTTTAGCTACATTGGTTGGCACGGGAGATCTAACAAATCAACTGGTTGAGGCTGCTAAATAGCAACATCAAATGTATCTGGCTAGGAGGGAGAAAAAGTGCAGCAAGAAGAGGATGTTAATGCCATCTTTAGAGGTTGAGGGCTTTAAAAAGCTGAGACGTGGCCCAGGTGGATTTGTTCTGGATGAAGCCTCTTCTAAAGGTCCTATCGCTTCTGCTACTGCAAAACCCATTGGTGTTGCCATAGCCTCTGCTGCTAGGAGTCCTGCCATTCCTACCAAATCCAGTGTTGAGGCTCGTATGCATCCTCAGAGGATGCAGCTTAGAGATGAATCATCATCTAATGATACTTTCCCAATATTTAAACCTTTTACCATGGTTATGGTGCAAGGACCTACCTTATAAAATTTGTTGAGATTGTTAGGAAGGTTAAGAGGAAGAAGGTAATTTTGAGCCCTTCGATTGGAATGGAGGTAGTCAGATCGCGGGTGTTCGATCGAAAATCCAAATCCCTGAAGGAGCACTTTGGGGAAGGGTTTACCACCCAAGATTCCAGGGTAGCATCATTCATCTAAAAAGGACTTTTCAATAAGAAGGACTTCTAGAAGGTAGGTAAGGAGAAATCGCCCGATCGAGAGCTGGCCTCATTCTAAATGTAGTAGTTGGAGGTATACTTTACTATTTAATCCCCTTTTCAATCAATTAGTTACCTTTTATTTTGATTTTTTCATTACTTATTATTGCTTTTGTTCTGGAATAACTGATTAAACAAGGTATGCATCTTCATGGCTAAAGCATCTACTTTAAGGGGATGTGGGATAATAGCATCCGATTAGAGAATAAGCTCAAATGGAAGCTCATGGCTACTAAAAAGGAAAGCTCAAGCCTTCGATCAGAGAATCTCTTCTGGATTAAGGAGACCTCTAATTTGAATGCTGACTATAAAGCTCTGCGGGAGGTGAACACCAAATTAAAGGTTGAGGTAGAGTGATAGAAGGGAGATAATGCTCAACTTAGAAAGCTAGAAGAAGATAAAGCCAAACTTTCTACCGACTGTTATCGGATCTCCTCTGAGCATACTAGGGCTATCAAGGATAGAGGCAGGGTTATCGTAGATCAAGACTCCTTGAAGGTCATCTTAGAGGAAAAGGAGCATACGCTTATCATCAAACATTCAAAGGAGCTTACTTCTCAAAGGGGTGACCTCATCAAATAACTAGGAGAAGCTCAAAGAAAGATACTCTTCTGACTTATTTATGAGGCTGATAGGTATTTTTCTAGGGCTGATCTTAATTAGATGAAGGATCTTAAAGCTTTGCCTGATCTATCATCTAGCAATGATAATGAGGACCTTTCCGAAGAGGAGGCTACTGAAGAGATTCCAAAAGGTATCGATGAGGTCCCTATAGTTGAGTCTAAGTATGGAGACATTGCTAACTCCAAAGCTATTCCCAGACCTCTTGTGGAGCTCGAGCTTGCTCCACATTCACCTGATGAGCCCATCCCTGAGCTGCCGATCAAGCCTCGTATCGAGCTGACTACGGAGCCCCATGCTGCATCGTCTGCGGAGCTTTCCATTGTGCTAACCATGGAGCCTTCTGTCATGCCAATTGTTGAGCCTTCTATTGTACCAACCGTGGAGCCTCCTATCATGCCTATTGTACAGCTTTCCATTATGCCAACTGCAGAGCCTCCTGTGATTGAATCGATGAATGAAATAATCATGAAAGAATAGACTTAAATATTTCCTGAATGCTTAGAAAAATTTCTAAGTTTTTGGATTTTCGATATTACTTATTTTTCAATGTTATTATGTGTAATCTGATTGAAAAATGTGATCAGTTGGCCAACTTAATTGGTACAAGTTAAAAATCCAACTCTTTCCAATGTTGTAAGCACGTAATCTGATTAGAATGCATGATTAGTCGGCTATTCAATCATGGTTGAGTCATCAAGCAGAACGAATAATCTTTTTGGATTTTTTTTCTAACTTGGGTTTCAGATCAAACTTTGTGCATCGAGTTAAATAAGTAAGCATTTCAATCAGGATCGTTGCACTATTTTTAACTTGGAGAAGTATGATGTTTGTAGGCGATGACTTTAACCTTCATAATTTCTGCTCGAGAATTCCATCGAGCACAACGTATATGTTTTTTAAGTCGATTTTTGCACAAATATCGAGAAAATTCTTTATTTATGATAATTTGAATGGGCTACAACATTACATCGAGTACTTCTTAAGTACTTCAACATTTCGACTCCAAAGGATATTTGATCCATTTATGGCCCTTAGTCTATAGGTGCTTGCACTTAGGACCTTGTAGATTTCATAGGGTCTTTCCCAATTAGGCATTAGCTTTCCTACTCCAGCATTGCTCGAGCCGATTTCGACCTTCCTTAGCACTAAGTTGTGATGTTAAAAGCTTTTAACCTTATCCTTTTATTATGGTACTTGGCAACTCTCTGTTTATAGGTAACAATTTTCATGTAAGTGTCTTTTCTCCTCTCTTCTACCAAATCTAGATCCTAACATATTTCTTAAATGTTACTCCGATCAAAGTAGAATGTCAAGCGATAGGAGGAAACCCTGATCTCTATCAGTATCACTGCCTCTGATCTATATACCAAGGAGAAAGGCATTTGATGAGTACCAGCTCTAGATGAAGTTTTGTAAGACATGGATGCTCTGAAGCTCTTTCATCCAATTGCCTTTTGCTTTCCTTAGTCATTTTTTCAACCCTTCCAAAATCATTCGATTTGAGATCTCTATCATTTTATTGATTTACGGATGGGTGATTGAAGTGAACCTCAGGCAAATGTTTAGATTGAAGCAGAACTTTCAAAAGATTGAGCTATCAAACTACTTCCTATTATCTGTTATGAAGATTTTTGATAGATCGTACCTGCAAATAATTTTTTCCCAGGTAAAATTTTTAATTTTTTCAGCTGTTATTGTCACTAAAGGCTAAACCTTAATTCATTTGGAAAAATGATCAACAGTTACAACAAGGAATTTCATTTGCCTTTTACCTTGAGAAAAAAGATCTAAAATGTCTAGTCCCCATTGATCGAATGGCCAAACTGGCTTGATCGATTGTTGGTCTGCTGTAGATTATCTGATGATTCTTCTATGATTTTGGCATTGTTTGCACCTTTTTACCATTTTTTGGGCATCCTTGAAAATACTTTGCCAGAAATAACCAGTTTGAAGTACTTTTCTTGCTATAGTCCTTTGGCTTCATATGCTCTACAAATGCCTTCATGAATTTCCCTGAGTATGTAGTCTCCTTCTTCCTTCATTATGCATTTAAGCCTAGGGTGGTTAAATACCTTTATGTATAATTCATCATCAATTATAGAATAATAGAGATATTTTCTACATACTTTTCGGGCTTTAACCTTATCCTTAGGTAATTCATTCATTTGGAGAAATCATTCAATCGAAGTCATCCATATTTTACCTTGTTGCTCAATCTCCATCATCTCTGACTCCTCAAGAGAGGAGGAGAGCTATTCGATAGTTGTGACACTTTCTTTAATTTCCTTTTGGTTCGTGGTGAATATTTTGGCTAGCCAATCGACTTCTATTTTTTGCTCTCTAGGTACCTTTTCTGGATCTAAGTTGATCCAACCTCTTCTAACTCCCTCAAAACTGCTTTAACTTTTACCAAGTATCCCTTCATGGTGTTTTCTTTGGCTTCAAATGTGCTCAATACTTGGCTGGTCATCAGCTAGGAGTTGCTTTTTATTTTGAGGGTTTCTGGTTAGATCGCCTTAACCAGCCTCAAGCCCTACAACAGTGCTTCATACTCTACAACATTATTGAATGCTTTAAAACTTTGTTTTATTACGTACCTAATTGTGATACCAAAGGAGCCTGTTATTACAATCTTGATGCCTCCTCTAGCATTATTTAAGGCTCTATTAGCTAAAGCTTGAGCCTTTATTGCTCTTCTAGCCTCATACCTGACATTCCAAAATTACAGCCTTATGGCTTAGCCCACCATTTTACCTTTCAAATTGGGCATTTGTAAGGTTTTCCTAGGAGGTTAATCTGATTGGACAATAATGGTGTGAGCTTCAAAGTATTGCCTTAATTTTTGAGTGCACATTATTTGCGTGATAATCAACTACTCAACTGGATCTTTTAATAATTTTGAGCCTCTCGGTACTTGGCCGATGTAATATATCGACAGTTGTTGGGTTCCTTCTTCTATAACCAATACACCTGCAATAGCCTCATCGGATGTCGATAGGTATAAGATAAGATTCTCACCTGGAATCGATTGGCTCAATAGGGATGGGTGCATCAAGAATTTCTTCAGCTTTTTAAATGCTTATTGGCAATCCGTTCCCTAGCTAAATGTATCACTCTTCCTTAGCTTCTTGAAAAAAGGTATGCAATATTTAGCTATGAAGGAAATGAATCTCCCCAAAGCTGTAACTTTTTCATTCAGCTTTTGGATGTCTTTTACATTCTTTGGAGATTGTATTTCCAGAATTGCTCTTATTTTCTCTGGATTAGCTTTTATTCCTCTCTGCGAGACCATAAAATCCAAGAATTTACCTGGTGGCACATCGAAGACACATTTCTTCAGATTTAGTTTCATTTGAAATTGATTCAAGGTATGAAAGACCTTTGCCAAATCGATAAAATGCTCATCTGGGATTTTGCTCTTAATGATTATGTCTTTGACATAAACTTCCATATTCTCTTCGATCTGTTCTTTGAAAATTTTATTCATCCTACTCTGATATATAGCGCCAACATAGACCAAATGGCATTACGTTGTAGCAAGAGATCTCATCTTCTGTAATGAAGCTTATTTTCTCCTGATTTAAAAGCCATATTAGGATCTGGTGATACCCGACATAAGCATCAAGTAATGAGTAAATGGCATGATATGTTGTTGAATCTACTAGTTTATCTATGCTCGGCAGTGGATAAATGTCTTTTAGATAAGCTTTGTTAAGATTGATGAAGTTAACACACATTCTGAGCTTCCCTATCATTTTTTTCATCAAGATCACATTCACCAACCGTTTCGAGTAATCTACCTCTGGGATTTTTTTGACTTTCAAAAGTCTATCAACTTCATATGAAATAAACTTTCTCTGATCAGGAGTATGGTATCTGAGTTTTTGCTTGATCGGGTGATGGATCGGATCAATATTCAGCTTATACATAATGATTTTTGGGTCGATCTTAGGAATATCCTCTGGCTTCCATGCAAAGGATGCTTGGTTTATCATCAATACTTGCATAACGGACTCTTCTACTTTGTTACTCATACTTGTGTCGATCTGGATGTTTTTTCCTTTCGATAGTTCTCTTACGATTACCTTTTCAGCAGGATCCATTCTTAGCCTTTCATCCTTCTTGAGTCGTTCCAACCTCGACTCCATAATACATGCCTCTTTGCTTTATCTGATCATGGAGATTTATGCTTTTATGGATGTTTTTTAATCTCCTTTTATCACTGCAGTGCCTTACTTTATAGGTATCTTCATAACCATATATCGTATGCTGGTGATAGCTTCAATCTAGAAACGTAAGGGCCTGCTGAATATTGCATTATATGCAAAGTTCATGTCTATTACCATAAGCGTTACCTTACATGTATGAATGATTGCCTTCTGGCCTAGTTCGATGAAGAGCTTGATTGATCCGGCCACTGGGATGGTGGCATTGCCTAGTCTAATCAGTGGGGTAGCGTTCGATCTCAGCTCCTTGATCGATAATCCCATCGCTTTGTAGTCCTCTAAGGTTAGGATGTTTTTTATGCTACCATTGTCTATAAGGATCCTCTTAATGAAGAAGTTACTAACCCTTGCAACAACAACCATGGTATCTTCATAGGGGAACTTCAATTCTCTGGCATCCTCGTGGGATATGAAAAATGGAAGGAGTATTTCAGACTGGTGGGAAAAGTCGACACCTTTTCCTTTTTTCTTTGTAGAAAGGTTTTCTCCATAAGATGATCCTCTGATAATCATATTTATCACTCCGGGTTACGGTCTGTATTGGTTCATATTTTTAGGCTTCCTACGTTTATCATCATTATCAGGGTCCGAGTCATTCCTCTTTTTGAAAGGTAGTCTGCAAGGATTTATCCTTTCACGGGGCTTATAAATATTTTCAATAATCCCCTATGTAGGAGCCATTCTATCTCATCTTTGAGTGAGTAGCACTCATCAATTGTGTGATCAACATCTTAGTGAAACTCACAACACTTGCTCTAGTCCCTCTTACTCCGTGATCGCTCAGATAGTTTTTTGGGCCAATTCACCTTCTCATGGTTCTCTTTGATCCACATTAAGACTTGTGTAGGGTGAATGTTCGAGCTTGATGATTGGTAGGTCGATCAATCTTTCCCTATTTAGCCTTTTTCCTCTTACCCAAATTCCTCAACGTGGGGTCCTATTGCCTGAACATCTATCTAGATATTGTAGCCTATCCATTATGTTCATCCTTCTTCTCCTATTGGATCACATGGCATCATCTAATTAGATGTGTTGCCTAGCACTTTCCATCAGATTAGAGAAGTTCATAGACAATCTTGTTGTGATCAATTCAAATAACAGTTGATCATGAATTCCTTTTACTAGCATATTGATCGTAGTTTCAACACTCATATTTCTAACTTTGGGCATTATTGCTTGAAACCTATTGATGTAGTCTCTAAAACTTTCATCGGGCCCCTGATAAAGATTGCATAGATTGCTGATCAACTTCGATGCCTACGTCTGTATAATAAATCTTATCGTAAATAAATCTTTTAATTATTTGAATGAGGTAATCAATTCTAGAGGTAACACATAAAACTAATTTAATGCATCTCCTCTTAGGGTGATGGGGAAAATTCGGCATGCAATCTTCTCGTCGTAGGTGTAAACTTGCACTTTGGTAAGATATTCCACCATATGAGTGGTTAGATTACTTTTGCTTATATACCTATCCATAATTATGTCTCTCCACCTTTAAGGTAGTTTGGAATCTATTATGTTAGTGTAAGCCCTAGTCCCAATGCATTGTAATAAAATACTTTAATTAATAAAATGAGGCATTTGTTTTATCTTTTGTATTCCTATGCATATCAATTGATAAAACTTTCCAAGAATGTCGTTTTGGTTTAAGTTATCATGTGTGAGGCACATGGTTGTAAGACCTTGAAACAAATGAGACTTCATTCTAAACATCCCTAGTCAATCATTGTTATGGGAATAACAATGAATTAAGACTAGTATGCTCTCTCTGATATTATGAGTTCTGTCTTACGGATCATTAGGATAAGAGTGTCAATCAGAGATCATAGATACATGTTAAAGTACATGGTATCTGGATACGATCCGCTCATGAGAACACTACATGGTACAAGTCATAAGTGTTTCTCATATGCAAGTTTTGTATCGGAGTTCTTAAACCTGAAATCTCTATGAAACTCTTTATGAATTACTGTGTACTTTGACATACACCTAACGTGCTCGTAACAGAGTAACAAGTACGGGTATGATTGGGTATGCATTGATTCATGTTAGAGAGCATGAGAGAAGTGAAGGGATTACCCCTCTCATTAAGAGAGAAAATATCATCGGCCACTTGATCAGTGAACTGAGAAGTGTATGGCCATACCGAGATGAAATAATGAGTAATCATTATTTATCTGAGAGTTCAGTGTCACTGGAATATCAAGAAAGGGATTAATATATATAAGGATGACTAGTTCCATGCCTTATATTAATTCTGATATTTATGGGTAAGGGACTATGCAAAATTGCATTAGGTCACTAAATGCCATATGCATTTTCATTTAATTTAGATTGTTATAATATCTTGCTAGAGAATATATATAGCCTTTGAATTAATTTATTAATTCATTGCCAACATTAAATGGACCTATAAGATCGCACACAAAGCATTGGGCTTAAAATATTTAAATTAAGTATTGGACATTAATTTGGGCTTTTAATTAAAGTCAAATTAATGTGTGTAATGGGTTATTAGATTGCTATTGGACCTTGGCCCATGAGAGAGAGAAATTCAGCCCACAAGGTTTAATTTCAATTAATTAATTATCTTGTGTTAATTTAATTAATTGAGTATTAAAGCCTAAAGGATTTTAATTGAATTAATTCACTTGATAATTGGATGGTGTGGCCAAAATTCCAAGATAATATCAATGGAATTTCGGCACATGATTAATTCTTTTATTAAGTGATTTAGTTAATTATTATGTCTTACATTTATCTTAGATTAAATCAAAAGGATTATCTTGGATTAAATGTATTATTTTAAGGAGTTTAAATCAAAATATATTACTTATTTTTAGGAAGTGATTGAGGTTGAATTAATTATCTTGAGGTAGTAAATTCAGATCAAACACTTGCCAAAAAGATAATGATATATAAAGAAATAAAACCCTAATTTATGAAGTGGTGTGGCGTGAACCCTAGTTCCTCTAGGTTTTGGCGTGAACTCCTCTCTCTCTCACTCTTAATTCTTTTGGTCCAATTTTCACAAGGAGAAAGGATTGTTCCTCATTCTCTTGTGTTCTTGGGTAGTAATAGCAACCTAAGAGAAGTACAAAATCAAGTTTTGTAGCTTCAAACTATAGCCATTACACAATACCTTAAAAGAGAGCTAGCAATCTCAATTTTAAGCCGACGGTGCAAGTGTGTGTATGAGAATAGAGGGAGTGGCATAAAAGGCTGTTCCTTGGCATTGGTGATCGAGATCTAAGGCGGATAGAGTCATCTTAGTTGCTAGCCATCACCAAACTCAATATTTAAAAGGCATCAAAAGTTGTAAGTTCTACAACCCTAAAATTGCATGTTTCGTTTCTTGCTTTGGAATTGTATGGTATGTATGTAAAATTTTTTTTTGTTTTTCAGCTGTGCTATCATCACATTCATACCATGTCATATTCCATCAGTGGTATCAAAGCCTAAACATGCTTATTTTAGTGCTTTAGATGCATGAAAAAATTAATTAAAAATCGTCATTATGAAAACATGCAAATCTGAAATTTTCTGTTTTGAGTTTTTTGCATTGTTTTGGTGTAAAAACGATTTTAATTGATTAGATAGGTATTATAATTAATATGACATGTTAATATACTGTCCTAAGATGTTATTAGGGCATGTAATGGTCGGATTTAATTATTTATACCTGATATTACATGTTAATATTAAAACTAGGTGCTTTTGGCATGTTAATTGTAAGTTTAACAACTAGTTTTTAAATATTAAATGTAAAAACGTTTTTGGAATGTTTGTAAGTGATTTTTATTGATTAAATATCAGGTCTGGACATGTTTTAAATTTTGTTTTAATTCTGGTCCATGACAATTTAATTGATTAATTTTAAAATTACTTAAAACTATGTCTAGTTTGTGTTTGTTACATGTTTAATCAACATTGTTTGTTTTGTTTTGATTAAAATGGTAAAAACACATTTAGATTAAAATGGTACAGAATATTAAATCAATATTTATGACCTTATTTAATTTATTAAATGACTCATAAAATTGTTTTAAGTATTTGTGCATTTTTGTGGCATCACATAAGCATTAAACAACTAGTATTGTTGTTTGTTTGTTTTATATGCATGCCGTGTACCATATATATATGTTCTTCATGATTTTGTGTTTTAATTCATATTGGTACATATTATATGTATTTTTAATGTTTATGGGCTTGATGACATAAAATTAAAAATGGCAAAATTGGAAATTATACTAGAGTTGATTTATGGCACAAATCTAACTAGTTTGTGTTTTGGGCTTTTAAGAGAACTTATTCAATAAGAGGATTTAGTCCATTAGGCTTCGACCCAGACCCATCACGGGGTCATCTCTTAAAGGTTCAAGTACACAATTTCCATTAATGGGCTTGGCTAAATTAATTAAAATTGGACTTTGTTTGATCCATGAATGCTATGTATATTTAATTTGCTTGTTTGGTGTGATGAATGGATTTGCATGGTGCATTCATGGGCCCTGGGTTTTGTAATTAAATATGGCCTGCGAGCCATTATATTTTATTGTAAAAGTTTCATTTATTTCTTAGAATGGAATATACTTGAAGACTTTGTAAATCAAGACGAAGCCCACCGGAGTGGAGAAGCCCAACTCGAAGATTCTTATGTAATAGTATAGAATCTTAGTTGTAGGTTTTTGGGCCCATGTTTGTCACGCTTTACTTTATGCAATTATATATATATGCATGCTATGTATGGATGACAAAGCGTATGCCATGTAAGCCGTAATAAAATGAATCCCTAAAAATAGTAAGTCACAAAGTTGCCTTCCTAATTCGAAACATGTCAAGGCATCGATCATCGGTCACATAGACTAGGAGTCCTAGATGCGCCCGATTATCTTCGTGAGGCATGGATTGTGAATGTAGGTTGGACTTAACATGGAAAGGGATGCCCGGACCTAGGTAACTAATAAATGGGTTGTGCTATAACATCTTAAGATGTTAGCCCATTTGATCCAAGAGTCATGTACGAGACATGATTGGAGTTTTTCTACCTAAGTAACTTAACTTATTAGGTGTACAGGCTCAGCTTGACTAATAAGTTGTTGTGAAAAGTGGATCTTGGCCCACATCAAATCACTAACGCGAATTATTTAAAGGGATATTAATTCGATTTGTGGGATTATAATAAGACCTCATTTAATCTTACTAAATTTTATTGTAGATTAAAAATGGCATCTTCAAACAACAATTTCTCATTGCGATCGGTCCTTGAAAAGGACAAATTGAATGGCACCAATTTCATAGACTGGTCTCGAAACTTAAGAATAGTTCTTAAGCAAGAGAAGAAGTCGTATGTTTTGGACGCACCCTTACCTGAGGAACCTGCTAGGAATGCTTTCGCGGTTCAAAAGGAAACTTTTGAGACCAAGAAAAGTGACTCTAATGATGTGACCTGTTTGATGCTAGCCACTATGGTGCCTGAATTGCAAAAGCAATTTATGGACCAAGAGGTCTATGCGATCATGGTGCACCTCAAGAAGATGTTCCAAGAGCAAGCTCATCACGAGAGGTTCGTGACAACAAAGGCCTTAATTTCTTGCAAGATGGCTGAGGGTACTCCTGTTAGTACCCATGTACTCAAGATGAAAGGGTATCTTGATACTCTTGAGAAGCTTGAGGTACTAGTGCCAAAGGAATTGGCCACTGACTTGATCTTAGGATCATTGCCTGCTGCTTATGATCCATTTGTGATGAATTATAACATGCATGCAATGAACAAGTCAGTCACTGAGCTTCATGGGATGCTTAAGAATGATGAAGAGAACATTCGAAAGACCAATCCCATACTAATGGTTCAAAAGGGAATTAAGAAGGGACCAGCTAAGGGAAAGGAAAAGGGAAAGGGAAAACCCAAGTCAGTTGGGAGTGCACCTCAGGCCCAATCCAAGCCCAAGGCGCCAAAACTCAAAGAGAGTGAGAGCACTTGCTTCCATTGCAACAAGATAGGGCATTGGAGGAAGAATTGCGCTCTCTTCAAGGAAGAGCAAAAGAAGAATGGAGCCAAGGCGTCCAGTTCTGGTATTTTTGTTGTTGAGATTAACCTTTCTATTTCTACCACTTGGGTATTGGATACCAGTTGTGGTTCTCACATTTGTTCAAATGTGCAGGGATTAAGAAATAGGCGGTTACTTGGGAATAATGAAGTGGACCTCCGTGTGGGGAATGGAGCACGAGTTGCTGCCATGGAGATAGGCGACTATTACCTCACTTTACCTTCCGGACTTTGTATTGTTTTGAATAATTGTTATTATGTGCCTGCTATGAGCAGAAACATTATTTCAGTTTCATGTTTGGATAATGATGAATTTGATTTTGTTATTAAAAATGGCAATGCTTATATTCGTCGCCAAGGCATTTCTTATGGTAATGCCATGTTGCAAAATGGCCTTTATATCCTTGATTTACAAAATAGAGAGTCCATATACAACATTAATACAAAGAGGGTTAAATCAAACGAATTGAACCCTACTTACTTCTGGCATTGTCGTTTAGGACATGCAAACGAAAAACGTATTTCAAGACTCCATAAAACTGAAGTGCTTGGGTCATTCGACTTAGAGTCTTATGATACATGCGAGCCATGTTTGCATGGAAAAATGACAAAGAGTCCTTTTAATAAAAAAGGTGAGAGGACTAATGGCTTATTGGAACTAATACATACCGATGTATGTGGACCATTAAGTACACAAGCTAGAAGTGGTTTTAGCTACTTCGTGACATTCACAGATGACTTCAGTAGATATGGCTATGTCTATCTAATGAAATACAAGTCTGAAACTTTTGAAAAATTCAAAGAGTTTAAGAACGAAGTAGAAAATCAACTTGGCAAAAGTATAAAAACCATTCGATTAGATCGAGGTGGCGAATACTTAAGCCAAGAGTTTGACAGTCATCTAAAGGAGTGTGGTATTATTTCACAGCTCACTCCTCCTGGAACACCTCAATGGAATGGTGTATCCGAAAGGAGAAATCGAACTCTGTTGGACATGGTTCGATCTATGATGAGTCAAGCTAATCTTCTTATCTCTTTTTGGGGTTATACATTAGAAACTGTTGCGTTTCTATTGAACCGTACTCCAACTAAAGCAGTTGAGAAGACACCATACGAGGTATGGACTGGGAAAGAACCCAATATGTCTTTTCTCAAGATTTAGGGCTGTGAAGCACATGTTAAGAAATTAACATCTGATAAACTAGAGTCCAAATCCAGTGTCTGCTTGTTTGTGGGTTATCCTAAAGAAACAAAGGGATACTACTTTTACTCACAAGCCGAGAACAAAGTATTTGTTGCTCGCAAGGCTGTTTTCTTGGAAAAGGAGTTCCTTCTCAAGAAAGACAGTGGGAGTAAAGTAGAACTTGGAGAAATTCAAGCACCACAAACTCCTATAGAGGATGAGTTAGAAATGGGATCAAGTTCACAACCAGTTGTGGAATAAGAACCCATTACACAAGAACCTAAAAGGTCCGGTAGGGTACGTCAGGGAATTGAGAGATATGGATTTCTAATCACTGACAGTGACACTATTGAGTTAGTAGATCGTGAGGATCCTACTACCTACCGAGAAGCTATTGAGAGCCCAGACTCAGAAAATTAGCTTGAAGCCATGAAATCCGAGATGCAATCAATGTACGATAACCAGGTTTGGACCTTGGTTGATCCACCGGAAGGTGCTAAGGTAATTGAATGCAAGTGGCTATTCAAACTCAAAGCTGATAAGACCTACAAAGGTAGACTAGTAGCAAAAGGTTTTCGACAAACTCATGGTGTAGACTATGACGAGACCTTTTCGCCTGTAGTCATGCTCAAGTCCATTAGGATCTTGCTTATCATAGCTGCATATCATGATTATGAGATATGGCAAATGGATGTCAAAACTGCTTTCCTCAACGGAAATTTACTTGAGGATGTGTATATGACACAGCTTGAAGGTTTTGTCAATCCCAAGCATCCTAAGAAGGTTTGCAAGCTTCAAAAATCCATTTATGGATTAAAGCAAGCATCCCGAAGTTGGAATCTTCATTTTGATGAGGCAGTCAAAGAATTTGACTTCATCAAGAACGAAGATGAGCCTTGTGTGTACAAGAAGGTTAGTGGGAGCATAGTAGTATTTTTGATCCTATATGTGGACGACATCCTTCTCATTAGGAATGACATTCCAACATTGTAAAAGGTTAAGCAATGGTTGGAAAAATGTTTCTCAATGAAAGACTTAGGTGAAGCCGAGACAATACTTGGTATTCGAATCTATAGAGATAGATCGAATCGGCTCTTGGGACTAAGTCAAGAAAAGTACATAGACAAAGTACTAAAGCATTTTAGTATGGGAGACTCAAAGAAAGGGTACATACCTTTGGCTTTGGGAGTTCCTTTAACTAAAGAACAGTGCCCTAAAACCAAAAAGGAAAGGGACAACATGAGTAGAATCCCATATGCATCTGCTATTGGATCTATCATGTACGCTATGTTATGTACTAGGTTGGATGTTGCTCATGCACTGAGTATAACCAGTAGGTTTCAGCAAGACCCTGGTGAGAAGCACTGGTCTGCTGTTAAAGGGATTCTTAAGTACCTGCGAAGGACTAAGGATCACTTCTTGGTGTATGGTGGTCAAAAAGAGCTCGTCATACAAGGTTATGCTGATGCTGCTTTTCAGACCAGTACTCAGGATTCTAGATCGCAATCTGGGTTTGTTTTTGTTTTAAACGGTGGTGTTATCAGTTGGAGAAGCTCAAAGCAAGAGACCATTGCCGACTCAACTACAGAATTTGAGTATATTGCAGCAAGTAAGGCTGCAAAAGAGGTTGTTTGGATTAAAAATTTCATTACTGGATTAGGAGTGGTCCCAAGCATCCTAGATCCATTAGAAATTTTTTGTGACAATAACGGGGCCATCGCACAGGCAAAGGAGCCCCGGTCACACCAGAAATCCAAACACATACTCAGGAGGTACCACCTGATCAGAGAAATCATTGATCGTGGGGACGTCAAGGTTAGCAAGATAGCAAGTGAAGACAATGTAGCAGATCCTTTGATGAAACAGTTACGTCCAAATCTGCACGAAGCTCATTTAAGAGCGTTCGGTCTTAGGGCTATGTCCAATTGGGACTAGTGCTAGTGGGAGATTGTTAGTGTAAGCCCTAGCCCCAATGCATTGTAATAAAATACTTTAATTAATAAAATGAGGCATTTGTTTTATCTTTTGTATTCCTGTGCATATCAATTGATAAAACTTTCCAAGAATGTCGTTTCGGTTTAAGTTATCATGTGTGAGGCATATGGTTGTAAGACCTTGAAACAAATGAGACTTATTCTAAACATCCCTAGTCAATCATTGTTATGGGAATAACAATGAATTAAGACTAGTATGCTCTCTCTGATATTATGAGTTCTATCTTACGGATCATTAGGACAAGAGTGTCAATCAGAGATCATAGATACATGTTAAAGTACATGGTATCTGGATACGATCCGCTCATAAGAACACTACATGATACAAGTCATAAGTGTTTCTCATATGCAAGTTTTGTATCGGAGTTCTTAGACCTGAAATCTTTATGAAACTCTTTATGAATTACTGTGTACTTTGACATACACCTAACGTGCTCGTAACAGAGTAACAAGTACGGGTATGATTGGGTATGCATTGATTCATGTTAGAGAGCATGAGAGAAGTGAAGGGATTACCCCTCTCATTAAGAGAGAAAATATCATCGGCCACTTGATCAATGAACTGAGAAGTGTATGGCCATACCGAGATGAAATAATGAGTAATCATTATTTATCTGAGAGTTCAGTGTCACTGGAATATCAAGAAAGGGATTAATATATATAAGGATGACTAGTTCCATGCCTTAGATTAATTCTGATATTTATGGGTAAGGGACTATGCAAAATTGCATTAGGTCACTAAATGCCATATGCATTTTCATTTAATTTGGATTGCTATAATATCTTGCTAGAGAATATATATAGCCTTTGAATTAATTTATTAATTCATTGCCAACATTAAATGGACCTATAGGATCGCACACAAAGCATTGGGCTTAAAATATTTAAATTAAGTATTGGACATTAATTTGGGCTTTTAATTAAAGTCAAATTAATGTGTGTAATGGGTTATTAGATTGCTATTGGACCTTGGCCCATGAGAGAGAGAAATTCAGCCCACAAGGTTTAATTTCAATTAATTAATTATCTTGTGTTAATTTAATTAATTGAGTATTAAAGCCTAAAGGATTTTAATTGAATTAATTCACTTGATAATTGGATGGTGTGGACGAAATTCCAAGATAATATCAATGGAATTTCGGCACATGATTAATTCTTTTATTAAGTGATTTAGTTAATTATTATGTCTTACATTTATCTTAGATTAAATCAAAAGGATTATCTTGGATTAAATGTATTATTTTAAGGAGTTTAAATCAAAATATATTACTTATTTTTAGGAAGTGATTGAGGTTGAATTAATTATCTTGAGGTAGTAAATTCAGATCAAACACTTGCCAAAAAGATAATGATATATAAAGAAATAAAACCCTAATTTATTAAGTGGTGTGGCGTGAACCCTAGTTCTTCTAGGTTTTGGCGTGAACTCCTCTCTCTCTCACTCTTAATTCTTTTGGTCCAATTTTCACAAGGAGAAAGGATTGTTCCTCATTCTCTTATGTTCTTGGGTAGTAATAGCAACCTAAAAGAAGTACAAAATCAAATTTTGTAGCTTCAAACTATAGCCATTACACAATACCTTAAAAGAGAGCTAGCAATCTCGATTTTAAGCCGACGGTGCAAGTGTGTGTGTGAGAATAGAGGGAGTGGCGTAAAAGGCTGTTCCTTGGCATTGGTGATCGAGATCTAAGGCGGATAGAGTCATCTTATTTGCTGGCCATTGCCAAACTCAATATTTAAAAGGCATCAAAAGTTGTAAGTTCTACAACCCTAAAATTGCATGTTTCGTTTCTTGCTTTGGAATTGTATGGTATGTATGTAAATTTTTTTTTATTTTTCCGCTGTGCTATCATCACATTCATACCATGTCATATTCCATCATATTATCTCTCGACAAAAGGGAGAAAAGGTATTCCCATAGGTATTACCTTCGAACATGCCTTTTTTTAGGTATCCTAGGTCGAATTATTTACGCTTTTGCTTAAAACACCTATCTTCTATGCTCTCTACCTATGAATCATCCTCATCCTTTGTCTTATTTGTGTAGTTCCTGGTGGGGGTGCACATGAATGACAAGTCATCTCATGTGGATGTAGTAGATGATCAGTTTGGGTGGTATATATATGGGATCTTTGGTTGAGGACATTGTCCCTTTGCCTTTGTCATTTCTTCCCAGGGTTTACACATTAGAGTGTACACCTATTCTTACACCATCTTGTGCTTATGGCTAATTGATGAAAAGCCCTTTGTTCCTCTATATTCTCAACTCTTCATCTATAAAGTCATCCCCATAGCTCCACACGAAGAAAGTTTAGGGCATCTTGCCTTTGCGAATAGTCTAGAAGATGCTTTTGGTAAAATCACTGAGAAGCACTCTCATATCCCTCATAGTAATAGGGGTTTTTTCAGCCTATCGTAATATTGCATCATCAAACTCAGGAAGAACATTTGTTTATCCGGAGGACCTACAAATCCCATCTCACCTCTTTATGGGTTTGGTTCTACCCTGACTGTTGTAAGTTCGGTTATTTCTTTCGGATGTCGTACATTCAGTTGATTTTGATCTTGCTATAACTCTTAACAAGAGCATCAAAAGACAATGTCTAATTTGTCAAGATCTTGAAATGAGTTAGTATCTTTATGATCTAATTGAATGGTGAGTACCTATAAAAGGATTTACCCAGATGGACCGAGCGTAAGCACTCCAAAGATTAAGTTAGAAGCTTGATGAGAAAGATAAATCTAAAAAGAAAGTCTCAAGATTTCAATAGCTAGAGACCCTATTTATTGGGCTATTTATAAGAGGCACGGGAGTGCACTTGAGTGCCTGAAGTATGGCTATTAAGATGTCAAAGTAGGTGAGCGACGATGCGATAAGGAGCAGATTGAGAGCATAGGCTTTGCAGCGTATCAGTGGACTGATGTGACCTTTAATCACATTGATCCGATCAGACAACACGTGGTTGCCTTCCAATAGTTTGCTTGCCACATGCTAGGCTTCTCTATAAATGAGCTTCGAGTTTTGGATCAAGACTTATTTAGGTCCAAAGATAATCCAATATTATCAATAATGAAAAAATAATATGATTATTATTTTATTGCTAACAAATTATTAAAATGATTTGAAATTCATCACTTGGTTATTGATGTGGTTGTCAATGCAGGACTGAAATTGAGATTTTCAAATCCGATTAGAAGAGGAAAAAAATAGTTAAATGGGAAGGATTAAAAGTCAAATGTTGAAATAGAATAGGAGTATGAAAATTTTAATTAAATGTAATATATAAATTTATTAATATAATATAAAATTAAAAAAATAATGCTTATAGTATCATCATCATCATTAATAGGGGTATTCATTGGGTAGGTTCAGGTCGAACAACTCGCAACCCAATTTTCCCCCTAAATTTCAATCCTACCCTACCTTATTAAAAGTCCAGGTCCTTACCCAAACAACCCACAGTTATTCAGATTCCACCCAAATAACCCAAAATTATATTTTAAATTAAAAAATAATTTTTTTCTCTTTCAATTTACATGACAAAAAAGTAGATTAAAATTCAAATAAATAATTAAATAAAAATATTATTGTTCATGAATATAACATAAAAATTACAATAAATATAAATTACAATTAAAATTACTTCCCTTACATCTTTAATGTAAAATTTAATATTTAAAAATTCTTTAAACACTCATTATATAATATTTAACCACTAATAATTAAAATAATATAATATTTTCCTCTTTTTATTATAGTTTTATTCTCAAATCTCAATGCATAAAAGCACAGTAAACTAATAGTGAAATACAATCAACTTTTCACTATTTTCTCCTACCATTTGATTCATATTATTTTTAAATCATTTATACAATTTAACTTTTTATTTTTTATCCACCAAGTTTATTTATACACCGAACTTTTATTCTTTATATAATTTTTAATATTATGAATAGTATTATGAATCCATATTATTATTATAAGCTTCAATGACACATGGTCTTTTTCTTTATTTTTTCTTTTGTAAAAGAAAGTGTAAAAAAAAAGAAAAATTAAATTGTTAAAGATAGAAAATCATCAATGGTTAAAGGTTTAATCGGAGTGAAACCGAGGTTGAAAAAATAATTAATATATTTTATTTAAATATGTTTTAAATAATAAATTCCATAATAAAATTTTTAAGATATTAATAATAATCATAAGAATGTCTATATTAATATAATAATCATGCTTTAATAGAAAAAAAAAAGACAATTTAAACATAATAATATCTTAATTATACATTATAAAAACTTCTATTAGAATTTTAGTATTATTACTATAAATATCTTTTGTACTAATTATAAATGCATTAGTCATCATGTCAAAATTTATACGAAGAGTTAAAATTTAAAGTCAATTTAAATTTAAATGGATATAGTATAATTAATAAAATACAATATAAGATTTTAATTAAGTAAATATGATAAACTTAAATCCAAAATGGATAAAGTATAATAAATTTTATTTTTATAAACAAAAATTAAATATTTGATAAATTTAAAAGAATAAACTTTTAAAATAATAAGTGTATTTTTTAAAGGATGAAAGTGGGTTATTCGGGTGGGTCAGGTTTATAAGGGTTTTAGCTTGACTTGACCCGAGCCCGAAAAATTCTAAATTTTTCAACCCTAATAACCTTACTCGAATATCTAGTTTGGATCAAATTATTCGGGTAGGATCAAATTTTGAACACCCCTAATTTTTAACATTCATATTTATAAAAAAATTCTTTTAAAATAAAAAATTCTTTTAAATTAATAAAGCTCAAGTATAATAATGTTAAAATAAAAGCAATTCAAAAAAATTTGTTATGATAATTAAAATTAGTATTTGTGACTAGAGTACACAATATGGTACAATTTAAAAATTTTTGCATTGTAGTACTGATAATACTGGATTATCTTTAAGCCCAAGCAAGTCTTGGCCTAAAACCCGAAGCCCATTTATAAAGAAGCCTAGCATGTGGCAAGGGACTAATTGGAAGGCAACCATGCACTGTCCTATAGGACTAATTTGACTAAAGATCACATCAAGCCACTGACATACTGTAGAGCCAATGCCCTCAACCTACTCCTTGTCACGTCACCGCTTACCTAATTTGATATCTTAGTAGCCATACTTCAGGCACTTAAGTGCACCCCTGCACCTCCTATAAATAGCCTAATGAATAGGAGCTTTAGGTACTGAAATCTTGAGACTATCTTTCTAGATCTACCTCTCACATCAAGTCTCTGACTTATTCTTCGAAGTGCTAACACTCGATCCATTCGGGCAAAGCCTTTTGCAAATACTCACCATCTGATTAGATCACGAAGCCACTAACTCATTTCAAGGTCTTGACAAATTAGACATTATCAATTATGAAATATTTATTGTTAACGTAATCATTATTCAAATTTAAATTCAGTGATTAATCAAATAATTAATCTCAAAAAAAAACCACGAGCATTGGGATTGATTATTGAGCTTGTTTTCTGGTGTCGTCACCTTTGGTATTCTATATAGTAGTGAATCAAACTCTGCCTCCCATAGGCCTTTGTCAAATGGGCCATATAGATCGATTCCTTTGCTTCTAATTACACCATTTCACCCCTTTTACTTTCTCTAGACTCTAGATATGTTTCATGAGATTTTTAAATTCTGCTAAAAAATAATTATTTTAAAAAAAATTGAAGAATAAGGTTTAAAGGGTAAATAGATTTCTCAAGTTTGTCTTAATAGTCAATTAAAGGCTTTATATATATACACACACACACACATATACATACACACACACATCAATATGGTATCACACGGTAAAATTCAATAAAAAATTCATAAAAATCAATAATAATTTTTCATTTTTAATTTTTTGACACTATACGGATATTACTATATCGGTGTATTATACGCGAATTCAAAGTTCGGTGTTGTTAATCCATTCTTGAAAAATATAAAAAAATGTACATTTTAAGAAACAAAACATCCAAATAATTGTAAAGAGGCAAATTGGTGTTTGAAAAATAAAAGAATAAGCTCGCAACAACTCTTGGCAAAGCAATAGTCATGAGTTTATTGGGGAGAACGATTGGATATAAAGCTCTAAGACTTCAGACCATCTGGAATCTTACTAGTGCTAAGATTTTAGACATTGGTAGAGGATTCTTTTTAGTACAATTCACCAATGAGATGGAGTATAAATGGGCTTTGTATGAGGAGCCCTAGGTGGTAAATAACGCTTACCTTTTGGTATAAAACTACAGCCCTCTTTTAAAAGTCTCCAATGGCACAATAGAAAATACTACTTTCTGGATTAGACTTCCAGAGTTGCCACTTCAATACTAATATTGCAATGTCTTGATAGCCATTGCTAAAGCTATTAGACCTATTGTTAAGATAGATTACAACACAAGTGAACTGAATAGAGGTCGTTTTGCTAGAGTTGTAGTATCTGTAGATCTCGATTGACCTTTGGTATCCATGATCAATATCAATGGGGATATTTAAAAAGTCAATTTTAAGAATTTGCTGAAAATCCATTTTCACTATAGGAGAATTTGTCACTTTGAATCTTTTTATCCTTACAGGAAGAATGTAAAGTCCACTGTGGATGATCATAGTGCAATAGCAGAGGAAGTCCTAGTTAATAATTTAAGGTAATTCGGTGCTTGGATGGTGGTGGAGAAATAGAAAAGAGGCATGAAAAATCTAACCTCTAATTCAAGGATATTCGTTGGAATTAGAGGGAAAGGATCTAGATTTGCCTTACTGGATGATGATAATGGCAAGAACTTAGGGGATAATTCAATTGCCAAAGAAAATATTCCAATTCAAGATAATGTTTTGGTGGATGGTTAAAACAGAGAAAGTATTAGGGTTAAATAGTCACATAAAACCACAAGTCTTTCATCACATGGTAGAGGAGGTATTAAAAAATCCAACCCCTCACGTGGCAAAATTTAAAAGTCAAAAAGTGAATAATCCTAATAAAATAAAACAAAATCTAGGGGACTTCTTTGAATTTACCAACACATACTAACAAGAGGATAGTATAGTGACCCTTCCTTTGACCCTCAATCCGATACAGCATTCGGTGGTTGGAAAGTGGAGAATGGAGAAGGCCTCTTTGAACAATCTTCCTTTAGCTGAAGCTATGGATTCAACGACTATAGATTCCCACACCCTGCGGTAGTTTAATAGCAGACCCCCTGATGAAGAATTTCTTGACGGCCTTACAGGTAATGAATTAATAATTCTTAATAATAATGAGTTAGAGAAGGACTATAAGGCTGCTAATTTGAATAATGATGATTTTTTGAAGGAAAAAAAGGGCTTTGGACCCCTATCTTAGCTAAGATTGAGCTCTGCTCTTTGTTTTTCTGCTAGTTTTGTTGATTATATCAATTCTCTCATGGAATTGTCAAGGCACTAAGAGCCCATCTTTCTTGCAAACTTTGAAATGTTTGATTAAAAACTATAATCTGAAGATGGTTATGCTTTTTAAACCCTAGATTAGTAGTCCCTTTGTGGATAAATGCATTTCTAGAATTGGATTTCCTAGATCACATAGAATTGAAGCTACTAGCTTTAATGGAGGAATTTAGATTTTGTGGAAAGAGAACTAGTTTTTGGATATCCTAGTAAACAACATGCAATTTGTTCATATGTGCATTTCTCCCAATAATAAAATTATATCCCTTTTCACTGCTATTTATGCTCATCCCATTACCTCTATTCGAAGTAGACTCTGGCCTCTTCTTCAGAAGATTAATTTATGCACTAATGACCCTCTTTTATGTAAATGAAAGAAAAGGAGGTTCTCCGAATAGAACTAACATATATAAGCCTTTTTTAGACAAGTTTAACTATTTTAAGCTCATTGACATTAACTGCTAAGGTCCAGATTTTACCTAGAAAAGGGGCAATCTTCATGAAAGGCTTAATCGTGGTTGTGTAATAATGCCTGGTGCTATCTTTTTTAGGAAGTTGTTATTATGAATCTAGCTCATATTGCATCTTACCATAGGCCTTTTTTGCTAAAATTCAGTAGCCTTCATACTCCTAAGGGACCTAGATGCTTTCGTTTTATGCAAGCTTGACTGACCCATTTAAATTTTCAAAATTTTGTGAGTAAAAATTGGAAGGCGAAGATATTTTTACAAATTCAGTCAATAACTTTGAGTAGTGGAATATTACTACCTTTGGGAACATCTTTCATTAGAAAAAGTCCTTCTAGCTCAAATTTATGGCATCCAGCATGCTCTTACTTATAAGCAATCCTTTTTCCTTGAAGATCTGAAGATTAATCTCAAATTTGAAGTGGATCAGGTACTACTTTGTGAAAAGCTCCTATGGTTTCAAAAATCTAGAAGTGAGTGGTTTCTTTATGGAGATAAAAATACCTTTTTTTCCAACAAAGAACAATTCGAAGAAGGAGAAGAAATCGAATATAGTTTCTTTAGGACAATAATAGAGTCTAGCAAAATGGCCCTAAGATTTTTTGTACGATGGCTGTCAACTTTTTCCCCAACCTTTATACTGAAGATTGTAGCAACCGATCTCACTATCACCTTAAAGGTTCGTTTCCTTTCATTGGCGATAGCCTTGCTGATCTTGATTAAGCATATTCTAATGGGGAAATTGGAAAGCTCTCTCCAGTATGATGCCTTGGAAATCTCCTAGGATGGATGGTTTGCACGCAAAGTTTTTCCAGTCTCAATGGAAGGTAGTAGGTAAAGATGTTTGCAAGGAGGTTAAACGGATTGTCTATGGTGACAATTTGGAGCTTGGCATTAATAAAACCCTTATCTATCTTATACCGAAAATTAAAGTGCCCAAGACCTTTGCTCATTTTGCCCTATTGCTTTATGTTCTATCCTCTATAAAATTGTGATTGAAACCATTGCTAATAGACTAAAAATGCTCATGCCTTCTCTAATTGGCCCAACCCAAACTAGTTTTGTTTCGGGTCGCTATATTACAAAAAATATTGTCATTATCCAGGAGGTTATTCATTCTATGAGATAGAGAAAAGGAAAGGTGATAGCTTAGGGCAAAAGGTGAGTGCTCAAAAAAAATGTCTACTACTCGAAGAATGTTTCTACTCAGCTTTAAAAGGAGCTTAATCGATGTTTGGGGTTTAAAAAAGTTTTAGATCTGGGGAATTACCTTGGGATGCCTCTTCTTCACTCAAGAATGTCAAGAAATCATTATAATTTTATCCTTGATTGTATGAAAAATAAGATTGCAACTTGAAACTCATCTCAAATTTTGATTGCCTGAAGAGTCACTTTAACAAGTTCGATTTTGTCTTCTATATTGACTTATATTATGTAGGCTTCTGTGATCCTTTCTTCATTTTGTGAAAATTTTGATAAGCTCTCTCACCAATTTGTGTAAGGTGGAGATGATGGTTCATGTAGACTAACCTTGATTCCTTGGAGTAAGATTGTCCAACCCAAGAATTTTAGGGGTTTATCCCTTAATATTTCATCTCAATTGAATGCAACCTTTGTAATGAAACTCACCTGGCATCTTTTTTCTCAATCGCAATCTCTTTAGGCTAAAGTTTTATAGCCAAATACAAGTTTTATAGTAGATTGAGTGCTTGCCCTATTGCTCATCAATGTAGTAAGCCACTTTGAAAGGGAATATATGTTAATTGGAGCAATGTCACCAGTCATATGATCTAGTCTATAGGAAATGGGTTGAGAATCAAGTTTTGGTTCGACAGATAGGTGCCTAGAAGTAGTTCTTTCATGTTCCACCTTATGTCCAAACCCATCCTTATGGAGTTGATTGATAAAAATGTTACCTTTTTTTGTGACTAATAGCGAAGGTTGGTGTTAGAATCTATTTGAAAAAAAATTTCTCTCAAAGTAACCGCCTTATAATTGCAACAACTTACTCACCCTCATCTCAAATTGATGTCGACTCTATTTATTGGGATCTTTCTCCCTCTGGTGAATGTACAATCAAATATGCCTACTGATTTTTAAGTAATGCTTATTGTAAAGTGCATTGGAGCCATACTTATTTTCTATTGGATTCTCAGAGGTTCGCTTTTAGGACCTGAGATCAGGTGAGGCACATTTAACTCATAAATTAGCCACTTCATAATGAAAAGGGATCAAACCCACTTCATTGTTAGAGTTAACCTACAAAGGCATCAACTAATTGGCCCAAAAGAGAGAGGTGTCGTGGAATTGCCACCCAACAGAACATTAAAAAATGAATCTCGACCTTTTTTTATGCCTAAATAGAGATTGATATTTGGAACATCACTCTTATTAGACAACTTGATTAGATATTATTTTATAATTGAATTTTAGATTTTAATCCATTTTTTTCTCTCACACAATGCAATGGTGATAAAATTAAGAAATGTCCCATTCAAATAGATAAAACAATAAAATAAACCTACATAATTATTACCTAAGCAAATTATCCCAGAGAAAATAATATACAAAAGAAAAATCATACATAAAATGGGCTATTGATTATTTTGAAAATGTTAATTCTCTCATGCATATTTACAAAAAAAAAAAGGCTTTTATTATATTGTGTGAATTTGGGCTAAAAAAATTAGACATTGGTTCATGTTTTGTAAAAAATCCCATTGATTTAATAGAGAATATTTTAGTGCCTTTTTAGCTTATCGTGCATAAAATTTCTTTTTTACTAACTATTACAATACTAAAAAATAATACATCTCAAAATAAAATAATAAATAATAACAAAAATTAAATAATATATAAAAAAATCATCGTAAGCAAATAAAGTAAAATAACCGATACGATTGAGGGTGGAGGTGGTGATGAGTGTGGAAACACGACTTTTCATGCAAAAAAAAACCCTTAAAAGCCACAAGGGTAATAGTTACTCAAAAAATCATACAAAATAAATGAATTAGTATTTACAATAACATAATCTTAGGCTTATTTGCAAAAATAGAATAGGCTCAAGTACACAAATATATTGTACAGAAGCAAAAACATGTTAAATAATGGGTAAATATTACGAGAAATGAATAAATGATGTAAAAATACAAAACAAGCCTAGAATACATGCAAAATACCTCGAAATACACTCAGGAACAAAATGCCTTAAGGAAAGTTCCTAGAATTTTCTAGAGAAAATTATTAGAGCCATAACTTTTCCAAAGAAAATAAAAAGAAGAAAGAGAAATAAGAAGGAAGAAGAAAGAGGGAGGAAGGAGAGTAGATCGAGAACGGAAAAGGCAAAAGAGACACCTCTGACCATCGATGATCTCTTCGTCATCACCCTAATTTATCGTCAGCCATATTGTCTTTACTCTAATGGTGCCTCCATCAACCGGTTCTTCTTCCTGCAATTGACATTACCTCCCTTCTTTTCGGTAAATCATGGCTGGAACTGGTGAGATGTGCCACCCGGATGGATTGATGTAAGCCATATAGTTCATGTTAATTTAGTGTTTTATGTTTATAATTATTAGGTAAGTATTTAATTTTAAGTTATTTTGTGTGTGAAATGTGGTATCTTTTATTCTTTTCTGTGTTTTGTAGGAGTAAAATGAAAAATAAGGAGAAAAAGGCTGAAATTAAGCTAATAAAGCAAGAAGTTATCGCGAGCGTGACTTATAAGGAAAGAGGAAGAAGAGCGTGACTAAAGTTCTCGCTAAATTCAGCTAGGATGACTTTTGTTACAAAAGCTAAATCCTCGCTAAATTAATTTAGCGACGAAAAATCATCATTTAGATAGGACTTTTATCATCGCTATTTTGCATTTTTCTTGTAGTGTAAAAATGGGCAAGTAAATCCATTACAAGCCTAGAAGGGCTTTTAATATTTTAATTAAAATTAATATATTTACTTCTATGGATGGCTGCATTTTTTAGATAAAATTTTCATTTTATAGGAGGTAAATATCATAAAATTAAAGGAAATTCTGCTGAATTTTTTATAAACCTGAATTCAATTGGTTATGCGGGAAAAGTCTATGGGTAAGAGGCCTACATATCCTGAAGTATTTATATATACTCATATAAAAAAGTATGATAGATATTTGTTAATGTCTGTTACAGACAACTCAATATACGTTAATTTTATATTTGATTATTAATTATTTTATGAAAATATAATTAATTCATTGTAACTATTGTAATTATAGGAGCAATTACAAGACACTACAAAAAAATTGATTTTACCGACGGACAGAATATCCGTCGCTAAAAGAAGATATTACTGACGGCTTAGCTACGGAATCACAAATGTGTCAGTAAAAATAAAAATATTGCAAAATGGCGACATTTTTAGCGACTAAAATGGAAAACGGTCGGGAAATTGGGCTGGAAATTGTGGCGCCATTTTTTAGCGACGATTTAGCAACAAAAACACTTCGTCGGTAAGGATATCAATGATTTTTATTATGTACGACGCAGATTCCGTCGGTAAATAATGGCAGCATATTTTGGCATATTATTTACTGACAAAATAGCGACGGATATGGGAATGGAAACATGAATTGTTACGACGGTTGTTTCCGTCGGTAATCCGTCGTTATTAGTTTTATTATATTTAAATAAATTTTTAATTTTTTTAATTTTTTAATAAAATATCATTTTTTCCAAATATAGCCCAGACTAGATATTTTTTTCATTTTAATTATATATAATTTTTTATGTAAAATAATTAATATATTTTAGTTATACTCCTATTTTTTAATTATATATACAAAATATTTTATGAATATTTAAATAAAAATTTGTTATATGTTGATGTGATAAGTTCGATCCATACAATTTTGTGTTTTTCATTATTTAAATTTAAACCGATCATATATAAATGAATTCATGTTACCCTACATATTTTAGGTTAAATTTATGATTAATCTACAATAATTTTTATTATAAAATCAAATTTAATTTTATTTTTAACTTAAATTTTTTATTATTATTGTGGATCGAGGAGAGAGGGAACAGATCGAGGGGGGAAGAGCAGATGCTGGTTCCAGAATCCAGCCTCCTCCACCGTCGTCTAATGTCCTTCAGTCCCCTTAGCTGCCGCTCCTTCACAGACGAACTGCAAGCACTACTATCTTCTTCTTTTATCCAAACTCTATTTTCTCTCTTTCAAATCGAAAACTTCATTTGCCGATCAGTTCCATCTTCATATGGTAAAACAAGCACCACTATTGCATCCCTCGTGGCAACACAATTCTTCCAGTACCTTTGGATTTTTCTCACTTGCCACCAGCTAGGAGATCGAAGTGAGAATAACAAGTCATTTTGGTGCAGATCTCGGCCAACCCATAAAGCTTTGGAGCACGTGATCACCTCTAACAGATTTTTTGATGGTCCGAGCTTTGTCTTGAGAGTGGCGGCGCTCCTCCCGTGAATTTTTGGACCGAAAAAAATGGTTAAGGTTTTTAAAATTTAAGATTTTTGGTTTTCAATTCGGTTTTGGCCTACGGTTTGAAAAAATTAGCGATTTTAATTAACCGACCGGTTTAAATAAATAAATAAATATATATATATATATATATATATATAATAAAATAAAAAAACCCAAACCCTATTTCGGTTCATTCTCTTCCCTTTACACAATAAGTCGTCGCCCCCTATTTGGATCTACCCCTTTTTGAATTCACTCCTCTCCTTTAGGCCGGTCGCCTTTCATCTCCCTCCCTCACTGGTGTTCTCGCTCCCTCACTGGGGTTCTTTCTCTCATCTGTACTGGTAATTATTTATTGTTGAATCCTTTGTTCGTTCCCTACTTCTTTTGATCCTCAGCCTCTGTATTGTTTCGTGTTTTTCTTCTGTAGCAGTAGCTTATAGTAGATGTTTTCCTAGATAGCTTGTCTTAAAATTGGTTTAGTTGTTAGCCAAATCCCTTAAAATTGTTTTAGCCATTAGAGATCTGAATTGGATTTTTTTAGTTTAGCAGATATGTGAAAATAATTAGGTTTTTAAGTCGTTTGTTACTGCAGATCTGACGGGTATGATTTTTAAGTCATTTTTTAGTTTAGCAGATCTGGCGGGTACGATTTCTTGATGAATCTCCCTATTCATCTTTTAATATCAATTTTTTCTCTAATTTTACTTTTTATTATTCATAGATCTTGTGTTGCAATTGCTGGTGCCGACTATTATGTTATCGCAACAGACATTCGAATGTCCACTGGTTATAGTATTTTAACTCGCTAGTACTCCAAAATTTGTAAACTATATGTGTTTTTTCACTTTCACTTTCAGTCTTTTTGGGCTTAAATTGATTGGCTTATTATGTTTACTTGATATTATCATCGATTTTCATGACACCTAATGAAAATTTTGGGGAGCAACGGTGCTTTGAGATTTTGGTTTATATTGGGTTCTGAAAAGGATTCGTAGAGATTTTGATTGTTTCACTAATCACTCGTTCTGGGCAAGGTTTATGGTGTTGGCTTTAAATTTTTTAAAAACAGGCTATTTTAGTATTTTTCAGTTTCTACCCACGATAAAAGCTTGATTCTTTTGAGAAAATCTCCTCATAATTCCTCTGGATCTCTCTAATAAAACTTTCAATATTTCACTCCAACCCTCCATCCGAGTCTCTTTTTCTTCCTCTTCATTGCCCATTAGATCTGTCACTTTGTTCCAATTCTTCATATCCATTCATTACTTTTTAGCCATTAACCAATCCAGGTTTGCATGCTTCTTTCTCCTGTTGCTTATTTTGTCCCATTTGCTTAAAATTTGTTAATTCATGTTTAATCTTTGGAAGTTTTGATTTTTATAGCTGGTTTTAGTGAGGATTAATCAAATTTTTTTGATTTTTGCATTTTCTTTTCGTGAAAAGGAATGGGTTATATTGGTTCGCATGGAGTAGCAGCACTTCACAGATACAAGTACAGTGGATTTTATCACTCCTATGTTGCTAAATATGTGTTGCAGCCATTTTGGAGTCAAGTGGTTACCTCCTTTCCTCTTTGGATGCCATGAGTATTTTCCATTTGTTTTGGGATTTCTGAGGTGTTTTGTATTTTCAGCTAATTTTCTCTAGTTTGGTTGCTTGGCATCTTTGATTGATTTGACTAGTGTCTGAGCGTTGGTACTGGATTCAAATATTAGATACTTTTGGCAAGTTAGTGCAGCTGGTGCTTTGTCGCATGGAATAAATTAAAATTATTTTATTTAATTCGAAATCTATCATTGGGGTTTTTCAATTGGGAATTTTGCTTTGTTAGTATGTCTATATGATCCTGGAAAAGTGATGTTATTCAGTGGAATTATTTCCTGTGTTTGCTGTGATAAAATTTGAATTATAGTATGAAACATACCATCATAATTAAGTTTCATCTTGAATAAAATCTAGAATTTGGTTGCACCCCTGTTGGCTAGTTGATTTTGCGAAATTTGAACTTTTAAATGAGGTCATACTGATCCAGGGTTACTATTAAAGTTATAGTGGAAGGCATAATGGATTGAACATAATCTATTTGGCTGTTTTATATTTTTCTTAATCTCATTTTCACTTTTTGATCTAATAAATTAATACTATTTGATTCCAATAACACCCAATTCATCAGTAGATTATCTCCTATTTCTTATTTTTACTTATGATTTTAAAATGATTTTATGTTGTTTTGTTGTTCTTAACAGATTTTAAAGCTTTACCGGACTTTATTACAAAGATGATCCAACAATAATGGCATAGGAATATATATATATATATATATTTGAAGTATAATAAGGCAACCAAATTTAAGAAAAGTATTTTGTTAATTAAAGAGCAATGAATAGTTGAATTTTTGGGAAAACCTATGTTGTTATATCTGGTAGGTGCTTTTCGGGATAGATCTGCAATATGGAAAAATTATATCTTATTTTCTTTTGATTATGTTATTACCTATTAGTTAATTATGAAATTGGTTAAGTTAGTTGGTTCCTTTTAAATTTGTACTTATGTTTTGGTTATAAAATTTAATTGAGCTTTCTACTATTTTAAAATTTTTAAGCTTGTTGCTTTAGGCCTGTGACTTTATTGATGTTGTTCTTCTACTTGCCTATTTGCAATTATTGTATGATGGTTCTTTTTTTTATTATTTCTACTAGATTACTAGGTTCGATAAATTTGGTCTTGGTATTTTAAGTTATCCTTTTTAGTCAAATTTCTTTATCTAATTACGTCAATATTTGATGTAAGTTAATTTCAAAGAGGAACTTTTCATACAATTTATATACTATGTTATTCTATTTGCTAAGTTGTGAATCTATACCATTTGGCTGATACTAATATTATTGGTTTGGAACTTTGGATAAAACAGAGCATGAGATAGGGATATGGATTATACTATTCTACTTGCTATGTTTTAGAATTAGATCGCAATTTTACCATGTTATTGGACTATATAGGGCATGGGATAAGGATATCAATTACCATATATGGAATTTCTAAGTGATAATATTGAAAATTTTGTAATTATAATAATTTTGTTTAAAATATTGGAAATTTTGTAATTATATTCAATTATATTTTTATTTTAAAATTTTTAATGTAAAGGGGCAAATTTTATATGAAATTGAATCTTAAGGGGTACATAAAGATGAAAATGATGATTGATGATATTTGTTTACCATGTTTAATGGATTTGTTTGAATGCTTGCCATTTAATATTTTATGAATTTATCTAGATATTTGCTCTCATGGTTGGATTTATTTGAGTGTTAATTTTTGTTATATTTTAATTTTATTCTTATGCATCCTTTTTTTTTTAAAAGCCTTTATATTCTGAATCAATTTTGTTTGATTTTTAGTTTCATTTGTTAATTGTCCTTTTTTTAATAAAATCACTGCATGTCTGCTATATAATTTATTTCAATTCTTTGAAATAAGTAGATTTTTCATTGGGAATAAGCATTTTCACTTGTAATTGGCTATCATTGTAGTTCGACAATGAAGGGATAAGATTACACAAGTTAATTAAAATAATGAGTTTGTTTTAAGAAGTTAAGTTTATTGCGAAGGAATTATTTATCAATAGAAATTCCAATCAAATCAAATATATTTTCTTATATTATATAGATAAAATTAGAAATATAGTGTGCAATTGCCATTTTTGTGACGAGTATTAGGAAATCAATGTTAGTTACAATTAGTAATTGTTTGTTTGTTTCATTTGCTAATAAGTACAATTAGTATCTGTTTGTTTCATTTGCCATTACAAGTCTTGCTACTTGCTTGTTTTTGATGTGTTGATACAATCCAGGTCCCTGTCAAGACTGATAGAGCTTTCATTGTTTTGTCCACTTATTTTTTATGTTCTAATAATAATAGACATGCATTATCATTGTTCTATAGTTTTGTTCCATGTATCCTATGATAACATATTCGTGGATAATATCTAATTTGAACATTGGATGCTGCCGTAAATTTTATTCTAACATTTGATGTCTATCTGTATTTGAATTGTGTACCCAGGATAATGTAAGTAAGGAATAGGTACATGTCGCTTTCACTATAGTTTTATTCCTAACAAATGCAATAGTTTTTTTATTTAATTATTGTTCATATAGGAATCTTCATGCTGTCCTTGTTGTTTGTCTTTTTCTTCAGTCTTGGTATTTGTTGATTGTAGTTGTCCTTGTATCCAACCCTTTATTATTATAAAATGGCAAAGATTAAATATTTTCCAGAAAGAAGCTATCATAGGTCAACTAATCGCAGAATAACTAGATAGTCATCTAACAAAACAATTTAGGATTAATTAATCAATGTTTTAAAGCTACCTAACCTATTGATTAAGGAATGGTAACCTTTTTTTTCCCTATATCTAAATGATAACACTGCTAAAATCTAAATGATAACACTGCTAAAAATTTCATATGTATAATGCCATCTTAAATATTAAATATCTAAATGATACTTATGCTAGCCTCTTAAATATAAAATTTATTAATCACCACTTATCCATTTAAGGGAACCTTTGAATTATTAATTTGGGAACCTTGTACATTTTCGTGGTTGCCATCAGTTTTTTGCTACAAGTTTTATTGGTGAGTATGCTATTTCCAACTTCCTAACCTGCAATTCTTTTGTAAATTGCTCTTTTCTTCTTTGTTTTCGACTATAATTGCATTTCATTCATTGATTGTATGGTTGTGCTCTTTGAGAATTCATTTATCATCTCCTTGATTTTATTAATGTCTTAGTTTTATTGCTTGCTTGTTGATGGGCAGGTTAAGGGATCAAATGACAGTTTCAACTACTATAAAAATTAAGGATCCATATATTATTATTAAAGCTAGAGATCTGATCCATTTGCATCCCTTCAATTGGCCATGTTGATGGTGCTATGAGATCATGTTTACATTGTCACGTAGCCATGCTACATGCTTACCTCCATTTATGGTTGCGCCCTCTTCTTACTGAATATGTTGGAAAATTCTGTTGTATAACTTGGACCATTGAGCATGAAGAGATTGTAAGCTAAAGTTTCAATGTGGAATGCATTATTTACTTGTAGTGAGAGTATGCTATAATTGTTTGATCATTGTGTGGTAGTGAAAAAGGAGTTATCAAGTGACTTCAGATGAAGAATTATGTGTGCTTTGAATGAAAGCAAACAATTAAGTTCGCTTGGTCTTTACTTGCAGGCTATATTTTGTTATTGGATCACATCCAACATATTCTCTTTTGCCTATGGCGTAGGTGAGTCCTCATTTCTAGTTCATGAGCAGCAACTATACTTTATTATTTCTCTGTTGAATTGGATCTTCATTAGTAATCAGTTATTGGCCTTTATTTCAGTGGTTTGAGCTACCCTTTAAATTCTTTGATATTTATCTTAGTGATTAAATCTCTTGGGGTGAAAAAGTTCTTGGGGGTTCCTGAAATACCTATTACTCAAGCAAATATTGCTTCGCATTCTCCTCCTTTCAGTCTTTCCACAGCAGTGAAGCAAATCATGGCAGCAAAACAGAAAAATGCCACAGCTTCACCTCCTGAATCAGCATCCAAGAGTTCAGATCAAAGAATATCATCAAATTTAGTTCTTAGTCAGAGGGTTAGAAGTCTAGAGAAACAAGTAAATGGGAGAAAGAAAAACAAGAAGAGTTAACAGTGTTTCAAATTTTGGCAATCCACACATTTTGTGATTGTCATATAGTGCTTGTAATACTTTTGCATTCGAATAGAATTGCAATAATAAGTAATATATGTATCATACATATATGTAACAAATAAAGTACGAGAAGAATTATCAAATGGGGATCAATAACCTACCACAGACCCTTCTGCTATTATGGACAGCCATGGTACATCCTAGCTAGTACTTCAGAATTTACATAGGCTGTTTTAGATAATTTTTTGTATAGCACTGCAAAACTTTATGCACAATACCGATATTGGTATTATTTGCATAGCTATTAGACTATTTTAGATGCTTTTTATATAGCACTACAACATTTTATGTACAATACTGATATTGGTATTGCTTGCATTGCAGTTACAAATATATAATTTTTTGTACAACTATAAAACATTGTGTACTATACAAATATATTTGCACAACAGTTATGATGTATATTATTTTTGTATATATTAAAATTATCAATTATTATATATCTTTAATTTAAATTTTAGACTTTTTATATTTAGTTTATTGTTTTTAATTTGAGATTTTCAAGCAGGAAATATATTATTTTTTATAAAAAATAGTGAAAAAATAAAAAAATTTAATGTTACCGACGAAAAAACCGTCACCGTCATTTTAATTGCATTAAATATTTGTACTAAATTTATTTATCGACAGTTTTACCGAAGAACAAAACCGTCGCTGTTTATATGACAATTAATCAATAATTTATTAATTAATTTTACCGACGGTTTACCGACGGAAAAATTGTCGGTAAACGCGACAAAACAGACGATTTTTTGTAAAATTACCGACGGCATATTTTCAACAATTCCGTCGGTAAAATTACTGATGAAATTTTCCGCCGGTAAATTGGTACTATGCACGTTTTAGGGACGGTTTTTTCCGTCGGTAAAATAATAAAAAACCGTCTGTAAAGTCATTTTCCGTCGGTAAAATACATTTTTTTGTAGTGAGAGACTCTCACTCAACAACGATAGAACTTTGAAAAATCAGATGGGAGTCGGGTATTTCTTGAAGCAGTTGGTGGTAAGAATAACAGAGGAAGGATTTTTGGCTTAGGATCTATTACAAATAAATCATATCCGCATTCATCTACAGCTGCTTCTAGTAGGCGTTTTGAACCTTCTGCGAGAGTCATTCAGCTAGAGAATACTATAAGCATGTTGTTCGATATTGTAATCCAATTAAAGAATGAGATGAAAGAGATGAGAAGCAAGGGCAACACCTCTCAACAGTCAGATCGTCCTCCTTCACCAACTACATAGTTTATATTTGTAATATTTAGGTATTTGTACTGATTTTGAGTTGTGTCCTATTGGTATAATATTTAGGTATTTGTACTGATTTTGAGTTGTGTCTTATTGGTTTCTATGGATTCTACTATACTATTTAGGTATTGATATTGATTTTATGTTGTGTTTCTATTAATTTCTATGGATTTTTACTTTAAAGTAGAATATGTTTTGAGAATTTTTATAGTCATACATTATAATTAAGTAAATTGCATTGTATTTATTTTATGGCCAATAAACTTAGTTTGAAATTAAAATCTTATGCTACCAAAAAAAATTGATAATTTCTATAGCTAAATTTAGTAACGACAATTATCAATGGGAATTTATGTACCTTTGCAAATTTGAATTTTTATTGTTAAATTTAGCAACGGAAATGAAATTTCCGTTGCTAATTTTAGCAATAGAAATCTCAATTTCCGTTCATTGCTAAAATTAGCAACGGAATCATTTTTCATTGCTAAATTTAGCAACAGAATTATTTTTATTGCTAAAATTGACCAATTCACCGAAACTTGACTTGGTTGAATTTAGCAACGGAATTCATTTTTCATTGCTAAAAAATAGCAACCGCCGGATTAGCAACGAAAATTTCTGTTGTTATTTTTTATTAGCAACGGAAAATTTCAATCTACCGGATTAACAATGGAAATTTATGTTGTTATTTTTTATTAGCAATGAAAAATGTCAATTTTTCGTTGCTATTTTCTATTGCTAAATTGCATTTTTCTTGTAGTGACTTCTATTGTAACTGTATAAATACAACACTGACACAATAATATTATGAAGGATTGTTTTTGCTCACATTATCAATTAAAAATTAAAATAGAAATTAGTATTTTATTTTTCTTCTATCGTTTTCCTTTTTGGACATTGGAGACTTTCAAGAAAAAATACTAGTTATAAGGAATCAAACATAAGAAATTAAATCTTATCGTTCCTGAAACAGAAATAAAAGAAAAAAAATAGTTAGTTAAGGTTCTGGATTTTACCTTATAAAAGCTCCAAAATACAAGTGTAGATAATAATACTATAAATAGGATAGAAGGTCAATGTTATCCGGTTCTTGTTGATAAGATATCAAACTCAGATTTACTATTTATGTTAAATACACATGTAATATCTTAGCTGTAATTAATTCAGGAATTTCCTTTTTAATTTGATATAGATTAGTTTAATGTTTGTGATTCTCTACATGTCTAATTTCCTCTCCACAAAATAATATTTCATTGCCCACTTAGTTTGGGCAATGGCTTCATTCTCTCTATTCACCTAACCCTTTCCTTCTCTCCTCACTTTTCTTTGATTATGTCCATTTGCCCTAAAAGAAAATAACAGGAAAATACGTAAAAATCAAATGCAAAGGAGGTTAACTGAATAACCTCATCTTGCCATTTTTTTTCTTCTTATTTTCTTGTTAGGGCAAAGGAAATATGGAGAAGAAAGGTGGTGTTTTGATGAACAGATACGAAGTAGGGAAATTGCTTGGCCAAGGTACATTTGCCAAGGTATATCATGCTAGAAATTTGCAATCTGGCCAAAGTGTAGCTATTAAAATTATTGATAAAGAGAAGGTATTGAGGAGTGGTTTAATAGATCAAATCAAGAGAGAAATCTCTGTTATGAGGCTTGTTAGGCATCCAAATATTGTTCAACTTTATGAGGTTATGGCTAGCAGGAGCAAGATTTACTTCGCCATGGAGTATGTGAAAGGTGGTGAGCTATTCAACAAGGTCTCCAAAGGCAAACTTAAAGAAGAAATTGCAAGAAAATATTTCCAGCAATTGATTGGTGCTGTTGAATTTTGCCATAGCCGTGGTGTGTATCACCGCGATATAAAGCCCGAAAATCTCCTTCTTGATGCCAATGGGGATCTGAAGATTTCTGATTTTGGGTTAAGTGCTTTGTGGGAATCAAAAAAACCAGATGGTCTTCTTCACACAACTTGTGGGACACCTGCTTATGTCGCTCCTGAAGTTATTAACAAGAAAGGTTATGACGGTGCTAAGGCTGATATTTGGTCATGCGGGGTTGTTCTTTTTGTTCTTTTGGCTGGTTTTTTACCATTCAATGATTCAAATCTCATGGAATTGTACAGAAAAATCATTAAAGGAGAATTCAAATGCCCTAATTGGATCAATCCGGCCGCCCGGAAACTTTTATCAAGAATTCTTGATCCTAATCCTACAACAAGAATCACAATGGATAAAATAATGAGCAATTCTTGGTTCAAGAAAGGTTATAAAAAAATTGAAACTCCACTCTCTCCACAAGGTCTAGCAAGAAACATGTTGCTTGAGGATGTTAATTCTGCTTTTGGTTCATCATCATCAGCAACAACACAAGAAGTAGCCAATAATACTACTACTAATAATAATAATAACAGAAACAACACCAATAATAATATCCCAAGAAGCCCTGTAAGGCCAACAAATTACAATGCGTTTGATATAATATCCCAATCAAAAGGATTTGATTTGTCAGGATTATTTGAGAATGATACAAATCAAAGAGTGGAAACAAGATTTACATCTACAAAACCAGCATCAACAATCGTATCGAAATTCGAAGAGATAGCCATGACAGAGAGATTCAATTTTAATAAGAAGGATGGGAAGATAAAGTTGCAGGGAAAAGAAGGAAGAAAAGGACTGTTAACTATAGATGCAGAGATTTTTGAAGTAACACCAGCATTTCATGTGGTGGAATTAAGTAAAACATCAGGAGATACAATGGAGTATAAGCAATTCTGTGACCAAGGATTGAAGCCTTCCCTTAAAGATATAGTTTGGGCCTGGCAGGGTTGTGAGCAGCAGCAGCAAGCTTAATTAATTAGCTTTCTCCTCCCTCTCTCTGCTTTGTAAATTTTTTTTTCTTTGGATTTCAAGCTTCTTTATTGTCTATATAGTTTTCTCAATCTAATTAATTGTTGTTTAATCTTATAGTTTCTCTTTAACCCTATTCAAAAAGAACTGTAAATTCTGATGTACTTACTTTATCTCAAGTTGCAATAATACCTTAGAGAAAGAATATATAAATTAATTTAAGCCATGTATATAAATTATATTTTTATTATACTTTTTTTTCTATCGAGTTGTTTGATTATTCTCTGATTTCAAATTACTCTAATTTTCAGTTGAAAATAATTATTAGACACACTATTAGTCTGAGCATGCCAACGTTCCCATCGAAAAAAAGATTTAGTATGATCAAAATTGAAAGTAAAGGATTTAAGATAGAAAATTTTAAGAATTAATGTAGGGAAACATATAATTTGGAGAACCCAGGCACATAATTTCCCTCGGATGTACGATATGTTCATCTAATTATCCTAGTAAAAGCTTAAGTCTTTGACATGATCGCTAATTTATAAAGCAATTTGGATCCGAGGAAAAATTTATCAAGTTTTTAAATAATAATTAGTGCTGACAATAATGTCACAAATTCTAATTTTTTTTAATAAAAAGAAAAAAGGGTCTTACCACTGAAATGTCCTCTTTTAGACAATTCGTGACATGTCCAAGATCACCGATAGCAGCTCTAACTTTATTTGTTTTCGTTTTTATGTTTCTTTGTCTTTTTTTCTGTTCTGCAATTATTAATATTATTATTTTGAGATTTAAGGAAAACGACATTAGCCAAAATTTGCTGATTAACGGACCGAAGAAAATGACTAATCAAACAAAAGAAATGTGTTTAAGGAATATTAGAGTAGTTTTGTGGCAGCAAAATGTCTAATTTTATGGGCAGCCATTAGCCACAAAAGTTATAGCCGCGTAGACGATGGTTTCCATCTTCATTGCTCTCCAAAAGTCAGTAAAAGATTCCACATGACTTTTATTATATGATTTTGAGTATTTAATTTAATAATACCTTTTCACTATTTTATTTATTTATAGCTACCGGAATAACACTACAACACAATATAGTTTCTATCAATCATATCTAATTAAAAAAATAAGAATATTTAAATCAATTAATGCAATCTAGTTTTCCAACAAAACAAAAGTAGTTATTTACTTAATTATGAATTAATACATAAAAGTCCCCTTCCAATATCACTTTCCATTTAAATGCACACCTAAATTAATTAGGTGTTGCCTTGCCCCTCAGACTACCTCTCAAACAGTAATACAACACCGGATTAGTTTACCTAAAAAAAAAAACAACCATGATAATAAATATTCATAATCGACTTTCTTAAAGATTTGCTTCGAATAAAAAAATTAAAATTGTAAAAAATAAATTTTACGTGAAATTAATTTGTCAAATAAATTTTTATTCTTAAAATAAAATAATAAATGTATAGAATTAAAAATAAATTTCTTAATTTTATATTTGAAATAAATAAATAAATTCATTTTTAATTAATTTTTTAAAATATCTTCAATATCAATTTAGTGCATGCAAAAAAATCAATATAATATTATGCTATAGAAATTATACCAAATAAAATACTAATTAATTATTCCAATTAATTTTATACAAAAAAATCAATTTACAAAATATAAAAATAACTAATTTATTTCCTTAAATGTCCTAAATATCAATTCAGTACATGAAAAAAATTAATATAATATTATGCTATAGAAATTATATCAAAGAAAATACTAATTAACTATTCTAATTAATTTTACACAAAAAAAATTAATTTACAAAATATAAAAAATAAAATAGACTACTGATCCAGTAAAATTAATTCAAAATTTAAGAAAAAAGAGAGCAACAATTTTTTAAAATACAAATCTGATTGAGAAATTGAAGAAGTGAGAAAGAAATGTTGAAAACACAAAATACATATATACTCCTTCCGTTTTATTTTATGTATCGCTTTCAAGTAAAATTAACATTCTATTTATCCGTCACTTTTAGACTTTAAATACAATTTAATTTGCTTTTTTAATTTATTTATTTTTTTAATAAAATTAAAATCAATTACATTTGATAATTTAATCTTAATAACATAATTTAATATTAAATTTAAGTTTTTTTATTATTTTTTAATTTTTATGAAAACAACAAAAGTAAAAAAAAAAAACGAAAGAAGTATAATATAATAAAAGTACAATGATCTTTCAGAACTTTGCTTCTTAAAAATAAGAATTCAGGTATAAATTTTACTTATTTTGATAAAATTTTGTGGAGACATAATGAATTTAATGACATTTAATTCATGAAATTTAATTCCTTTTCTTTTCTTTTTCCAAGCATAAAAAATTGGAATTACAAATGAATTCCATAAAATTTTATGAAATTCATTCATCCCAAGCATAGTCTAAAAGGCCAAAAATCTGAGTAACAATTCCATTAGTTTCCAAAAATATCTATTGCTTAAACTAGATTTTCTAATTTGGATTCTACCAAACCTTATTTTGGCCTACCCCGCATTTCTGGAAAGGAAGAACCATCTTTCTATGACAGTAAGCAAGAAAAACAAATGACTTAAATCATCATACATTCACATGGCTACAACTACAACGTACTCAAGTGCATACAAATTTCTCAGCAATTGGCATTAAAGACTCTCTATACTAAGTATATCTGATATTTTTCACAAGAGCAAACTCTTCAATGGAAGCAAGCAGACTATATCTCCCAGAATTACCATGAAGCTTTAGATAAAGATGAAAAATGGGATTCAGAGCAAATCCTACAAAACCAACTAATTCACCAAAAAAAAAAAAAAGGACCCGTAACATCATGATCGGTATCACAACAAAAGAAAAATTAAAGCAAGATGGTTTAAGCCTCATTGCTAATGGTAAAGGCTTCCATTTTTTCTATCTATCGATGTTTTTTCGCGTTTTCAGGGACTATCACAAACAAAAACATTGACAAAAGGCACAAAAATGTGAATTTGCTGCAAACTTTAAAAAAAAAATATTCGATATAAATTTACAAGCGGCAAACAAAAAGCCAAGGAAGAGTGATATGAAACAAACTTAATATAACTGAAACAAATGCACAGCATTATTGATTGGAAAAATGCCAGTCTAAACCCGTTTGGCTCATTACAATATATCTGGATACATTTACATGCCAAAAAGTTTCAGTTTCTTACATTTTGGACTCTATAAAAGAATTTACATAAGGCTGTTTCTCTCATCTTTCATTCAAATTCAACTGCCAAGCTCCTTACTTCCCACAGCATAACTAAAAAACGGAATAAAAAACCTATCTTTTAGCGATTAGAGCAAAAAATGCCATGGCTTGATGCCTTTGATGCCAATTTTGCACAAACCACCTAGTCCAAGATGACAAGTAGGGACCGTCAGATTCAACCCTACTTGTATATCTACTCTAGCAATTTTACGGACTATAGATATTTTTTAGTGTATCATGTTGCAGAAATATCTTGAAGTAAGCAATAGCCCAAATTACAGGAAGATGTGAAATCAGAAATGCAAAGTTATACCAGGTTCAGACTGATTACATAAAGAAGGGTTCTTTCTGCAATACCTGCAATAAATTAAATTTATGTTTAAATTTTATAACTCATACAATCAGCAATATGTCTACACTTAAAATAAAACTGAACAATATGTCTACGTTTTACTTGATTAATCAAAATTTCCCTTTCAACATATCTTGCTCAGATGAAGAACTATAAAATACCAGCAGAATGTGCACCTCTCAACTCTAGCTTCTGATCATGCATCCAAATATGGTCTAATCAAATAGGAAAATGCCGTTCTCTTTCACTTGTAGAGTTCTCAAGACAACTTCATCAGCATCTATCAGTTATATTTCAGCCAATTATACAATGGTAGTCATGTTGCCAATGCCTTTGAGAAATAGGTAAGGTAAGGGCTTCATCACCCCTAATTGTGAATAAGCAAAAGCAAAATAATTGTTTCAAGAAAACATAATCCAACAATACTACTTGAGCTAAACATTAGACAACTTTCAAATCATTGACTTCCAATTTTTCAATCAACATCCAGTCTATTCGTGAAAATTGTTACAATCCTTATAATGTAACTACATTTTCCATCACTTACAATAAACAAGATCACACCATGTTGCAAGGATAAAGCAGAACTGTGTATTCCATTCTCTTTAATCTAATCTACTTTTTTCTCCATACAAGAACTGAATATGAAATACATATTAGTGCCTAACCAGTAATCACTGATAAGCACAGCAGAAAAATCCAAGAAAGTGAAAACCAAAAGATAAGTATCATACAATGGCTCAACATAGGAAATTAGCAAAGGGATAGAGAAAAGCATACCCTTTTCTATTCTCTTTCTATTCAGTATCCGAAGGTAGTAAATGTGGAGAATCAGTTGAAGAAGCCTCAGCAGTTATTGGAGAATCTAGAGATAAGTGTGGAGAATCTAGAGATAAGTGTGAGGAACCAATATCAGCAGCTTCAGATTCCTCCTGCATCAATTTTTGCAATCCAGGTTTCAATTCCTTGTTACAGAATTCTTCATATTCCCCTTTATCCCCACCTTTCTTCTTAACCTCCACCACCACCAATTTTGGGGTTAACTCAAAAATCTCAGCTGCAATTGTTAATGGACCTTTGACACTTTCCCTAGAGCCTTCCAAATTCACTCTGCAATCTTTTTTTCTCACTGTAAAGCTCACAACTTTAGCAATTTCCTCCAATTTAGATATAATCTTGGATACAGGAGCCCCTGAAACAAACCTTGCTCCTTCTCCACCTTCCTCAAACAACCCGGACAAATCAAACCCCGGAGAGAAGGATATGATATCAAAAGCATTCAAACTTGCAGGTCTAGGCAATGAAGTGACTCTTCTGCGGGTTTGGAATTCGGAATCTGATTCGGATTGTGATTGGTCAGAAGATGAGCCGGCATCACCATGTTGTAACTGTTCATCCTCAAAACTACAAACTTTATCATCTTCAATATAAAACTTGACATGCTTAAACCCTTTTTTGAACCACTTATTCTCCATAATCTCAGGAATCGTGATCCGGGTTTCCCGGTTTGTGTCGAGAAGCCTAGAGAGAAGCTTACTGAGCTCTGGAGAAAACCATCTAGGACACCTAAACTCTCCTTTATAGATCTTCTTGTACATAAGCATAATATTCTGGTCATGAAATGGCAAGTAACCAGCCATTAACACAAACAAAATCACCCCACAAGACCAGATGTCTACTTTAGCTGCATCATACCCTTTTCTCGCCAGAACTTCCGGCGCAACATAAGCCGGGGTCCCACAAAAAGTATGGAACAAACCGTCTTGTCTAATCTGATCGGAGACGGCACTAAGGCCAAAGTCTGAAACTTTTAAATCGCCGTTCTCGTCTAGCAACAAATTTTCCGGCTTTAGATCTCGATGAAACACAC
Source organism: Excoecaria agallocha (assembly GCA_037975025.1). NCBI lineage: Eukaryota > Viridiplantae > Streptophyta > Magnoliopsida > Malpighiales > Euphorbiaceae > Excoecaria > Excoecaria agallocha. The sequence continues at coordinate 35,068,524 of CM075810.1, read as the reverse complement.
CACGAGCATGGCAAAACGCCACGGCGGAGATTAATTGCTGAAAATATTTTCTTGCCACTTCTTCTTTTAACCTTCCTTTAGCGACTTTATTAAACAATTCACCGCCGCGAACATATTCCATAACGAAGTAGATCTTGGCCTTGGTGGCCATGACCTCAAAAAGCTGAACTATGTTTGGGTGGCGCACACGGCGGAGAATTGAGATTTCGCGTTTTATGTGGGCAATAAGGCCGCTCTTGAGAATCTTCTCTTTATCAATAACTTTGATTGCAACGCTTTCGTTGGTTTTAACATTACGGGCATGATAGACTTTAGCAAAAGTTCCATGGCCAAGAAGCTTCCCGATCTCGTATCGGCCTAAAAGAAGAGCTTGATTATTGTTTGTTTGGCTTTTGCTGGCCATGGATGATAAAAGTGAGGAAACTTGACGAATTGGTTATTGGGTTTTTTTCTGATTTTGTCAGCTATTAAGAGAGAGCTAATGATAAGGCATTGAAGAAGAAGAACAGAGAATTCCCTGGATTGTTTTTGAAAGAGAAGATGTTGTCTCTGCTGTGTTCTGTTTGTAAAGTGGCGTGAACTGTAAAAGAAGAAATTTTGTTTAGGCAAAGGGGAATTTTTGTTTGTTAAAGAGGGGGACATGGTATACACTGTTATGAAATTCTAGTTATTTTATTTACTATTTTGTGGTTTTTTTTTATTATTTTCCTCAGTTCCTATTTATATTTAAATACAGAAATAATATTTGGAAAATGAAGAGCTGTTTACTTGTTTATTATTAGTATATTTTTTAATTTTAATTTCTGGTGTTGATTTCCTTTGACTATGTCCACATCGGCATAGGTAGAAGGTTTTAAAACTTAATTAACTGTGACCTAATTATGCTACGTTTTGATTTTTCTTTTCTAGAAATTTATTTATAGGTCATTTTAGTAGTAACAAAATTATGGAAACAATTTTTCTTTATTTTTACATGATTTTCTATATCATTTATCAATCTAATCAAAATTATTTATTTTTAATAAAAACTGTACTTTAAGCTTGCTACTAAAAAAGTTCGAGTAAAATTTTAATTATAAAATAAAATTGATCTGTATTTTAAAAGAAATCGATTTAATTGGGTTAAAGGTACTTATCAAATGAAAATTTACCTATCAACATAAAATTAATATGAAATAAGACCTAATAAAGTTAAGAAAACTGAAATTGATATAATTTTGAATGTCCAACTTGCAAGAATAGAAGTAAAAATTTATATACTCCCTTCATCCAATTTTAAAAGATATTTTTTTTATTTTTTAAGAAAATTTAAAAAAAAATTATTAAAATATCTCAATTTCATAAAAAATATTATAATTGACAAAAATACACTTTTATATTTTCAAGAATTTTATTTAATTTTAGTTAAAAGTAAAGAATAATAAAAAAAATAAATATTTAATAAGTTGTATAATAAATAAAAGTACACATGTAACCATATTACTTAAATTTTGAAAAAAATATTTGAAGTGTGACAAACTAAAATAAAAAAATAATTCTTAAAATGAAACAAATGGAGTATAATAGAGCCAAAAATGAATTAAAAGTATTTTTATATAAAAATTTTAATTTGGGGTGAATATAAATATTTTTAATGAATATATAATGATTATAATGGAATTAACATAAAATCTTAGATATCAATACTAATTTTGTTAAAAAAAATATAAATTTTATGAGATATTATTTAAAAGATACAAATATCAAATTATTTGAACCAATTAATATCGGTCATATCTTCTGAATTTTCGTTGTCCTAATTTTTTTTATATATTTTCAGTATTTTATTATGATAAAGAATGTGACTTCATTTATTAAAAAAAAAAAGTTAATAAATTTTTGGAAACTGATGGCTTTTAATGCCTTTTCGGTGCAAATAAAAACTGAAAAGTTTGAAATTAGTCGTAATTAATCACTAATAATAATTAAAATAGTTTAAAAAAATAATAAAAATACAACCTAACATTCAAGCTTACATTTTCTCACGTGTTACGTGTAGTGTAGTTACCGTGCCTAGAAATGATCGTGCACCACATATACGCAAACCAGAATTAAAATCAAAATATCTCCTGTGGCTAAGCCTATGCTTATACCATATTGTCACTGATAGAGCACTGTTCAATCTTCTCATCTGGCAATTTCAGATATCATCAAAGGTTTTGAATTAGTGTACGAGTACACAAGAAACACTAGATTGGTATTGTAAATTAGGGTGCACGTAGTCAACTTGATGCTCGGTGAGTAATAATTATCTAGGGTCTCCCCTCCACCAACTACCATGATTAGTTCTTGTGAAATACTATCTAGTTTTTTTTTTATTTTTTATTTTTTATTATTTTTATAAGAATTAAAAAATATTAATTAAATTTAAATTTAGTATTAAATTGTATAATTTTAATAAAATTATAAAATTTAATTAGTTCTAAATAAATTAATTTTTATTAAAAATAAAATTAAAATGAAAAGAAATAATTATATTAAAAATCTAAAAATAATAAATAAATAAAATTTAAATTTTATTAAAAATAATCACATATAAGATAATGGAGTGATTACCCTACGAGAAAGTTTTTAGTATCATTTAATTGTTTGAAATTCAGTATTAATTGCACTTATCACATTTATAGACCGGACCCCTACAGTATCATTTCATTCTTTAAGAATAGTTTAATCATAAATCTAAAAGTCTTGAGGTCCAAAATTTTAATCTTAATCATATTTTTTTAATAAAGACAGTTTAAATTCAAATTTACATTCTTAAAAGTAGTAAAAAATAAAAGTTCTATGCAGCTAAAAAATCAAATAAACTCCTCAAATTTAATTCAATACTTACATAAAATTTTTATACTTTGCTTGTGCCAATTTTATTCTTAAAAAAATCAAAATTTGGTCAAATAAATTAATATTTAATGTTTATTTAGTTTTACTAACAAAATATTCAATGGAGTTGTGGTAGATTGAAATCGTTAACTAAGAGAGAAAATATAAAACCGACATGTTAATATGAAAGAAACATATCAAATATGTTATTTCAATTATGATCTAATTGGTTCACTTTTGATCCTTTAAGTGTGTATTTGACCTATTTCTAATTTTTTAAGGATGAAATTGATTCAATTAAAATATAAAATATTTGACCCTTTAAGTTGTTATCAATGAGAATGATTTTTACTATTATGTAAATTCAATACATTCAACTATATAATTTACATTTGTTCCTAAATTTTGATATCTAGGAAATTAAAAATATGATATTAAGTTTTTAAAACATTTTTTAATATATTAATAAGTTCTCAATTATAAAATATTGATAATATATTTTTGAGAGAAAGATGAAATTTAAACTTTAATTAATTGAAAAAATAATTACATTTTTTATTTGTTTGAATTATATTTTATTTTTAGGAAAACAATTATGATTAATCTTGCTCTCTCCGTTTTTTTTTATCAGTCACTTTTGTTGTTTTTACTAGGATTAAAAAATAATAAATAGATTTAAATTTAGTATTAAATTACGTGATTAAGATTAAATTATCAAATCTGATTGGTTCTGACTTTATTGGAAAAGAAAAATAAATTAAAAAAGCAAATTAAATTACATTAAAAATTTAAAAGTGACAAATAAATAAAATTTAAATTTTACTCAAAAGTGACAGATAAAAAAAATGAAGGTAGTAATAAGTATGCAAGATATATTATTGAAAAACTGTACATATAATTATATAAGGAGTTGACGTGTATCTTTATTACAGGTAACATGTTTTATTGAAATCGGAAACGAGTTTATTTTTTTTAATGAAAACAATGAATTTTATTAATTATTAGCTGAATTTTATTTATACGAAGTTAACCGTATGACAACAGGAAGAAAGAACACGAAGAAAACATAGTAGCGCTAACAAAATTTACCTAACCCCGTACTAGATGAAACATGAAGATGGAATTCAATATGTTTGATAGCTTTTTCTAGATAACCCCACAAGCTAGGCTAGGCCATTGAACAACTAGATTCCTAAGATTCCCGCCCTGGAATGCGGAAATTATATTCTCATTAACTGAATATTTTATACCATAATTTCGAAGAAAAAACACCATAAAAAAAAAAAAAAGAGAGAGAGGGAATTTTCCATGACAATAACCCTAAAATTCTCAAAATTATAAGCTTAGTTTAGCTTGTCTATTTATGGAAGATTGGAGGTATTATGCAAATTTCTTGAAAAAAAAAAAATAGTTGTAGCTAAACTTGTCTAATTTTGATCCAAAAATATAATTATATAAAACAAATGCACCATATGACAAATTATGATAAAATTAGTTCTTAAATTTATGAGTTAAAGTGAATTTTTTCCCTTAAACTTTTTAAAAGGGAGTAATTTTACTCCTGAACTTTTTTTTTTGAGCCATTTAAGTCCGTATACTCATTTTTTGCCCCTAGATTATGGATTAAAGGGGTAAAAATTCCCTTAAACTGACAAACATTGAATATGGTTAATGACAAAAAATAGGCTAATCACGTGATGCCACATCATCAATATTAGTCCTAATAATCCGTATAGTCATCAAAGAAAAAAAAAAGAAAATTCAATTCAAAATCAAACGTGAAAATTTTGAAAATGGAAAAAATAAATGGATTAACGTCTTTCATAATTAATGTTACCACCAATTCCCTCCTCATTTTGCGAAACGTAGAGAGGAAGACGAAGATACACATTTTTCCCTCTTAAAGTAAAAGAATAAAATCTTGCATGTAGGGTTCCTAGTTCGCAATATATTGAAGGCATTGGTTGTGAAATTTGTGAGAAAAAAGTATCGTGATATATATTGGCCATTTAAGTAAACGGTATGTATTTTTTTATATGTATTTGTTCATGCATTAGGTTGTGGTATCTTTTATGATCATGCATTCTCTGTATGTTTATTGAATATTGTAGCAAAATATTGAGTTAAGAGTTCATTATGTTTGTGTAATTTTAGGAATGGTGGTAGAAAGCATTAGTCTTTGGTATTATTTTGAGGAAAATTGGAAAATCGAGCAGTATTTGGATTATAATGAGAGCCATATACATGCTGAGAACCGATTAGATCCTAATCACCTTTGTTATTTTGATCTTGTGTCAACATTTGAGAAAAAATTAGGATTAAATAAAGTGAAGAAAATATGCATATTATTGGATTATGGTAAGAGGCATCTGAAATTTTATGAGATTACAACGTATTGTAATTGGTTTTGTGACGGAAAACAAATCCTATACATTGTGAAGATTTTACAATTATACAGTAAATTGTTTTGTAAAAAAAAATCTGTAATTTAACAGCATGTTCGAAATTAGTAAAATTTTATATTTGAATATCTACAATTTGATGTGTTTAATTTTAATTTATGTTATATTAACATCCATTTATTTTTTTTTAAATTGTTAAATCATGTAGGTGATAATTGAAATACAAAATCAAAGCAAAAAAAAGGTGCAAAAAAAATACAAATTATAGAAGATATTTTATCAAGTTTTTTTCATACAAGGGGCAAATGAGTTATGGAGTTGTTTGTTTTCAATATGACATTTTTGTTTAAAATGCCATTATAAGAAAATTGAGAATTCAAAATAAGTAAATTTTTGCTGAACTGTTCCATAAATTCATGTTATGTTGAGTTTAGGTATTAACGGTATGGTTTTCACAATTATATATAAGAGTGTTATGTACAGCCAAAAGCTATTATATTGGACATTGATGGATTTGAAATATTACGATAAATTTGATCGGGTTGGTACAATGAGCTAATAAATCAATTCAAAACTGAATGTATATTATGCAAGTTATTAAAAAACACAACCATAAATTGATGGGTTAATGTATATAAGGGAATTGTTAAAAAAAAAAAAAAAGGAGACGTAAGAATAGAAATTTAGGAAAAAGGAAGAGATTTAGATGGATAAAATAATTAAGAGAGTATGTATTGAAATTGTTGGGGTTTATATATGATCAAAATAATATTAAAAAAATGTGGTCAGTTAAAATTTTAAAATCACAACAGTTTGATGTGATTTCTGACGTAGCAAATTACTTTTTTCAAGTGCTGTAAATGTGGTGCGATTTCACATGCCAATGCTACAATTTTGATTAAAAGAAACCCTATTTTTTAAAATTTTTCTAAGTGTTCAACACTGAATCAAATAAGGATATTTTGCTCAAATTAATCCAAAAATAAAGCTATTGATTAGTTTTATTGATTTGGAAGCATGAATTTCAAAAAGATATATGTTGTGAGATGGAGGAAATATCATTAATATAAGATAGAGAATAAATCAAATGAGAATTTTTATCAAATTATTGCCTTGGGTGCAAAACTCTTAAACGAAAAATATTGTGAAATGGAAGGACTGCCATCAGTATAAGCAGTTCAGACTTTAGGTCTTCATCTCCTTCAATAGGATCAACATTTTCATTTTCTAAAGCAGAGTTGTCAAGTGCCATAGAGATCATACCTGCATTCCCTTTCAGGAGAATCGGGTCTGGTGGACGATTTTCAAACTGTCCCAAGGGGTGAGAGGTGTTGGAGGTTGTATCTGTAGCCATCACAATTGCTGAAGATGTGTTTGTTTTTTAGGAGGCTTCCGCTCTGGGTTTGCCCACCACTGTGTGCTGCTCCGGGTTTAAATTGGACGGCAGATTCACCAGGTTGTCCTCTAGCTGCTGATATTGCTCTTGAATTCAAAAAATTCCCCTAGCACTACTGTGCTTATGCTTGGGCTGAATTCCTTAGGCTTGTGTGTTTGGCCCCGTGAGTTCTTTCCCTTGGTGAGCAGTCCCTTGCCATGTATCTTTAGGCTTCTATTTCCATGTGACTCGGGGGTCCCATTTTTTTCCTTGTTGTGGTCGACACAGCTGGTAAGTTTTCTTGGTTTGGCATATTTTCCTTATCAGTGTTGTCTTCTTCCGCTTTATCCCCATTATCTTCATTTAAAATGGCGTATCTGGACCCATGCCTTTTAGTCTCGTGATTTTTGCCTAAATTGGCGTTGTTAACTTTAGTGTTCTTTCGCCGTTTTTCCACCACCATCCAAGCGCCGTACTGATCGAGATTTTCTGCCGTGTTGTCCGTTGAAGTTGCAGCATGACTTTCCTCTTTGCTTTCAGCGTTTTCCTTGTGAGGGCAGTAGGCATCAAAGTGTCCTACTCTGCCACAATGAAAGCAGATCTCTGGGAGGTTTTCATATTCCACCCTCTGCATTTCCCCATCTATCTCAATCATCGAGACTAACGGTTTGCTCAGATCCATTGAAACTGCCACCCTCGCAAATCGCCCCCTATGAAATTCACTTGTATTGTAATCTATTTTGGCTACTGGTCCGACTGCTTCAATGATGGCTGTTAAAACATTACACGTATAATATTGAAGGGGCAGCTCAAGTAAGTGAATCCAGACAGTGGTTTGCTTCACAATATTGTTGGTCACTCTGAATCTGGGATGCCACTTCTGAGCTAGGAGGTAAGCTCCATTTACAACCCAAGGTCCTTCATACAAGGCTCTTTTGTAATCATTCTCGTTGGAAAATTGGACAAGGATTTTCCTCTGCCTATATCTAACACTTTTGCATTCGTGAGGCTCCATAGAGTTTGAAGTCTAGAGCTCAATGTTTTATATCCAATTGTTCTTCCCAAAAGGCTCACAACTACCGCGTTTCCCAGTGTGGTAGAGAGTTTTGCTTTGAGTCCATCTGAGAGTTGAACGACCGGTATAGATCTAGATCTGTCTATGTTGATATCCCCTGCATCGAGGTTAACATCCATGGCGTCGAGGACATCTTCCATTGAAGATTCCATAAATGCCTCATTGACCAATTGATCCTTGTATCCAGACTCATTAGGAGGCTCCGCGCTCCGCTTCACTTTCTTACTCGCTCTGTCGGTCTCTGATGGAGGCACAAGTCGCTCGTTAAGAAAAATGTTCATGAAAGACTTTTCATGATTTAAGTGAAATTATATGACAGAAACACTCAGAGCTGTATATTAATTATCACATTATATTTTTTGCTAGAAAATTATATATAAAATTGAATGTAAATTTATTAACAATTGATAAATTAAATAAAAATATTATAGATAATTTATAAATTAAAAATAGAATTAAAAATAGCCAGTGCAGTATATTTTGAACAAATTGGACCTGTTGTTTTGGAACTGAAAGTCAAATAAACCAATATACAAAATTTTAATCTATAAATAAATCGAATTACAAAATTTATATATAGAGTTTATTTGTCAACTATGTTAGATAAGCATTGTGGGCCAGATAACCGAATTATTATTATTATTATTTTTTTTTGTAATGAAATTAGCAACTTCAAATCCATCATATCCGTTCCATTTTTTCTTTTTCGAACTTCATGGAAAAACCTTCTCCCTGCTGTGGCTTCGGTTCTGCTTCTCTCTGTTCGTGTAAGTATTTAAATCTAATTATCTAATATTGCTTGATCGATATTCAATCTGGGTTATGTGATTTTGTTCAAAGATTTAATTTTTAATGAGATGTTATTAATTTCTGAAAAGGAACTGAAATTGTCCAGCTATGGAGAAGAAGATAGAGCACAAAACGGTGGCAACAAATGGGATAAATATGCATATAGCGACAATAGGAACAGGTCCAGAGATCCTTTTCCTCCATGGCTACCCTGAATTATGGTATTCATGGCGCCACCAACTCGTATCTCTCTCCTTCCATGGTTACCGTTGCATAGCTCCTGATCTTCGCGGCTACGGCGACACCGATGCCCCTCCATCTCTGAACCAGTACACAGTTCTCCATATTGTGGGCGACCTGGTTGGGCTGCTAGACTCGCTGGAAATCGACCAAGTATTCTTGGTGGGCCATGACTTGGGAGCCCTCATCGCCTGGTATTTCTGCATGTTCAGACCTGATAGAATCAAGGCCTTGGTTAACACTAGCGTCCCTCTACTTCGCAGGAATCCCAAGGTTTTTTTTTTTTTTTCCTGTCTTTCAAATTCCAAACCTCACAGTACTGAAATAAGATGAATAACAGTAAGTTTTAGTCTGCAGGTAACCTTTGTCCAGTGGCTCAGGAGTCTTTTTGGCGATGATATTACTATATCTGCCGATATCAGGTATCTATACTTGGTCTAAATTGGATTCATAAATTTAAATTAAAATCAGATCCTTAATTGACCTATAAAGAATAAATTTGTGTCACTTTTAATTAAAATTAAAATTTTATTTATTTTTAAACTTTTAATATAAATTATTTTTTAATAAAAATTAATTTATTTAAAATCAGTTAAATTTAATATTTTAATTGTAATTATATAATTTAGGATTAAATTTAAATTTAATTATTATTTTTTAGTTTTAATAAACAGTCATATGCCAGATAATGAGATGGAGTAGAAGAAAGCTTAAATAGTCTCTTGGTCAAAGCTCTATATTCCCTGTCATTACATTATTTAATGATTTCAGCTATTAACGCACTTTAAATACTATTCTTTCCTTTTTTTTATATGTTATTATCTCGTTTTTATTAAAATTAATAAATAATAAATATATTTAAATTTAATATTAAATTACGTGATTGAAATTAAATTACTAAATCTAATAAATTTTAATTGTATTAAAAAAATAAATTATATTATATTAAAAATTTAAAAATAATAAATAAATAAAATTTAAATATTTCTTTCACATAAAAGAGAATGGATAGAATATAAATTTAATAATGGCTGACCACTAATTTGTATTAAATGCCAATAATGTCTGAAAAGCTCATCTAGCCAAGTTTAGAAAGTGTTGATATGATAGTATTGAGTTATCAATTTGTAATTGGATTGATTTACATACTAGTATTGAGTAAAAAAAAAAGAAAGTTTCCTGTCAATAATACATATTTGTGTAGGTTTTGATATTATTAATGAATACAGAAAATTTTGAAACTTGAGTGCAGAAACTTGGAGAAACAGAAGAAGAGTATGCTAAGATTGATACTGCAAAGCTGATAAGAGTTATTTATACTCATCGCGACCCGCGGCCTGAAGCTTTCTTGCCTAAGGGAATAGGAGAGAAGCCAGATCCAACCACACTGCCATCTTGGTTGTCTGATGAAGATGTGAATTATTTTGCTGGAAAATTCAAGCAGACAGGCTTCACTGGTGGATTGAATTACTACAGAAACCTTGGCCTGTATGTTTGGGACGTATAAACAAATTGGGATATGTTAATTATTAGTTTGTGATGGCCTAATCTATGGTTGGTGCAGATGGTGGGAGCTGACTGCGGCATGGACGGGGATGCAAATAAAAGTACCAGTGAAGTTTATTGTAGGAGAGCTGGACCTGGTGTACCATATTCCTGGGATCAAGGAGTATATACACAATGGTGAGTTCAAGAAAGATGTTCCCAATTTGGAAGAAGTTGTTGTAATGGAAGGAGTTGCTCATTTTCTCAACCAAGAAAAACCCCAAGAAGTTTCTAATCACATTTATGACTTCATTAAGAAGTTCTGATCTGCTAATTGCAATCTGTCTCCAGAATTTTTATCACCAAATAAATGCTTCTTCTGTAGTTCAGGATATGGGGTTTGTAAAATGAAAATGTAATAGGAGTTTCATCCTTTTTGTTTTCGGTTTGTTGTTTGCCTTAATTTATTCTAATTCTCCCTCTTAATTTGTTATAATCCATGCATTATCCCATTTTTACTTAATTTATACCGGATACATCCATAAAAAATATAATATTCTCTCGAATAATTAAAAATATTTAATTATGCTATGTACCTGAATTGAAATTTGAAACACTAGTCACTTTTTTTTTTAAATTTTATTACACTTTAAATGTTCTTTTAAAAATTAAAAAAAAAAAGTTTATATACATGAATAAATTAGTCAATTCCTACTCTTTTTTATAAAATGAAAATTTTGTAATTATTTCCTTATTTATTTTCTTAATTTTTATGAAAGTAACACTTAAAAGTGTATAGAGGAAGTATAATTTTGTTAAAAACCATTTGTTTTAATTTTATATCCATTTGCAAGAAAAAAAAAAAAAAGAGAGAGAGTTCCGTTTGTAATTTGCATGCTTTGATTTTTGCTATAATTTACTGCTTCAACAAATAAATATGTTGTTTCGAGACAAGTTAGAAGCTTTGAGGTTGTTTTTGTATTGGGCTGTCCATTCGAACATGGGCCAAAAGCCCAATCCCTATAAAATTGTAAATAAACTTCATTATCTTATCTCCCTACAATGTCCAATTTATGAAAAAGCATCGGGTTTGAATTTGAACTGGAGTCGCCTGTTGAAGTCACTGGCAGATCATAACTCACGGTGATCAAGTGACCAAAGTAGGTAAAGTTTGCTTCTTTCTTGCTTTCCCAATTGCAATTTTCTATCACCTTTCTTCAATGTAACATTCTAATTACTTATCTAAATTGCGCCTTCAAACTGTTCGACAAAATTCCCCACGTACACTTACGTTTAAGCGTCTGCGCAGTTTTTGTCCTAATTGATCTTAATTTTGATGTTGAATCGTATTTGCTTAATTATTTATTTGAATTTGGACACCACTAGTGTTCTATTTGCTAATTAGCCTGGTGTGCTTGTATGGGCATATGAATGAAACAGAGCAGATATGGCTGAATTAAGTCTGGGTATCCTAATAGATGTTGTGGATGAGGAGTGGATGAGAGATACTTTGCCTGATGATGGTATCATTTCTGCTTCCCCATTTTTCAAATAATAGCCAATTTATTACACTAGCCTCTTTATTACACCATTGTTGATGATTCATATGTATAATTTATTACGCAATTGTATTTACTTGCTTCAAATTATAATTATGTTAATGCAGATGTGCAACTTCCTCCTGTAGTGGTTGTCCGCACTGAAGATGCCGAAGATTCAAGTATGTGTTTATCGGTTCCAACACTTTTGAATTTTCTGAGAACTTAAGATTCTGTTTTTTTGAGATGCCAACGTTTATATTCCTTCTGCTTGTGCACAATGGCATCGTTTGGATAATTGATTACTGCTAGAAATTCCGATCACCTAAAATGGAAGAATACTGATAGGGTTTTATAAAGGGAGACTCCTACTATCAAGTTTATAAAGAGAAATTTGTAGGTTTTAAAGCTTCGATAACTTATCTAGTGGAGCTGAGAGTGTTTTATATACCATCTAATTTACTTTATTAAATGAATCAAGCCATTAATGCCAAGTACCAGCCAGTAATTAATGGAGTAATGCTTGTCAGTTATGATTAACTCTTCAATAATGGTAATGTTAAGATAGAAGCTCAATCCGGGTAATATGGTTCTTTTACCAACGATCAAGGAGGTCATCCTGCGTTTGATTACTGAAAATGTGATAAAAAGGAGCAGATATGCTGTCATCCTTACAATTATTATTATTCTCTTATGATGTGATGATTGATTTGAGAACAATGGTATTTTCGTCCATCAGAACTTTCATGGTGTGTTCCAATTTTCAATTGACTTGATTATTGATTTCCTGGTGATTTTGTGGATTTACTCTATGTTTCAGACCTGGAGGCCCAACAAGTTGATGGGGAAACTTGGCATGACCTTGCATTAGTCAACCAATGAATCATTCTGAAGTTAGGGAACTCTGATGTTTATGTTTCGTTGAGGAATCCGCAATGTTGACTGGATGCTTCTTATCAAATAGTATTATCTTCTGGAATTGAATTGCAAACTTGTAATGTGTGAATGAATTTGAAGTTGTCTGTGTTTTGATTTTCCTCCCAAACCACATTCCCCAATTGGAGATGGGGCTTTTCTTTATCTTCGCCCATTAATATTTGCTTTTATTGCATGTATTCACCTTGCAGTTGGACTTTAAACTAGTGCCCTTTGCTAGTGAATCCATTTGGAGCTAATATTTATCAAAAATCTTTTATGGGTTTTCTCATTTAAATTTGCGAATTAAGAGATGAACTATATATATGGGCTATTACTTTTTTAGCTCTGCCTGCGATGCAATCCTTGTGTTTAGCCATTAATATTTGATATAGTATCATGTATGTATGTGTATATATATAAGGATTTTTCTATATCGTATTTTATCATCCGTTTTGTTTCATGATTTTATTTTTGAATTTAGTTTAAGCAATAATTTGGCACTGGAGGTTTGAATGATATGTGATAATCGGACTATATATAATGCAGACATTTAAACTCGGACAAAGTCTAGCATTCTATTTAAACATTATTATCTTCATATTACTTCATTGGTTATCTGCTATTATAAATAATATTTGATAGTTAAACTCATTTCATACAATATAATTACATACTATTTAAGAATCTTCTATCAAGTAGGGGCGTACACGAGTCTGAATTTTCCTGTAACTAATCGAAATATCGAAAAAAATAGAACCGATTTGTACCATTAACTTTTTAATTAAAATCGAATCAAATTGTATTGTATTATTAACTTTATTTGGAACGGATCTATATATTTTATCTAGAACCAGATCAAAAATTATATTAAACTGTACCGAACTGTCCTGAATTGAATTGTAACAAAGAAACTGATATTTATTAATTATTATATATAATACTAATAATTTATATATAAATATATTTATAATTTTTATTCTATATGTACTATATAAATTTAAATTTATAATTATTTGCATTATATATTTTAATAAATTAAGATAATAATTAGTTAATTAATTAAATATTTTCATTATTAAGAAGATAAATTTAATTATTATAATAATCATTGTATCTATATGAATATGAATATATAACTAAAACAATTTGTATTTAATTTAATTTACCTTTAATGTTACTCAACTAATACTTAATTTCTCTTTTTGAACAAATATCCGTATAGATATATAGGCAAACAATTTATTACATAAGTACATTACAAATTAATTTCATTTATTTCTAATATCACTTAGCTAGTGCTCATCTATTTTTGGTACAATAATGGTATGAGTATGTCAATTAAAATTGTAATTGTACATAGTTATTATTTATAATGAAATTTTACCGATTAATCTAAATATATGAGTATAATTAACTTACAAATAATTTCATTTACTTTTAGTATCACTCAACTAATACTCATCTATTTTGGGCATAATAGCTATATGAGTAATCGAGTATGTAAATTAATAGAGTATTACTTTTGGCACGATAACTATACGTAAAAGAGTATGTAAATTAATAATATAATTATATACAATTACTATATTAGTAATCAAGTATGTAAGTTAGTAATGTAATTATATACAATTATTATATATAATGAAATTTACCAATTCACATAGTTATATTAGGATATAATCGTCTTATCAAATAATTTTATTTACTCTTAATATCACTTAATTAGTACTCATCTATTTTTAGCACAATACCTATATAAGTATGTAAATTAATAATGTAATCATATATAGTTATTATATATAATAAAATTTTATCATTTAATGTAATTATATGAGTATAATCACCTTATCAATTAATTTTATTTACTTTTAATGTCATTCAAATAGTACTCATTTATTTTTAACTCAATATGTATATGAATATGTAAATTAATAATTTAATTTTATAGTTATTATACATAATGAAATTTTAGTTGTATATTTAAAATTGATAAAAAATAAAAAATAAAATTTTTTGAAGGGAAATAAAAATTAAATTTAAAATTTTTTTAGGAGGAAATATTTCTTGTTTTGAGTTTTTCGAGAGAATTAAAAATTGAATTAAGTAATTAATAATTTTTAAAATATTAAAAATTAAATTATTTGGGATAAAAAAATAAAAGAAAATATTAAGTTTAGGTCAGTCATTTTCCCTTTTCCTTTCTTTTTTTCTTTTTTCAATTTCGCCCCCTTTTGCCTCTCACTTGCCTTTCTGCCTTTCATCACCTTGCTCTATCTCTCACCACCGCGCTTCGCCTTTGGCCACTGCTATCAATCTCTCATCACCGCCCCTCTTCTGCTCTCTTTGGTGATCGGTCCCTCTTCTCTATTTGTCATCGCCAAATTTGAGCTAGCAAATTAGCTCTGCCTCTCGCCATTGCTATCTGTTTACAGCCGAATTTTTTATTTGTTGTCAAAATTGGTTGAGATCGGCTACACTTTTGATTTTTTGGAGAGAATTAAAAATTGAATTAAGTAATTAATAATTTTTAAAATATTAAAAATTAAATTATTTGGGATAAAAAATAAAAGAGAATATTAGGTTTAGGTCAGTCATTTTCCCTTTCCTTTTCTTTTTTTCTTTTTTCAATTCTGCCTCCTTTTACCTCTCACTTGCCTTTCTGCCTTTCATCACCTTGCTCCATCTCTCACCATCGTGCTTCGCCTTTGGCCACTGCCATTAGTCTCTCATCACCGCCCCTCTTTTGCTCTCTTTGGTGATCGGTGCCTCTTTTCTATTCGTCATCGTCAAATTTGAACTAGCAAATTAGCTCTGCCTCTCGCCATTGCTATCTTATTACAGCCGAATTTTTCATTTGTTGTCAAAACTAGTTGAGATCGGGTACACTTTTGATTTTTTTGGAGAGAATTAAAAATTGAATTAAGTAATTAATAATTTTTAAAATATTAAAAATTAAATTATTTGGAATAAAAAAATAAAAAAGAATATTAGGTTTAGGTCAGTCATTTTTCCTTTCCCTTTCTTTTTTTCTTTTTTCAATTCTGCCTCCTTTTGCCTCTCACTTGCCTTTCTGCCTTTCATCACCTTGCTCCATCTCTCACCACCGCGCTTCGCCTTTGGCCACTGCCATCGGTCTCTCATCATCGCCCCTCTTTTGCTCTCTTTGGTGATCGGTGCCTCTTCTCTATTCGTCATCGCGAAATTTAAGCTAGAAAATTAGCTCTGCCTTTCGTCATTGCTATCTGATTACAGCAAAATTTTTCATTTGTTGTCAAAACTGGTTGAGATCGGCTACACTTTTAATTTTAGAAGCATCAACTAAAAAATTTAAAAAGTTCGAACCAGATAATTACTATATTTGTTTAAATTTTTAAATTATGTATTTAATATTTAGATTTTTTGTGGTCTATTTATTTAAAATCTATCTATGTTATTTTTTTAAATATTGCTCAAAATTTTTAAATCGGTACCAACATAATGTAGATAAATGCTGTCAAATGTTAATTTTTAAATTTTGTACTTTGACTTAAATTTTAATTGTACTTAGTCAGATATTTTAACTGTATTTGTATTTATTATTGTGTAAATTTATTTTGTAAATTTTTAAAAATAATGATCCAAAATACCGTATTGTATTGTATTTTATTGTATTGTATTGTATTATTTAGTATCGAAATACTCGAAATACGAACCAAACTGTACCGAATGTTTATAAAAATTGTACCAAATTATCTTAAATTTTCAAGACAATAATAATACTTAATTTTTAAAATATTTAAAATTTTAAAATAATATCGATGTTTACAAATATTCGGATTGTACGTATGTGTACTCCCCTATTATGAAGTTAGCTTTTTAGGCTCTTAAGTTCACAAATTTCCTTTTATAAGTATTGATTTGCACATTAGTCTCTTAACATAAATCTGTTAAGTGTTATGTTTTTTAAGTGACCATAATTGTTAGACAATTATTATTGTGTTGTGAAATATTCTTATTTAATTGGATGACTTCTTCTATTAGTTATTTTCTTTATTACTTGATTTATTTTTTAAATTTATTTGCTTCCTAAATTTATTTGTATCCTATATAGACAAAAATTTATCTATAAATACTTTCAGTGTTATTATTTTAGACACAATAATATAACAGAGAAATCATACTTTTCATATTTTTCTTTATTTTATTATGATTTTACTTTTATTTATAACACGTTATCAGCACGATAGCCTCTATTGATTATTAAAAATCGTTGATTTACGACAACTCGGCTCGAAGAAATCAAGAATTATAATTTACAAGATTAAACAGTAAGCAGATTTAATTCATAAACTTTGAATTATTTTAATTCTCATGAGTTAACGAGATTGATTAAGAGTTGAGTAATTGTAGCCTATAATAAATTTTATGAGATTCAATATAAAAAATATTAAGAAAAAAAATGAGAATAGCATTTTCCATTGCCAAGGACATTAACATGATTTTAGTGATTTGTTTTGCATAATTGCAAATTGATCCTTGCTTAATTATATTTTAATCATTATATTATATATGATAAATATATTTTATCTAAAGCCAAATTTGATTTTCAATTTACTATATGTATATTCCTGTTATATGTAATACAATTATTTGAAGGCTTTTGAAGAGTTATAATATAATTACTTGCATACAATTTGTTATGAAATATATTATTTCTTCAATATGTCCCACATAAATTTATTTTTAAAAAATATTCGCTGAAATAGATATCATTTTGAGACTGAGAGAGAAATACTCAAGATCCACTTTATATAAGATTAGTAATATATTTTTTTATAATTTTATTTTATTTTGATACAAATATTAGTAAACTTGAAGTCTGAAGTTTACTAATTGTTGTACAAATATTAGTAATCTATTATTTACCAATTATACAGACATTGGTAAACTTGAAGTTGATACTAATATCAATAAACTTGAAGTTTATTGATTACGGTAAAATTAAAAATTAAAACAAATACTAATAAACATAAAGTTTATTAACTGTTGCAAATATTAGTAAATATGAAGTTTACTAATTTGATATTAATATTAAGAAACTTAATATTTATCAATTGATATAAATATTGATATAATAAAAATAGTAAACCTAAAGTTTACTAATTAACAATTGATTATTTGACAAGACCGGTTTCACCAATTCGAATCAATTATAATGCATAAATTATTGAGAATTCACATATTTATTAGATAATCAGAAGTTTCTTTAATTCAATTTAAAGAATTATCGTAATCTATTTGTTCTCAATAAATATTACTAAAGTATCACTAACTAATAAAGGGGTTGAATTTTCTTCATTCTGAAATGAATAAAGATAATATATATAGGCTCACTATCCACCATGTGAACCATTCAAATGATTTATAATTTTTGAAAGATGCATCAATAAAATATTCACATGTGTGTTTATTATCAACTCACAATCTGTAGTTTGTGTGATTATTCAAATTAAGTGCACAACTTTCAGATTATGCAATCAAGATATTTTTCTTGATAATGCTAGCTAGTGATCATATGTCATGGCTAAAAGATTGTTATAAGCCTCTTATACATGTTCATACTAAAAGGTCTAGCAAAAAATATTTACTAAATGCCTCCAGTTAATTGCTGGATATTTTTATGAGAACAATAGTATCATATTGATATATGGATATATAATATTGATGTAAGCAATAATTACATGCATTATGCCAATAAAGATCATAAAATTTATCAATTGCAATTTTAGTTGAAAATTGCATTTTAATTAATAGCTTTCCTAATATTAGGGGAAGAAAATAGCTAAAATAAATAAATAAATACATTATGTATATTTTATATCCTCGTATCATAAACCTGAAGTTCAAAAGATTAATTAATTATGATGCTAATGTATTTGTTAATGTGTAGAGATTAATTAAATCCCATATGTATTAGCTGCAAATGCTCCAACAATGTCCTAGTAGAACAATTTGCCTTATAGGATAAATTATTCGGTTTCAAATAAAAATAAAATATGCAAATAAAAATGAGAAAATAAATTCATATGGTCATATTATGCAGGCGGGTACTCTTGAATAGATTTATTATATAATTAATTTTTAAACATCAGAAGTGGTTCAAGTACCTGAAATTAAATAAGAGATCTTAATATGTAATTTGTCATTAAAAATGAACCGAAAATGATAAAGTTTTCGATAATATTTTGTATAAATATTGATGTTGATATTTTCAATATAGTAAGGATCTTAAAATTAAATCTGTTGAAAAATACAGATACTAATTGCATTCAATATGAATTTTTGGATATACAATTCAAAATATTCAAAAATACGATGTCAAAAGAGTACAATTGATATTTATGTAATAAATAATAAAGTCGTAAAATATGATTTATTTTATGACATTTATTGCAATGGATTGGCATCGATGGTAAAAATAAATATATTTTTTATATAATGAATGCAATAAGTTTTCACGGTTTGCCAATTTGATAATATATTAGTATGTAACTAATTGATACTATTTGCCTATATGATAATAAATTTTATGTATATGAGTTTGAAGTGTTATAATTTATTATCATGATTCATTTATGATTTTAATTACTGAAACTCTTGAAGAGTTCAAAATGCTTTAACGAATTTTGTGAACCAAATTTTGTCTCGACTTAAATATCAAATTCTATTTGATTGAAAGAATTTTTTTTTTGTAATGTGATTATATGCTTATAAATTATCTTCCTTTAAGTACTGCAATGGTTGTAAAGTCACTAGATACAACATATTTATGATCACATATTATTGCTATTGATGCATTATGTACTCATGCATTACATGATAATTTTCAAATTGTTACTTAAAATTACATATTATTTTACATATTTTAGTTCTCTATATAATCATATATATTTTATTTGGATAATTTTATTATCTTTAAGTTTTTTTTTTTGAAATAATTGAATTAAGTTATAAAATGAATTCATGTATTATAACTATTATATGATTATACTGTTATTTTATTACATTTGTTTCATTCCTTGAAATGAATGAAGCAATAAAAAATTATAGCCATGAAAATGGTATGATAATTATTACTATTCTATAATTAATTTTTACCATCAGAAGTGGTTGATAATTAAGAGAAAGACCAAGAATGGTTAAGAAAACTATTTTAGAATGATAATTTTTTTATGATATGGTATAAAAGTACATTGGTTATGTACCCATCGTACATATGTCTATATTATTAGATTTTATAAAACTTTTCATCTTAAAGAAATGAAAGATGTGTAGATAAATTTGTACATGCTTATGTACAACATCTAAGTTATTATTTTTCAGTTCATGCATAATATATTCAGAAGATATATGGTAAGCATATCCAGAAGATATGTGGCTCATTTTAGAAAAATAACTTTATAATATTACATATCGAAACTCTACATATACAAATTTAAAGTTGTATACCGATATTATTATAAATAGAAGAAAAATATACGTTGTACTCTTCTTTTCTTAACTAAATTTTTTCACTGAATTTTCCTGTTAAGGTTTTTAATGAGACAACTTATAATGTGTATTAAAAATATTGTGTACTCTTTTTACCTTTAATGGATTTTTATCCCACAATATTTTTTTAGTAGGATTTTAATAAGGCACAATACGTATTAATATATATTCAAGGGAAAGTATACACTATAAATCTCATGATTATAAATGTCCATAACCCCTTAAGTTTGATAAAATCACTTATCAAAGGGAAAAGGCAAATAATGATTATCCATGTAGGACGTTTTGTAATATTATCAATAATTTTAAAGTCCGCTAGAAGCATGACAAATCTTTATACTCGATTAAACTTCAAAAATCTTTGTATGGATTAAAACAACTTTTGGATGCATGTGATACAATCGTCTCGGTAAATACTTAGTGAAAAATAGATATGAGAACAATTCAATTTGTTCATGCGTTTTTATCAAGAAGATAAATTTAGGATTTGTTATAATTTCAGTTTATGTTGATGACTTAAATATACTAAAAACTCCAGAAAAGATCTCTATTATTGCAGAATATTTGAAAAGGGAATTCTTGTGCATCAGTCAGCTTATATAGAGAAAATCTTGAAATAATTTTATATGAATAAATCATATGTATTGAGAATTCCAATGTTTGTTCACTCGCTTGATATAAAAAAAGATCATTTTCGTCCAAAGAAAGATAATGAAGATATTTTTAACCTGAAGTACCACATCTTAGTGCAATAGGTGCACTTTTATATATTACAAATAACACTAGATCAAACATAGCTTTTGCAGTTAATTTACTAGCAAGATTTCATTTTGCACCAACTTGAAGGCACCAAAATAGTGTAAAATATGTTCTACGTTATCTTCGTGGTACTTCTAACGTGGATTTATTTTTTTCAAAAGGAGTAAATATAGAATTGGTAGGATATGCTAATGCTAGCTACCTATCAGATCCTCATAAAGCTCGGTCACAAATTGTATGAGGATAATGTAGTACGTATTTCACAACTTAAATGTGGCTATATCAAAGGAGATAGAACCAAACATATCTCACCAAAATTCTTCTATACTCATGAACTTATGAAATAATGACATATCGATATTTGCAAAGTTCGCTCAGTGATAATCCGACAAATTTGTTCACAAATGCCCTACCAAGTTCAATATTCAAAAAGCATGTGCAAGACATTGGAATGGGTCAATTAAATAATTTAGCGTGATTCATTTTATTATTGAGGAGAAGTACATATGAATATTGTACTCTTTTTTCTTCGCTCAGTTTTTATTCCACTTGATTTTTTTTAGCAAGATTTTAAGGAGGCATGTTCATAATATATAGTTATCTAAGGGGAAATGTTGTAAAATATTCCTATTTAATTGGATGACTTCCTTTATTGGTTATTTCTTTTATTACTTGATTTATTTTCTAAATTCATTTGCTTTTTAAATTTATTTGTTTCCTATATAGACAAAACTTTATCTATAAATACTCATAGTGTTAGTGTTTTAGACACAATAATATAATAGAAATATCATACTTTTCATATTTTTTTATATTTTATTCTAATTTTACTTTTATTTATAACATATTGTGCATGAATGAGAAATAAATTGTAGCATTTTAAGTGTAAAATGAGAGTAGACAAGTTTTGGGTGATTGCAGTATTGTCAACATCGTATTTGGGGCAAAAACTGCAATCTTGGCTTATTGTTAAGGATTCAAATAATCTGGGCAATTGATTCCACAAATGTTGAAGACTTATATGGTCAAGAGTATGTGTAGAAATGGTTGAATGGAAGTCTTAGGTAGAGGAGATAGGGTATAGAATTATTTATAATGCCAAATCAGAGATGTCATTGCTTTGGAATGTTGGTTTGGAATTATGTGGATTAAGTGATATGCCATTCCCCTAACTTACCCCAATAACATTTTATTAACATGGAAACGAAAAGAACAAAGAAAATGAACCAAAAACCCACGTGAGAGACAGCAGGTGAGCAAGCGTCCACTCACTATCTGGTGGAGCAAGTTTGCCAGAACCACTATAATTCATTAGAATTTGTTGCATCCTTGGATTTAAGAATTTGATTCCCATAATGCCGTTAAGATTTTATTTTATTTTATTTTCTAAATTAAATATATGTATTAAGACGAGAAAAAAATCGAAAATATAATTAATAATAAAATCGATGCAAAACCGAATCGATTTTAAATTTTTACATTTTTTTTGTTACGATTTAGAGTTTTTAGTACCGGTTAACTGTTAATCCACAATTAAACGATATATATATATATAATTTTTATTTTTATTTTTATACCTTATTTTTTATATTTTTCCATAAAATTTATATAATACTTTATCTAAATTTATATTATGTCATTTTATTTGATTATAGAGCAATATTTATATGTAATAACTTATTAACTTTTATATATGTTATTTTTTATCATATATAATAGCATTCGATTACATTTTTTTACATTTTAAAGGTTATATTTTAATATTTTAATATTATTCAAAATTTTATTTAACTTACAATCAAATATGTTAATTTTAAACAAATATCAAATTAACTTATTTTATTGCAGGGCGCTTGTATTGGTTATCTTTTTACCTATGCAAGTATGAAAGAAGAGGCAATGTAATGGCAAGGCGGAGCTTCGATCACCCATTTAAAAATAAATTGCTCACATGGTACTTTTGGTCAATTTTGAAGGGAATGAATGGGATTATTATTGGCTAATTATTTGTTCACTTTATTAATTGCTTTTTGGTGGGTATAAATCTCAACTCATTAATCAAAATTAGGAAACTACTAATGGTAGTGGGAGTTTACTTTTGTTCCCCCAAGAATATTAATAACCTTTATTTAATAAAATATATTAATTAATTCCCGCAGGTTAAGTGGAACTTCAGTACTACATCTCATTTCACATTTCTCCAACCTCCTTTTTCAAAACCACAATGTCAGAATCTACAGAATAATGGGTTTCTTTTTCCCCCGACAAAGTTTATAATTTAATTTTCTTTTTTTTATGGGAAAGTTTATGATTTGATTAAGTGTACAGCATTCAACCTTTCATCATTTTATTTGAATGTACTATATTTTATTGATTTTTAGCCACTTAGTTCTTGGGTTTATGTTTTTCCTTTATGTTATTTTAATTTTTGAAAAATGCATTTTTTAGCCCATACACTTTACAAAAATATATAAATCCATCTGCTAAAAGTTTGTTCAATTGAACTTTCAAAATCCAGCCTCTTAAATCTAAAATTTTTTCAATAGCATTAAGTATAGAACCCTCAATCCTACATAAGAATATACAATTATCAGTAATCTTGTGTAAAGTTTCCAATTGAACAAATTTTCAGTTAAGATGGCAAAATTGAAAGTTAAATTGAAAAAAAAAAATTATCGGTTGTCACACGGCATTGCATATTTTTACAAAGCTAAGGGCTAAAAATGCAATTTTCCTTAAAATTAGTGCATTTTACAACTCCTAAAAAACAAATTGTAAATTGTTGAGTAGATTATTAAGAATATACTAGTTGAGAATGAGATGGATGAAGTCAAGTCATCAGAATCCAAATGTATCGGAATGGAGAAAATCGGACAAAAGAAGCAGAAAACAGTTAGTGCTTAGTTTAACGTGATGCAAGAATCTTGTAGCCACGAGAGAATTATTTGGTGTACTTAACACACCGGAAACATGTTTAAATCGTTACATTGTAACATTTGGATCCTTATATTATATTAGTTTATAACATTAATATGTATAATATATTAGTTTTATTACTGTGTTTATAATATATTAATTTTATAAAAAGATTAAACATAAATAAAATTAACTTATTTATATTGTTATTAATTTAGAAAAAAATATGATTGTAAAATATAACTTTTTAATGCATACATTAATTATTTATTAAAAAATAAAATTCAAGCAAGGTTTACTGTCAACAAGAAATAATAAAAAAAAGAAACATAAATATAGCATTACAAATGAAACATATATAAATTAATAATGTTAAAACTTGATAAACTAAAACAGTAATTAATAGAATGAATTAAAATGCAAGTCCTAGTAAGGTACTCCATTGAAACTGTATTTATTTTATTTTATTTTATTTATGTACCCAAAATAAGAAAAAAATTGACATGAAATGATGCCAGAGATGAAGGCAACACCGAAAATTAAAAGACACCAAAAATTTGCATTTTCATTTTCTAGTACAGTGTTTACCGTAATATACAAATCAAAAAATAAATTGTGTATTATTTTATATGATATATGTAAAAAAATGGATCACATGATATAATATATTATTTCTATATTAATTTATTTAAAAAAATTTCAAACACTCTATTAACACTAGTCTGTATGATATT
Organism: Excoecaria agallocha; assembly: GCA_037975025.1. Taxonomy (NCBI): domain Eukaryota; kingdom Viridiplantae; phylum Streptophyta; class Magnoliopsida; order Malpighiales; family Euphorbiaceae; genus Excoecaria; species Excoecaria agallocha. The sequence goes on along the minus strand of CM075810.1, from coordinate 35,043,904 downwards.
ATGTTATTTCATGTACTAACCAGTAAACTTGAATTGCTTGAATGTATTAAATATGTGCTATTGAATAAAAATATTACTTTTTACGATTAAAGTCTTTTTTGTTATTAAAATTTTGAAACTTGTTAAAAAAATGTTATTGAACTTCCTTTTCAATTGTTTTGCTATTATTGTTTCAAAAAAAGATAAATTTGCCACTGTACCTTTTAAAATACTTAATTTCTGTCATTAAATTATTGACATATTTTACCATTAAAATATAAAACATGTGGTGACATTTTCTACCTATTTAAAAAATTTAATAGTTAATAATTGTGATTAAGGTACAGCTCTAAAGTCGAAAGAAACGCAATTCAGGAGAATACGCGCCGCTCTTTTTTTATTACAACTAATCTCGTCTGTAATTCTATGCATTAACAACTGGACCCCATTTTGTGGGCTCCACTTAAAACAAACTCTTGCTTGTCTCAAACTTCGAGAAAAAGTGTAAAAAGTAGGGGGAATTTTCAAACAATTTTCAATAACAAAACATTTCTACATCATTTTTAACCATTATAAATGCATTTCAACACAATTTTCAAGGAACATATGATTTTTTTTATATAATTATATTTTGGCAATATTACAAATTTTAAAGGCATTTTTACCAAAAACAATTTAAGGTACAAAATCAAAATTTGAAACAAATATCAAAAGTAAAATTGTACATTTACCATTTCATATCCCATCAATAGTTTCATATTACAAAATAATTTTTTTTTTATAGTTACTTGGAACATGAATGAATGTACGAAACTATAGAAATTAGATATTTTGTATGGACTTTGAAAAATTTTAGGGAGAAAATAAAATATAAGAGTATAATTAGAAGACCCTGTCTTCTCTATACATAAACGTAGCGGTAAAATTGATATCAAAGTGCTTTTAAATTTGAATCTCTTTTTTTTATATAAAAAAGCCTCTGAAAATAAATTAATTATGTAAATTATTTAAATCTAACATAAGTGATAAAATATAAAATTTTATCGTAAAATGAGAAATCGTTGGTCATGGTAAAAGATGCTTTAATGACCTACAAAAAATAAAACTAGCCCAATCTTGCCGGACTTTTGAGCTTCGAGACCTAAATTAGCTATCAAAGTGTGAAAAGAAAGCTTAATGGAGAGAGAGTATTAAGAGTTAGAGAGAGAAAGAGCCCATCCTTGTTATGGGTATACCTGTCAAATTTATAGTTTTGAGTGTTGAATTTTTTGGACTTCTAGTCTTAGGCTTCTTCGTGTGCCTTTAATGGACCGGCCTTATAGTTAATTTTATTTTGGATATTATCACTAGTCTCCCTCCACGCAATTCGATTTTTGAGATCGAAGGCTCGATAATTTTGGGAGTTGCCCGATTATGGGGAGTTACCTGTTTGGAGAACCTTGTCTTTGGGAGTTACTCGATTATAGGGAGTTATCCGTTTGAAGAATACCTTATCTTTGGGAGTTACCCGCTTATGGAGAGTTACCCATTTGGAGAATACATAACTCCGCTTATGGGGAGTTACCCGTTTGGAGAATACCTTGGTCTTTAGGAGTTATCCGCTTATGGAGAGTTACCCATTTAGAGAATACCTTGGTCTTTGGGAGTTACCCGCTTATGGGGAGTTACCCATTTGGAGAATACCTTGTCTTTGGGAGTTACCCGCTTATGGGGAGTTACCTGTTTTATAATTTTTATCATGCAAATAATTTTTTACAATTTTATTATGCAAATAATTTTATAAATATTTACTAACTTGCTTTACGGTTGCTTATGTTATCTGAGAGATAACCACATCCGATCCGCTCTTGACGGTGAAAAAAATTACATCTGATCCGCTCTTGGCGATGGATAGTCTTACGATCCGATCCGATCCGCTCTTGGTGGAGAGATAATCATATCCGACCGATCGAAATAATCTGACCGATCATTTTCCATCTGATCCGCTCTTGGCGATGGATGGTCTTCCGATCTGCTCTTGGCGGAGAGATATTATCCATCCAATTCGTTTTTGGCGATGGATGGTCTTCTGATCCGCTCTTGGCGGAGAGATAACCATGCCCGATCAATCGAAACAATTCGACCGATCATTTTTCATTCGATCCGCTCTTGGTGATGAATGGTCTTTCGATCTGCTCTTGGCGGAGAGATATTATCCATCCGATCTACTCTTGGCGATGGATGATTTTTTAATCCGCTCTTGGCGGAGAGATAACCATGTCCGACCGATCGTTTTTCATTCAATCCACTCTTGGCGATGGATGGTCTTTCGATCCGCTCTTGGCGATGGATGATTTTTCGATCCGCTCTTGGCGGAGAGATAACCATGTTCGACCGATCGAAATAGTCCGACCGATCATTTCCCATCCGATCCGCTCTTGGCGATGGATGGTCTTCTGATCCGATCCGATTCACTCTTGGTAGAGAGATAATCATGTTCGACTGATCATTTTCCATCTGATCTGTTCTTGGAGATGGATGGCCTTTCGACCCGTTCTTGGCGGAGAGATAACCATGTCCGACAAATCAAAATAGTCCGACCGATCATTTTTCATCCGATCTGCTTTTGGTGATGGATGGTCTTCCAATCCGCTCTTGGCGGAGAGATATTATCCATAAAAAAATGGGAAATAAGGGAGGGAATTCTTCCACCCAAACACGCATAGAAACAGAATTACGCCACTTCTTTGCTAAACAGTGCGCCCCTGAATTGCCTTCTCGTGGAGTAAAATACCAAAGGCAAGAGGAGAAATCCTTGTTCAATCTATGGCAGTCTTCAATTATTCCCCCAAACCCATATCTTATATCAGAGTTGCTCTCTAGACTATCCACAACAGACTTGCAATTTGTTTCAGCCATGAGGTCAGAAAATCCCAAATTTTTTGCAATACACAAAGCAAAAAGCATGGTCATGGCCTCTGCAATATAGGAATTCCAAATTCCCATAATTGCTTTTTGAGCACAGGCAAGAACTTGTCCATTAACATCTCTAAAAACTGCACCGAGCCCCAGTAATTCAGTTCTCAAACACCCTACATCCACATTCATTTTTACTCTAGTAATTGTAGAAGGCTCCCATACTAACTGATGATGTGTCAAAGAAGATTTGCAGCTACCCATGTAAGTAGCCCTGTGTAATGGTCGGTTAGGTTAACCAAATCGAACCAAACCGAAATAATCAAAACCAAAATTTGAAGGATTTACCAAATCGAACCGAATAGAATTATATAAATAATAGAACAATAACTAAATCGATTTTTTCGATTGGTTTAACTGAAAAAATAAAAAAATTAAATATGTTTAAAAAAAATAAAAAAATTATATAAAATTAAAAATTATAATATACTAAAGTAAAAACATCCAAATAACATCAAAACATACAAAATACAAGTTCAAAATTAAAGATATAATTTCAAAATACATACTAAATAATATTATAAAAACTGTTAAATAAATGTCTTCATTATCACCTAAAAAATATATATTAATAATTGATAATTATACTCATATAATTTGTAACTCAAAATAAAATAAAATAATTTAAATATATTAGTAGATATCAGCTATATAAAAAAAAGCTAATTATGCCACCCTACATGATTATATCAAGCCCTCTGGTCATAGGTTTGAAGATTTTCATTCGAAGCAGATTCATAAGTAGGTACAAAACTAACGCAAGAGCTAAAAGAAATATAAATCACCTCGAGCTTAGATAAGCTTCAAGTTGATGGCACAATACAAATAGACACCGAGAATTTTGACATGCATCTGCATTAACCAATCCAATTTTCACAATTAATGATCAAAGGCAAAAACCATTAAACAAAAGCACAATATGATTTTTTTTTCTTTAACTCTTAAGTCATCTTTTTCTTGTGAGAACAGAACTTTACTATTAGCTCACACAGCATAATTTAATTTCAATTGACCATCACATAGAATAATTTTCAGAGTTAAGAAACGACGACAAACTTCTCAAAATTTCATTCTATCAAATTGCAGTCTCATTGCATTTCAGAACCACAATAAGATGTACCTCTTGGTGGGAAGAGCATGGTCTTTAAGGACTGAAAGACAAACCATAAGCAAATAGTACCCCTAAACTTGAAAAACGACTTATATTTTAAGCCCCAGAACTTCAGCAAAAGCTATAAACAAATGGAACACATTAAGATAAACTAAATTATCCAACTGCAATGCATTATTCAAATTAAGCTTCATTAGAGTTCACAAGTGCCTACTTGATCCAAGTCAAAGTATTCCAAGCCACAAACCTTCTCAAGCTTTTCATCTCCATTCGTATCAACTTCCTTACAACCACATTATAGGTACTTGGATCATGAATGAATGAATGTATGAAACTATAGAAATTAGAAATTTTGTATGGACTTTGAAGAAATTTAGGGAGAAAAAAAATATAAGAGTATAATTTGAAGACCCGGTCTTTTCTATACATAAACGTAGCGGTAAAATTGATGTCAAAGTGCTTTTAAATTCGAATCTCTTTTTTTTTATAAGAAAGCCTCTGAAAATAGATTAATTATGTAAATTATTTACATCTAACATAAGTGATAAAACACAAAATTTTATCGTAGAAGGAAAGATCATCGGCCATGATGAATGAGGCTTTAATGACCTATAAAAAAGAAAACTAGCTCGGTCTTGCCAGATTTTTAAGCTCCGAGGCCTAAGTTAGTTATCGAAGTGTGAAGAGAAAGCTTAATGGAGAGAGAGTATTAAGAATTAGAGAGAGAGAGAGCCCGTCCTTGTTATGGGTATACCTGTCAAATTTATAGCTTTGAGTGTTAAATTTTTTGGGCTTCTAGTCTTAGGCCTCTTCGTGGACCTTTAATGGGCCGACCTTATAGTTAATTTTATTTTGGGTATTATCACTAGTCCCCCTCCATGCAATTCGATCTTTGAGATCGAAGGCTCGATAATTTTACGAGTTACCCGCTTATGGGGAGTTACCTGTTTGGAGAACCTTGTATTTGGGAGTTACCCGCTTATGGGGAGTTACCCATTTGGAGAATACCTTATCTTTGGGAGTTATCCACTTATGGAGAGTTACCCGTTTGGAGAATACCTTATCTTTGGGAGTTATCCGCTTATGGGGAGTTACCCGTTTGGAGAATACATTGGTCTTTGGGAGTTATTTGCTTATAGGGAGTTACCCGTTTTATAATTTTTATCCTACAAGCAATATTTTGTAATTTTATTGTGTAAATAATTTTATAAATATTTACTAACCTGTTTTACGGTTGCTTATGTTGTCTAAGAGATAACCACATCCGATCCGCTCTTGACGGTGGAAAAAATCACATCCAATCCGCTCTTAGCGATGGATGGTCTTTCGATCCGATCCGCTCTTAATGGAGAGATATCCATATCCAACCGATCGAAATAATCCGATCGATCGTTTTCCATCCGATCATCTCTTGGCGATGGATGGTCTTTCGATTCGCTCTTGGCGAAGAGATATTATCCATCCGATCCGCTTTTGGCGATGGATGGTCTTCTGATCCGCTCTTGGCGGAGAGATAACCATGCCCGATCGATCGTTTTTCATCCGATCCGCTCTTGGCAATGGATGGTCTTCCGATATGCTCTTGGCGAAGAGATATTATCCATTTAATCCGCTCTTGGCGATGGATGGTTTTTCGATCCGCTCTTGGCGGAGAGATAACCATGTTCGACTGATCGAAATAGTTTGATCGATCGTTTTTCATCCGATCCGCTCTTGACGATGGATGGTCTTTCGATTCAATTCGCTCTTGACGATGGATGGTCTTTCGATCCGCTATTGACGATAGATGGTCTTCCGATCCGCTCTTGGTGGAGAGATAATCATGCCCGACTGATTGAAATAGTCTGACCGATCATTTTCCATCCGATCTGCTCTTGGCGATGGATGGTCTTTCGATCCGCTCTTGGTGGAGAGATAACCATGTCCGACCGATCGAAATAGTCCGATCGATCATTTTCCATCCGATTCGCTCTTGGCGATGGATGGTTTTTCGATCCGCTCTTGGCGGAGAGATATTATCCATAAAAAAATGGGAAATAAGGAAGGGAATTACTCCACCCAAACACGCATAGAAACATAATTATGACACTTCTTTGCTAAATAGTGTGCCACTGAATTGCCTTCTCGTGGAGTAAAATACCAAAGGGAAGAGGAGAAATCCTTGTTCAATCTATGGCAGTCTTCAATTATTCCCCCAAACCCAGATCTTATATCAGAGTTGCTCTCCAGACTTGCAATTTGTTTCAACCATGAGGTCAAAAAATCCTAAATTTTTTGCAATAGACAAAGCAAAAAGCATGGTCATGGCCTCTGCAGTATAGGAATTCCAAATTCCCACAATTGCTTTTTTAGCACAGGCAAGAACTTGTCCATTAACATCTTTAAAAACTGCACTGAGCCCCGGTAATTCAGTTCTCAAACACCCTACATCCACATTCATTTTTACTCTAGTAATTGTAGAAGGCTCCCATACTAACTGATGATGTGTCAAAGAAGATTTGCAGCTACCCATGTAAGTAGCCCTGTGTAACTGTTGGTTAGGTTAATCAAATCGAACCAAATCGAAATAATCGAAACCGAAATTTAAAGGATTTACCAAACCGAACCGAACAAAAGTATATAAATAACATAACAATAACTGAACCGATTTTTTCGATTGGTTCAGTTAACCGAAAAAATAGAAAAATTAAATATATTTAAAAAAATAAAAAATTGTACCTAAAAATTATATAAAATTAAAAATTATAATATACTAAAATAAAAATACCCAAATAACATAAAAAACATACAAAATACAAGTTCAAAATTAAAGATATAATTTCAAAATACATACTAAATAATATTATAAAAACTGTTAAATAAATGTCTTCATTATCACCTAAAAATATATATATTAATAATTGATAATTATACTAATATAATTTGTAACTCAAAATAAAATAAAATAATTTAAGTATATTAGTAGATATCAGCTATAAAAAAAAGCTAATTATGCCACCCTACATGATTATATCAAGCCCTCTGGTCATAGGTTTGAAGATTTTCATTCGAAGCAGATTCATATGTAGGTACAAAACTAACGCAAGAGCTAAAAGAAATATAAATCACCTCGAGCTTAGATAAGCTTCAAGTTGATGGCACAATACAAATAGACACCGAGAATTTCGACATGCATTTGCATTACCTAGTCCAATTTTCACAATTAATGATCAAAGGCAAAAACCATTAAACAAAAGCACAATATGCTTTTTTTTTCTTTAACTCTTAACTCATCTTTTTCTTGTGAGAACAGAACTTTACTATTAGCTCACACAGCATAATTTAATTTCAATTGACCATCACATAGAATAATTTTCAGAGTTAAGAAACGACGACAAACTTCTCAAAATTTCATTATATCAAATTGCAGTCTCATTGCATTTCAGAACCACAATAAGATGTACCTCTTGTTGGGAAGAGCATGGTCTTTAAGGACTAAAAGACAAACCATAAGCAAATAGTACCTCTAAACTTGAAAAACGACTTATATTTTAAGCCCCAGAACTTCAGCAAAAGCTATAAAAAAATGGAACACATTAAGATAAACTAAATTATCCAACTGCAATGCATTATTCAAATTAAGCTTCATTAGAGTTCACAAGTGCCTACTTGATCCAAGTCAGAGTATTCCAAGCCACAAACCTTCTCAAGCTTTCCATCTCCATTCGTATCAACTTCCTTGCAACCACATTTCCTACTAGGTTTGTTCAGTTCTTTGTCAAGCAAACCTTGAATAAGGACAAGTATAAGGCAGAGGAAAAAGGGAAACAAAATGAGCCGGCAATTTGTCTTAGCATTTCATTTTTGAAAAACAAAAAAGCAATAAATAAATAAGACAAAATAAAATAAAAAACAGAAAGAAAGAAAAACGTTCAATATCTTCATGCCACTGAATTTCACAACACAAAACAAAGCTTCTATCAGATTTAATTCAATTCAATTACTATCTGCATTGACTTGGACAACCATCTTTTGCTGTCAAAAGTTTACATAAGAAGATGAGTAGCATAGCCAGAAATCATCTCTACAAGGATAGAGAGAGGAAAAATGGGGAAACTAAAATTAAGTTTACCTAGAATTAGAAAACATTAGCTTTAATATATATCAAATGGATTTTACCAGCTGCAAATTAACAAATCTAAAAATAAAAATTCAAACCAAGAATCTAACTGGAGAAAATTGAAAAAAAAAAGCAATCGATCAATTCTCCTGAAAAATGCTCAATATTTCAATACAAAACAAATAAGCAAATAATTACTAAAAAATAGGATTTAGTTTCAATTAGTAATTTACCAATTCCAAAAAGTGAACTTGAACTTAAATTAAAACATCTGAAGTCAAAAACTTGTAGCTGAAAAGGTCTATTTTGGATGCAGATGATTTTTACCCATATAAAAATGAAGGTTTAATACATTCAATGCATCAATAACACTGATGAACATGTAAATTCTGGGAAGGGAAATAAAAAAATCAGAATCCCTATTCATTTGTAAGAAAAGAGGGGAAGAAGGTTTGGAGGAGAGCAGGTTGTAATTGAAGGCATAGAACTCAACCAAAAGGTTGAAGAAGAAACTTACCAAGGCCGGTGAACTGCTGCTCTGACGATCGAAGGGTGGGGGGTGAGGCAGCGGCGGTGATGTGCAAAGAAAATGGCTTAGGGAAAAAATGAAAAGTAAAAGTGAAATGCTTTCTGTCATTGATATACAGGGTTTAAGTGCAAAAAATCAAAACGACGTAGTTTAGAGTAAAGTTCAATGGTTCGGTTTTTATGCGGTTTTTATCTCCAAAAACTAAATCGAACAGAAATAACTGAATATTCTTCAAAATACAAATCGAAATTGAATTGAAAAACCAAAAAAACGAATTGAATTAAAAAATCGATCGATTTGGTTCGATTTTTTGATTTTAACGAAAATTTGCTCACCCCTACATGTAAGGATTAAGGGAAATAAATTATTCCTTTAAAATTCTAGCTGAGGCGTAGACTTGAAAGCACTCAAGAAAATAATTGTCATGAAAAAGTTTATTTCTTGCATACCACAACTGATAGCATAAGAAAGCAAATAAAATGATCTCCTCTATATTAAAAACCTTAAACAGGGCCTTCATCCACCACTTAAATGAATGAGCATTCATATATGTGATATGTGTCAAACCTACAGCTCCCCAAGAATTCCTAGCAAATTGACACTCTTTTAAATAGTGAATTATTGACTCTAAAGCACTACATCTCAGGCAACAATCGGATATCTCATTGATGCATTGATGAAGAATAGATTTCACAGGTATAGAATTTAGAGATGCATGCCATAAGAAGCTACGAACTTTAGGGGCTACCGGTATCTTTCATAGGCGTTTCCAAAATAACATACTCTGGCTCCTTGAGTCTAATATGATGTTTTAGTTATCTTACAATGACAAAGCTAGACGATACCTACTTTTAACCACGTATTGCTCTGACGAATGATAGTACCAGGTTAATTTATCCTCCCCACCTGCAAGTCTAACCGGGACCTATTTAATTCGGTCCACATCAACTGAACAAAATAAATAATCCAATAGCTCCTAATTCCATGTGCCACTATTATGATATATAAGAGAAGCAACCCTTTCTTTAATGTAGCTTTCATTGTGAGGGGTGATGATTTTGAACGATGAGGGTTGAGGGATCCATTTATCATCCCAAATATTCAAGCTTAATCTGTTATCCACCTTCTAGAAGGATCCAACCATTAATAAATATCTTCCTGCTAAAACACTTCTCTAAGTATATCTTAGATTGGCTCCCAATGAAGCATTAAGAAAAGAGAAGTTAGGAAAGTATCAAGCTTTCAAAACTCTAGCAAGAAGAAAGGTTGGAGTTGTCATCAGTCTCCAACTTTGCTTAGCTAAAAAAGCTCTATTGAAGCATTCAAAATCCCTAAACCCCAAACCCCCTTCAACCTTTGGTTTACACATCTATTTCCAGCTGCAAAGGTGAACTTTTCTATTATTCCCCTGTCGTTCTTACCAAAAATGACTTACCATATCTTGAAGATCCTGACAAAAATCGCTTGGCAGGAGGAAATACTATATGATATAAGTTGGAATAACCTGTGCCACAGCTTTAATCAACAATTCTTTACTCGACCATAATAACAACCATTTCTTCCACCCCTACAGCCTCTACCAAAGAAATAGATAAGGCGATAGTGGATCCCTTTGATGAAGACCCCATGATGGAACAATATTCCCAACTGTTTTACCATTAGTTAATATGGAGTATGTAACTGAAGTCACCATCCTCATAACCTTTGTCACCTGACTGTCCGAAAATCCTAATTTTTTCATAATCGTTTGCAAATAAACCCACTCTACTTGATCATAGGTTTTGGCCATATCTAATTTAATCGACATCAATTTTCTTCTTCTAGCCCCACCACTTTTCATATGATGGAATGCCTCACATGCTACAAGAGCATTATTTATAATCAAACACCCCAAGATGAAAGCACTTTGTGACTCATCAATAATCTCGCCCAAAACTGCCTTTAATCTGTTAGCTAAGACCTTTGTAGCTATTTTACAAACTACATTACAAGGGTTGATTGGTCTGTACTCCGAGATAAGTTGCGGCTCTTTCACTTTGGGTATAAGACAAATGTATGTATAATTAAAATTTTTTGATATTTCTCCTCCATCAAGGATTTCAATGACTACTTTCACTACGTCCGAACCAATTAAATGTCAGTATTTTTGGCAAAAAATCAATAGAAAATCATCAGGACCCGGAGCCTTTAAGGGGTGCATCATCTTCACTGCTTTTATTACTTCCTCTGTGGTAAAAGGACTATCCAATGAAGCATTCATTGAGGGCATAACCTTGGATGGAATGAAATGTAAATCCCCTTCGCTTATGCTCCTACCAACAAATTTGAACAAGCCTATATAAAACTGGATGATATGTTCTTCCAACTTTCGACCCACCAACATTTTATTCTCATCATCTAGCAGACTCTTAATTCTGTTTATATTCTTTCTCTTCAAAGCAAAAGCATGGAAGTATTTCATATTATGGTCACCCTTCTATAACCACTGAACTTTAGATTGCTGTTGCCACATCATTTTCTCCCTTAAAGAAAGCTTAGCCAGCTCTTTATTTAATTCAACTCTAGCTTGCATCGACTCCACAACAAATTGATCCTCTAAATGTTTTAACTTTAAATTGACACTTTTTCTTTTAGTCTTCAAATTACCAAAAGAAATTTTACTCCACTTTTGGAGAGAGACCATACAATAAGATATTTTTTCGTTCCACTTATTCCCATTGTTCCACGCTTGTTTAATAGTTTTGCTGCACATCTGCTCTCTAGTTCACATATTCTCTTGAATCGAGTTTCCGAAGCCACACTTATAACATCTTCCTCCATTTTTAGAATAATTGGGATGTGATTTGAGCCCACATGGAGTAAATGATGGACTTTCGCATTTGTGAATCTATGAATCTATGACAAAGAAGCCATACACCTATCTAATATTTCCTCAATAAAGCCATCCTGCTTTCTCCCGTTATCCCAAGCATAAGGATAACCTAAAAAGCCTAGGTCTGATAATCCACAATCGAACAACACCTCTTGAAACATCCGCATCGCTGTATCTTACCTAGGTGTCCCACCAACCTTCTCAGATTGGGATAATATTTCATTAAAATCTCCAATGATCAATCAATTTAGGATAGCAAGATTGTGAAGTTTTCTAATCAAATCCCATGAGTTAGGTCGTAAGTGCCTCTTAGGCCATCCGTAGAAACAAGTAAAGTGCCACTCCTCATCATGATGCTTGATTTTCAATTCAATGTGGTGTGATGAGAAGGAAAGAAAGCTCAAAGAAAAAACATTATTCCACATATAGGATAAACCCCCTCCACCATTAATTCCATGAACATTAAACCCATGCTTGAAACCTAATTAAAACCAAATAAAATTCATCATATCCTTTGATACTCTAGTTTCCATTAAGAAGAGGATAGAGGAATTTTCCGATTGAACCAACCGTCGTAGATTTGCAACTGTCGTAGACCTTCCCAAATTACGATAGTTGTAGCTCAGGATACTTATGGTGATAGGCAACCATGGATAGCACCATCAGTCGCCTTTATAATTTTGTTTCCCTTGCAACTTCCTTCTCACCTTTTATCTTCTTCATACTTCCATCTAAAGCTCCATAATCATCCCATTTTCACTGCTCAATATACTACCCCCCCCTCCCCACACATTTTTTCTCCATGGTTACACTAACGAGACTATCCTCTTTCAATTTATTAGGTCCCCTTGCTATTCTTTTCCAAGAACCCAAATTATTAGTTGGTTTCAACCCCTCACTAGAACCACTCCCCTTATCACTCCTATCATCCATTGAGTTGGGAACCTCAGTAACCCATTCAGCTTTTTTTCCATCGATATCATCACCTCATCCCCCACTGCTACCTCCACCATAGTATCCCACTCTTTATTTTTTAAAGCATCCCTATTTTTCGTCCCCCTTATAAAATCATATTTATTAAAAGAAAAAGGAAAGTTCAGTTGAGTATGAACCTGATTTGAAGAATTTTCATTACCATTCATCTTTGTTGGAGAAAAGTGATCGGAAAAACTCGCTACCTTTTGAGTAACCATTCCCATAGCCATTGATTTTTCTACACGTGCACCCGTCACTACTACCTCTCCTCCACATTTGGAATTTAGTTGCTCCAGGATGGTTTTTAAGGATTTTGCACGTCACTTTCTCACCTGCTTTATTATGACAACTAAAACTGGTGTTCGGTTGGTTATACGCATTCAACTGAGCCAAAAGCTTATATTCCTTCTCTTTCTCGACATGATTACGTAACCTAAAACCCTTACGTGGAGAAGCTTGCAACCAACCACTATACTCTAGATTACCCACCTCCTTTTCACACTCCTGAACTTCGTGCCCAATGCAACCATAGTTATAACAAAAGATAGGAAGTCTTTCATACTTTAGTTTAGCCTATACCACTTTATCCCCCAATTCTAGAAGGATTCCTCTCAGCTTTTTTGTCACCGATATTTTAGCCCTGAATCTAACATATGGAGCTCATCCCCAATTCTCACTCTCATCAAAATCAACAAAAGTTCCTATCATATTTGCCATTATAATTGATGCTTCTTTTGAATGCCAAAGAAATGGGATTTTGTAGGCCCTGATCCAAATTGTAGTTTCATCAAGCACAGGCAAACTTGCAATATCTGTCTCCTTCATATCTCTTAGCAAGAGAAGTTGATCATCAAAGCACCACAATCCTTGTTAAAGAACATGTTGTTTATCTACTTCCAAGAAAAATTGGAAAATAAACGTATTATTTCCTAGGTCACAGAGACTAAAGCCCCCAACTGTTCAACTTCATCGTACGAAAAGCATTCGCATTTATACCTTTTTCACACATCACCTTCCCTACTAGATATAATGATATTGGTAATCGTTATTTTTTATTAGTACATTCGTCCAGATTGACTTTCGCAACTTGAGTTTCCTCTTCCTTTAAGTGCAGTGCTGAGAGTAACTCATCAATACTATCTTGATTTACCATTACTATAAAAAAACGAAGTCCGTAGATGACGAAATCTTCGCGTCACCAAGGAGACAACCTTAGGGTTCCAGAGAATCCGTAGGGAGATAGATCTTTACCCGTGAGAGGAGTATAAGTCCGAATCTCTATTATTAATTTATTTATATAAAAAAGACCGGGCCTTTGAAAAATCTCATGAAAATTCAACATACATTCATGGATAGAGTGAAAATGTTGAACTGTATTTGCCTCTGCCCCCATAACTAAGTTGATGAAAGACACGGGGATACCCAATTGACCCACTGCCCACAGTATTGGTGAACTCATCAATATTTCTATTTAGGGGCTGAACGGCCAAAAATGTGTACAAATTAAACAACCCAACAGAGAAAAAAACAAGAAAATAAATTTCAAAACTTTACCTTGAGAACTGGCTAAGGTATATAATTAAGTTCACCTCAATGTAATATTATAGATTTCTTCAGCAGTCACCGCATCGCCAACCGCTGATTTTATTTGAAGTCATTGCCCCCGTTTGAATATATAGTCCACGGCACGGGTCTGTCTTCCTAAATTAAATTATACGTTTACGAAATATTAACAGAGCTGATAACAGTAATACAGTGAAAATTAATAATTCTTCTCTTGATTCATCAGGGAAAAAAAAGAATGAAATAATTCAATTTAAAAATCTGAAAATATTTAAATCGGCTCGTTTTAACTCAAAGATGTATCTGATAACCTAACTGGTTTGATTAGACTCTATTGACGTACTGAGCTGCTAGTTAAACGTTACTGTCATTAAAAAATTATTTGTAGTCGTAGGGCAAAATTTAATGAACCGTTATATACAGTTGCAATGCCATTAACGCCTACCTTATTGAAACGCAAAACATATAGATGCTAAAGTCTTTCATATCTACGGGTACTTCCGAGCTAAGAACAATAATATTATTACGGTCAAATACGCAATGGTCAGATAAATAATTTTTTTTAATATTTTAATTAGCATATTATTACTTTATGTTCTAAAATTGAAAATTTTTTACCTCTAATATGACAAGATATCAATTTATTACTGTACTTCCGAACTGAAAATAATAATATTATTACGGCCAAATGCACAATGATTAGATAAGTAATTTCACTCTTACTATTTCAATTACCATATTATTAATTTTTATGTTCTAAAATTGAGAAAATTTCACATTTAGCCATATTATTACTTCTTTTTTTTATTTGTTTCAAAATAATTGATTCTTTCACTCTCTTTTGTCAAAATTGGACGGATTTTTTGTTTTTTAGATGGACTCGGTTGAATACTTATCAGTAGACCCATTTTGGCACAAAGGTTTTTTAATACGTAAATCAATTGGAACCTAATAAAATTCAAAACTATTGGACTCGAAATGATCTCACCCGAAAACGATAGAACCAAAACCGTTTGCCAGGTCCATGTAAGAACAATAACATTGCAATTTCGTTTCTTCTTTCTTGGGTTTGTTTTTTATTTACTACTCGTCAATTTCAACACGCTTTTACTTTGTGGTTTAGCTCTACCTATACTTGACGCCCTTCTTTCCTTTCCTCCTGCTTCACTCCACAAAAAGGACCAATCTTTTTTTTTTTTTTTATATTCTTTTTCTCCATTAAGTATTAACTCTCTCTCTCTCTCTCTTTCTCTCACGCTCACTCTGTTCTCCATCTCCTCTCTCTCTCTCTCTCTCTTTCTAGTATGGGAAACAGAAGTTGATGCTTTGAAGTGAAAATATGGAAATGTTTTCCAGATTCTTGCTTGTCTTTTCACTGGTTGTGTTTGTGGAATCTGAATCTCTATGCAATAGTACAGACTTAGAGCTGCTTTCTAAGGCTTTCAACGCTGTTTCTGGGTTCAATCTTTCTTGGTTCCAATCTACAGATTCTAACTGTTCTAAAACTTCTATTACAGAGTTAAAGCTTTCTTCAAGCAACTTGAAGGGTACTATTTCATGGAATTCTCTCTCCAATATGTCAAATTTAACAGTCGTTGATCTCTCCAACAATTCAATTCAAGGTTATGTTCCTGGTAGGTTTTGGTCCATGCAAAGCTTGAAAGAGGTCAATTTGGCTAAAAATAGGCTTGGTGGGAGCATTGCGTTTGAATCCAACAGAACTGGTTCTCTTTCCCCCATTAAAGTGCTCAATCTTTCATCTAACAGGTTCACCAGCTTGGGTAAATTTTCTGGTTTTGCAAATTTACGAGTTCTTGATCTTTCAAGCAACAATCTTGGTTCTTTGTCGTATCAGTTCGCTAACCTTGCCAAGCTAGAGTTTCTTGACATTTCAAGCTGCAGAATTAATGGAAATATAAGAGCCCTTTCAGGTCTTCATTCAATGAAGCATTTAGATGTGTCAAACAACACCATGAATGGTACTTTCCCTACTGATTTTCCTTCTCTAAATAGCCTCAAGTTCTTGAATGTTTCCTTGAATAATTTCACTGGAATTGTCCAATTTGATAAGTTAAAAAAATTTGGACAATCTGCTTTCTCTCATGGCGGTAGTTTCAATTTCACTACCCCTAAAACCCCATCAAAAGCCCCAACTAAACCACATTCAAAACACCCACCAATAATCGAAAAACCTAAACCCAAATCAAAGGTCAAAACTTTGATAATTTATATCTCATCGGTATCAGCATTTCTCCTTATTTGCGCCATTACTGTTTGCGCCATTTTGATGCGCAGAAGAAGAAAACAAGCCAGTAGAAATAAATGGGCAATCTCAACACCAATCCAGTTCCCATTCAAGATGGAGAAATCAGGGCCGTTCAGTTTCGAAACAGAGTCAGGGACATCATGGGTAGCAGACATCAAAGAACCAACATCAGCTTCAGTGATAATGTCATCTAAGCCGTTGATGAGCTTGACTTTCAAAGACTTAATAGTAGCCACGTCACACTTCAGTAAGGACTCCCTGCTTTCAGAGGGAAGATGTGGGCCTCTGTACCGAGCTGTCCTGACAGGAGATCTCCACGTGGCAATCAAAGTGTTGGAAAATGCAAGGGACATCGACCATGATGAAGCCGTGGCCTTATTTGAAGCTCTTTCCAGGCTTAAACACCCTAATCTGTTGCCTCTTTGTGGGTACTGCATTGCAGGTAAGGTAATCTTGTATGTGTCGTGTCATTAAGAGGGTTCTGTCGTTTTGACCCAACGCATTTAATGTCTTCACGGGCTTTTAATTTAATTCAAAGCTGTCGTACTGCTTATATTATAGTATACTCTTTTCCACGTAAATAAAATCTAACCGTGCTGTCCATCATTACACATTTTAGATTTATTGCTCTCTTTTGAATTTTGGTTTCTTGCATGTTAAATTTGTTCTTTTCTTTGTCTCTGTTCTTAGCATTTGAATTAGGAAAGAACAAAACTTGTCTCTGTTCTTTCACAATTTTAGTAGATTTTGGATTATATTGATGATAAATTCTGATAGGGATGAGTTCTTAACTCATTGATGATTTATTTTGTCTGGCGTGCTCATTTAAGCAACGAAAAGTCGAAAACAACATGAAATTAATGGCCCCGTTAGATATTTCTTTTACATAAATTGGTCCCAATCGATACATAAATTTTGGTGTCAAAATTAAATATGCTATATATATATATAACTTTATTTTTATTTTTTATCTATTCATTCATTGGAACAATTTCTTTTTTTTTTTTTATTTCAGGTAAAGAGAAGCTAGTATTGTACGAGTTCATGGCCAACGGTGATCTCAACCGTTGGCTGCACGAGCTTCCCACCCTAGAACCTAACGTTGAAGACTGGAGCACCGACACATGGGAGCAACAAAATGTAACAGGGTCACATGTCTCGTCCCCTGAAGAAAAAGTTAATTGGTTCACGCGCCACCGCATTGCGGTGGGCGTGGCTCGTGGTCTTGCATATCTTCACCATGCTGGCTCTGCCCACGGTCACCTTGTCTCCTCTAACATCCTTCTTTCCGATACCCTTGAGCCTCGAGTAGCTGATTTCGGGCTCCGAAATATCGGTCCAACAACTAAAAATGTCGTGGCAAACTCCGGGTTTGAATATGATGTCTACTGTTTCGGCGTCGTATTGATGGAGATACTGACAGGTGAACAAGTGAGTGAACAAAGTGTGCAGTGGGTTAGAAAAGTAGTCAGAGAAGGACGTGGTGCGGACGCGCTTGACTCAAGATTAGCACTCGGCGGTGACTCAGTGAACGAGATGGTTGAATGCCTTCGAGTCGGTTACCTTTGTACGGCTGAGCTGGCTTGCAAGAGGCCAACTATGCAACAGGTTCTGGGTTTGCTTAAAGACATCAATTCCGGTTTAAACCGAGTTTAGGAGGCTCACACGCTATAAGTCGCGTGGGAAAGGAATCAATCACAAGGCCCCTTTTTGTTGATTATATTGGTTTGGCAAAGTTGAAGCATTCGAGCTTTGGAGAGTATCGTCCACGCGCTGAAAAGTGATAGGATTGGAAAATCAATTAATTATATTTTCCAACGAGACACGATGACTTGCTGTCTCTATCTCTTAAGAATTTTCTTGTTATTATTTTAGTTTATTCGGTCCATGTATAGACAAAAATTTAAAGAGAAAAAAAAAATGGATTAAATAAATTTTTTAAAAAGTTCTAGAGGTTAAAAAATGGGCCATATCAACTATATTTTTAACTGATCATGACTCTAATTTTACTTTTATTTTCGATATAATTATAAAAAATTGAAAAGAAAGAATTTTTTTTTTAATAACTGATGACAGATCAAATGATCAGCAAGTTCTTTACAATTATTTACAAAAAATAAATAAAAAATTGGTGAATTTTCGATAAGGGAGTTTCCGACGGTCAAGTCGGGATTTTTATATAAAAAAGTGTGAATTTTTTGTAAAATATTAAGTAATCGTTTCATATATGTCTTTCTTTTTTTATAGGAAGAATCAACACGTTTGCAGGAGATAATAAAAAAAGTTTTTTTTCGTCACTAATCTATTTTCGAGGAAAATATGAATTAGTGATAACCGTTTGTATATTGTGGTGGAACTGTTTTCGAAACACATTTTTAATCGAACTGTGATTCGGTTAGAGAATCCGAGTAACTCGAACTTTTAATCGGTTTATGGGGGTCCTCATTGAGCTATGTGTTCGATTAATACTGGACCGTTTAACCGGTCTTTGAGTTCAATTGTTATCAATAACCTTTCGGTAAGCTTAAATTTTTTTTTAACCTTTCGGAAAATTTATTGATCCAATTTATATGTGTCCATATAAATAATAAAATACTTAATTTCAAGCATTTAAAAATAAATACATTCCAATTCGAGACATATAATTACGAAAAAAAAGGGACTTCTGCCACATCATCGTTTCTTTATCTAGACTTTTGTTTTTTGCTTGGCTTTATTGCTTTATTTCTTTTATTTCTTTTGATGTGGATTATATATCTGCTTTTTCTTTTAACCAAAAGAAAAGGAAGGGACAATAGGCCATGCATGTCAATTTCTTGTTTACGTATTTGGACTCCAATGGCTGCTTAGTGGAATTTTACATCGCAAGGGACCTGTCAACTTTATTATGAGTCTTGTTTTTATTATGTATGCTATGTAGACCTGAATAATTACGGTTGATTATTATTACACATTTGAAAGTTTTTCGTTGAATAAATTTGTACATTTCTTTGTACATACGATGCAAGCAAGAAATTTCAAGAATTTTTTCCCTTTATTATTGTAATATTATAATAAGCTTATTTGCAATGGTATTGAATCGCTTTTTTTTTTTTTTCAGTTTCCGATAAAAAATGAGGGAAAATTTCCTTATTTTTTATTTATTAAATTATTTTTAAAAAGTATCAATGCAAACTTCTAAAAATACCACTTACAATGAAATCGTAAACGAAACTAATAGAATATAATTATATAACACTCAATTACACGCCACACGTAAATAATTATCAACCAAATTAAAGGAATATACAAATTTTCCTAAAGAATATAAAGCTGTGTAGTTGTTTTCTTTCCTTTTTCTAAAATCAATTAATTTTAAATACCAAAAACTACTTAAATTCAAATATCAAAAACAGAATATGAATATTCCTTTTTTCTTCCTTCTACTACCCTCTTTCTTTCTCAAGTTTTCTCTACAGCCAATTCATAATAATAATAATAATAATAAAAATAATAATAATTTTGCGATATCATCATATCATCAAGTTATGAATATGTTAGTGATGTGATGAGTTGGAACATTTTGGTTTATAAGTATTTAAAATTAGTGGCATTAGGGACTTGCTGGCTTGCACCAGCCAACTGAATTTGTCATTCGTTCTTTGCTATCCAATGCTTAATACTATAGTGAATAACAATCTCAGTTGCCTGTGTTGAGCAAGTAAGTTTTTACTTCGCTGGTATACATGGGAATGAATTAGCCTAACCCTGTGATTGCTGTCTTCTGTGGATACAAATAGGGAACTTAAACAATAAAAAGAAATTGAAATCTGCATGGGATTCTCAACACTTTAAGACCCTGAGGTGTATATTAGAAAAAGAAAGTTTTACTTTCATGCGAGTTATTTCTAGTAAATAAAGATTTTCTTAGCGTAGTCCTCGGAGTGGCAGAAAAAGAAAAGAAATATATATGGTCCTGTGACACTTTTGTTCTGAAAAACATGAGATAATGATTAATCATCTAAAGTAAAGGAAATTTAAAAAAGGTTGGTTGGAAGAACACGCTGAGAAACGTGCAATGAAAGCTCTGGTGAAACCAAAGAAAAAAAGAAACTTTGAATCCATCTTGAGAATAGCGAAAGAAGATATATAGTGATTGTGATGTTGATACAAAACTACAACCGTTGCCCTGCCGTCGGACTTTTCTCCACTCGGTTTCTCCTCTCAATTCTGCAATCGATGCCATATGAGTTGAATACCGCTCGACTTTATATTAATTGGTCCGTTAATTTTTAAAAAATTATACACCAACAAAATATAATTTAAATTATACTTGAGTTAATTTATCCAAAATTAACATTTAGAAATCTTTAATACCTAGTAAATTTATACTCTAACATCCACCTATATAACAGTCCAATACTAGATAAATATATTAGATTTCAATTTTAACTAAGTGCTTTTCTATTATAAAATTATTAAAAAAAAAAAAAAGGAATACTAAGTACTCTTCTGAACTTGTGTAACGGGGTAACGGTCATAACTTCTACCATTGAACAAGCTGGGGCATATCACCGAGGTTCTCATTATGATAGCACGGTTATCAAATAGCGATTGATGTGGCCAACTGGCCGTTGTTTGACGGTGCTCTTGTTTTTCACTAACGATGGGATGTCTTTTTACGAATAATTTTTTAAATAATATTTTTTTAAAAAAATAATAACCGTTATAAGGTGTATCAAAAAATATTTACTGATTTGAGGTTGAGTTAGAAGATGCAGGTCCTTTCTATGTCCTTCATCAAAGGTTTGTGTCGGCCACATTGATAGAAGACACAAGCCTAGGTTGTATCTTCCATCAAGCTATCTGCCACTTTAATAGAAGACACAGACTCAGGTTGTGTCTTCCATCAAATTGTCTGCCACTTCACAAATGATGAGCCAAAGTGTTGCGTCTTCCATCAAGTGTCTATATAAGGTTCGGTTGCCGAAGTGTATTTTTTTTTTGCATACGAAAACCCGACAATCAAATACTTACTTTACAAGGCTGATAAGTTAATAAATATAAAATATTATTTATTTGTATTTTTTAAATGATAGTATAATTTTTACTTGTAACATTTTAGGTGCATAATTTCAACCGCATAAGTTCCAGCAGAAGATGGATAAAATTAAAGAACTCAACCAAGATTCCTACGACAAGGCAATGCGAATATCGTTTCAAGGAATTAAAATGCCATATTCGCATGTTATCGCAGCATGTATGAACATGAATATTGATATGTTCCAATTTATTGATAACTATTATAGTATTACTGAGTCACTGAAATGCTATGAGGGTGAATTCCGACCTATGCACCATATAGCATATTGGCCACAATATAATGGTTCTAAAATTAAACCTGACATGGAATTATTGAGGAAAAAATGTCGGCTTAGAACAACTCGTATTTGCAACGAGATGGACAGCCGTGAAAGCGGTGCAGCAAATGTGGAAATATTGGACACAATAATAAAACATGTAGAAGTATCGTTGGAACATCCATTCAATTTTTTGGTGGATGAATTATGAATCCATGTAATCACTAATATATCTTGTAATAGATTTTGCATTTTATAATTTATGAATAATTATTACATTATTCCTTAAAAATTAAAATTAATTAGTTATACTGTTGTTTTTTAATTATTTTATAAAATGATGAAAAATCAACTTGCTTCGAATATTTTATAAATTAATTAGTTATACCTATTCAGACTTTAACCAACCGATAAGTTGTTTACACCTCAAATTCACTTGCTTCAGATGTAAAATAAACTTCAATTGAATAAATTTCGATAAGTAGTTTGCCCCTTAAAATCACTTGCTTCGTATGCAAAAAAAATAAAAAATACTCTGGCAACCAAACCTTATATAGATACTTGATGAAAGACGCAACACGTTGGCGCATCATTTGTGAAGTGGCAGACAACTTGATGGAAGACACAACCTAGGCTTGTGTCTTCTATCAATGTGGTAGACAGCTTGATGGAAGACACAATCTGGGCCTGTGTCTTCTATCAATGTGGCTGACACAAACCTTTGATGGAGGACGTAGAAAGGGCCTGCATCTTCTAACTCAACCCCAAATCAGCAAATACTTCCTGACACACGCTACAACTGTTATTATTTTTTTAAAAAATATTATTTAAAAAATTCTCCCTCTTTTTTCGTAGTTTTTCTTAGGTGATTACTGGATTTTAGTTTATGCTTGGTTAAAATTTAACATCGCCAACTACAAGAGATTGTGATCTTATTTCCATTTTTGTTGATACTCATTTGGGCAATACATTAGTAATTACTCCCTTCATTTTTTTTATCTGTCACTTTTGAGTAAAATTTAAATTCTATTTATCTGTCACTTTTAGGTTTTCAATGTAATTTAATTAATTTTTTTAATTTATTTTTCTTTTCCAATAAAGTTAGAACCAATCAAATTTGATAATTTAGTCTTAATCACATAATTTAATACTATAAGTCTATTTATTACTTCTTAATTCCAGTGAAAATAACAAAAGTGACTGATAAAAAAAACGGAGGGAGTAATACTTACTGTGTCTTATAAATATAGTTTTTTTTGCAAATAAATTAAAAAAAAATTAGTTATTTAGTTAAAAAAAATAAAATTTTGCATTTTTTTCTAATATTACCCTCAATTAATATGTAATTCGTATTAATGCATGTTACAAAAGACAAGATAATTATTTATTTTATTTGAAAAGTTATGGAATAAAAAATGATGCCGTTATGATTCATATGGATTTAAAATATTTTAAAAAATAAAAATATAAAATATAAAAATTTAAAAAAGTTGTTGTTGATTACAAAACAATTAAATGAGGGCATATTAGGTAATTTATATATTAAATATAATTTTAAAAAGATAAAAATATGAAATTGTTAACATGGAAAGTAAGCTATATTTATGAGAGGGAATGAGTAATTAATTAACCAGACATGGAATAGGGTTAACATTTTTTTTTTTTTTGACTTTGTCCATACGAACTGTCTTTCTTATTTTCAAGAAAAATTGAATCAAATTTTTAAGTTGACAACTTCTAAATCAAATTATTAACTAGCACAATAACGTATAAATCTGAATTTTATTTGTGATAAATGTCAATGGAAATCTCCGAATGCAAAGTTTTCTATTTTATTTTATTTTATTTTTTAGATAATTACATCACCAAATGCAAACTTTAGTCGACTGAAAAAATAATTAAATGTTTAACCGTTTAAATTATAGATAATTCCTTCCCAATGCAAAATTGACAATCTCAAATTTTCTCTTCCTAAAATAACTTTTTTAAACATAATTAATTAATTAATGTAATATAAATCATGATTAATGTCCATGACGCTTTTGGAGTTTTTTAATAATAATGCAATTTGAAAAAATAATTAAAATTTTGGGGTATTTTAAAAATTATTTGAATTTTTAGTGTGTTTTTTTTCATTTTTGCATTATTTCCTTGCGGAAATTGAGTGGGTGTGGGCCCCCCTTTCTCTAACCATTTTTTTTGTTAGACCATAAGATGTACTAAGTAGGCTCATCAGACAGAATGCAACTTTAAGTCATACCACACTCTAATTAATTTCCATTGGAGCTAGGAAAAACTGCAAGAACAACAAAACTTTACTACAAAGTATTAACTATAATTTTAAAAAGAAAAGAAGATGAAATTGTTAACATGGAAAGTAAGCTATATTTATGAGAGGGAATTGGTAATTACTCCCTCCGTTTTTTTATCTGTCACTTTTAAGTAAAATTCAAATTCTATTTATATGTCACTTTTAGATTTTTAATGTAATTTAATTTATTTTTTCAATTTATTTTTCTTTTCAATAAAGTTAAAACCAATCAAATTTAATAATTTAATCTTAATTTTTAATACTAACTTTAAATCTATTTATTATTTTTTAATTTCAGTGAAAATAATAAAAATGATAAATAAAAAAACGGTGGGA
The DNA here is from genome assembly GCA_037975025.1 of Excoecaria agallocha. Lineage (NCBI taxonomy): Eukaryota > Viridiplantae > Streptophyta > Magnoliopsida > Malpighiales > Euphorbiaceae > Excoecaria > Excoecaria agallocha. Next base: position 35,019,569 of record CM075810.1, on the reverse strand, counting down.
GTAATTAATCAGACTAGGATTAACAATTTTTTTTGAATTTGTCCAGAAGAACTGTCTTTCTTATTTTCAAGAAAAATTGAATCAAATTATTAAGTTGTCAGCCTCTAAATCAAATTATTAACTAGTACAATAATGTATATATCTGAATTTTATTTGTAATAAATGTCAATGTAAATCTCCGAATGCAAAGTTTTCTATTTTATTTTTTGATAATTACATCTCCAAATGAAAACTTTAATCCATTGAAAAAATAATTAAATTTTTAACCGTTTAAATTATAGATAATTCCTTCCCAAATGTAAACTTTAGTCAATTGAAAAAATAATAAAAAATTTAGCCGTTTAAATTACAGATAATTCCTTCCGAATGTAAGATTGACAATCTCAAATTTTATCTTTCTAAAATAACATTTTTAAGCATAATTAATTAATTAATTAATTAATGTAATATAAACCAGGATTAATGTCCATGACACTTTTGGAGTTTTTTTAATGATAATATATTTTGAAAAAATAATTGAGATTTTGGGATATTTTGGAAACTATTTGAAGTTTTAGGGTGTTCTTTCATTTTCATAGTACTTCCTTGCGGAATTTGAGTTGGTGCCCCACTCGAGCCGGAAAAAACCACGAGGGCGGCAAAACTTTACCATAAAATATTTAATACAGTTGCATTCTTAGAACTTGAATTCGATACCATTGATTAAGCTAGCAGAAATACTTACCATTTCAACTACGTGCTCGGTGGTTCTCTCTCTAACAATTGATATTTGTTAAATCTAATTAAAAATATCAACTTGACGAATTCTTCTCAACTTTGTATAAATTGAATTTTATTTGTTATATTATCAACCTTTTTATAATATAAATATTGTAATTATGTTACGTATCTAAAAAGATAATATGTATAATAAAATTTAATAATTTTTTTATAAAAAAAGTTAAAAAATAAAATATAAACATAATTTTAATAAAATAGATATAAAATTAAAGTTGTAATATAAGGGGAGTTATCATATTCATCGGCTGAAAATCTTTCCAAACACTCATTTGACCAATATCATACCATTTGAAACCATAATGCAATCAAGAGGTTAATAGCTTCGGGCTCTCGTATATATATATATATCAGTTATTTGTAAATAAAGTAATATATAACTTTTTAGTCTCTTGCAAAAATTTCTCATCTATCACCCATAAGCATAATTTTTAAAACCATATTAACTACAAAATTGATAAAAGTAGAAATTTAATTGTAATAGCACTAAAATTGAACAAATCAAATAAAGTATAAATTTGAACATATAGGCCACGTTTGGTTTACTGGATTGCATATATGATCTATTATAATATAGTACAAGTTAATACAAGTACACATTATTATACATACACTTTATAAAATAATACAACACAAACTATTGGATCTATGTAATACGATAAATATCGTGTTAATATTAAATACCACCCCACTATCATTGTTGTTGCTGCCACCACCACCACATCCCCATTGACGCCGCCACCACTAGCCCCTCCATCATCGCCGCCTCCACTACCACACCACCACTACCATGCTGCTGCTACCATTGCCGACACCACCACCACTGCTGTCGGCGCTGCCACCATCACCATCTTCGTCGCCACCACCACCACCTCCACCACCATATCATTGCCAACACTGCAACCACTACTGCAGTTGCCACCACACTGTTGCTCCTGCTGCCACTGCTGCTACCACCACCCTATTGCCCTCACCACCACACCGCCACCACTACCCCACTACCGTCACCACCACACCGCCCCCACCATCATACCACACTGTGGCCACCGCCATTACACACAGCGGCCAAATTTTTAAATTTATAATATTAAATATATAACTTAATAACTATTATATAAAATTTATATTTTAATTGATAAAATCTTTCATTTTTTGCTCAAATATTTCGTCAAATTTGTTGTTTTATAATTTTTTATTTTTTATCTAATTTTTATTTTAGAAATACCAATCTTTCTAATAATATATAGTCATTTCTCATTAATTTTTTTTATTTTTTAATAAAAAATTGATGTATTAAAATTTATATTTTATAATTATAATTTATTTCTAAATTAGTTACAATAAAAATAATTTAATTGTATCTATTTTTAATTTTTTAAAAAATAATATATTACGACATTATGCATCAAATACAGTATACAATATTACAGGATAATACAGTTTTGTACCAAACACTGTATAATATAATATAGATTAATACTGTACAGGTTAATGCTATACAGACTAATACTATACAAATTAATACTATACATGTAATGCCCCTAATTATACCCTAGGAGAAATTCTAATCAATCAATGGTGTATTTAGAATCCGACTGTGCATGTAATGGATGCCACTGTAAGTAGAAACTTAATAGGTATTAGTTCCTAGGATAAGGGCCAAATTATCTTTTCATAATTGGACCTTGTGTGTTTAAAATTGAAAGAATGTGTAGTTGAAGGCTTAATTGAAAAGAGAAAGAGTAAGTTTTGGGATAAAAATAAGAAATAAAGGAAGTAGGAGGAGTGAAGTGCAAATTGGAAAGTAGAAAAAGAAATGACAAATAGGATAAAGGTAAGTATCCTAATCTAGAAATCTCATGAGAAAGGAAGAGCAAATCAAGGTATAAAAGGGACAGGTGGTTGGCCATGAGGGGGGTTTCAAAATATAGAAATTTCCGCTTCTTCCCTTAAGTTTTCTCTTTCAAAAAATACGGTGTTCAAGGTAGCTCAAGGAGTGTAGAGAGAGAAATTAGGGTTAAGCCCTAAAAAAGTAAGAATACTCTCCATTTTCTACGCCTTCTTTTCATATTGTGAAAGCTTGAATTGATATGGAAAATAAATATTTGCTTGTGAAATCTTATGTGTGGAGGAGAAGAAGAAGAAGCTAATAAGAGAGAGGAAGAGGGAATAGAAATGAAGAAAGAGAAAGTAACACAAACAAGGTATAGGAACTTTTTATGATGTGTTTGATTTTGGACGTTTGAGACATGCTTGTGATGTTCCTAGATGTGTTTTAGGTGAAAAATAAGCTTGATATAATGTGAAAACCGAATTGTGCATGTAGCCTAATGATATCTTGAGCTATAGTAATTAAAGTTGATAATTATAATTCGAGGTGAAACTAGACTCATGTATCTTCATTTTATATAAAAAACTCAAAATCCGAATCGATTTGCATAATAGTAAAATTTTATCTTGAACTTTGCTTGTGACCGATGCCCTGTCATTGGGAGTAGTCTGTGGTTTTTATAGAATATCTGGATATTTATAGGTCGTATTTGAGTGATTCTTAATATTTTGAAAACTAGAGACATAGGACTATAACTTTGTAGATGATACTTTCACTAAAAATGACGTTTAACAAGTCAAAAATGGCATAGAAAGCAAGATCGAAATTCTATCTTTGAATAGAATAGACCTCACGATTACTAGATTTTAGCTAATGACCGTGATGTAGTTCAACTTTCAGTCCATAATGTAAATGGAACCTATCTCACGGTCATCAGGTTTATCTAATGACCATGATCCCTTCTCGTGACCCAAGATCACGGTTACCAGCTTATAGGTAATAACCGTAAGGTAGTAAGTCCTTAGTCCAAAACCTAAATATAACCTATGTCACGGTTATCAGGTTTTGGGTGATAACTGTGATCCTTTTTCATGACTAAAGTCATGGTTACCAGGTTTTGATGCTGGCCGTGACCCTCCCATGACTCAATATGAATATAAATTTAAGACTCCAATAGGGATTTAACCATACCTAATTCTTTCTAAGCCTTGTGAGCCATCTTAAATATAATGTATATAGTAATATACAACATTAACCATGTGAAATGTATAAGGAATACAAGGTAAAGTTATAGTAATTGATATATGAAAATGTTTCCCTGAATATAATTGTATTATAATGATTATACACATGTGATTTTGGTTATGCCATGACAGTTAAAGAACAAAACTGTATTATTTGAGTTAACATATTATATGATGAATTGTATATTATAAATCAAATGATATATGAATATGATCATTTGCCTGCACATAGAACTTTGTAGTGGATAGATATGCATGCCTATAGGGTTACAGTCGTAGTTGTTATAGTCTGATCCCGTTTGGGTCCATATTATGTCCCATTGGGACCACAATTCTGATCTTGTTTGGATCCATAGATTTTATACTTTCGGGTATTTATATATTTGATACCTATGGGTATCCATAACACCCGTTATCCACATCCACACGACTTTAACACGCATTTAACAAAGTAAAATAAACAATTTATATTGATGATAAAGAATTGATTTGCCATTATGATTTATTATTATGCATAAATGGTACAAGACTAAATGTGACATATGGATTGATGTTATAATTTCCTTTCAATATTATAATTATTATATGTTGATTAATGTGATCATAGTAGCTTGATGTTAGTACTGTTTGTCATGTGCTTGGGGATGACCACTGTGAGTGGTTGTCCACATATTTGTTGTTCCTTGCTAAACTTTACAGCTTATCACGGAATTTTATCCATGTAGGTATAAGATAGATCTTCGCTTTAGGGAAAAAGCCAATACCAAATAGGAAGAGAAAAGTTTGATGTATGAATTGTATTACTTTTATCTTTCTGGTCATGAAATTCTTATGAAAGTAATGTAATGAACATGTTCTGTAAATAATAAGTCAAATATAGTAAATTGCATGACAGACAAACATATTATTATCATTATATGTATTATTTATTAAAAATATTAAAATAAATAATAGAAATCTGGATAGATTGGTGTGATCATTACAATACAGGCTAATATAATACAGTGAACCAAATGTGCCCACATAGCATAACAATATTTTTCATAAAAACCTTTAAAATATTAAATAATGTTAGCATAGTAATCACGTTTTGTTATAAAAAGAAAAAAAGAAAAAAAAATTAATATTGTTTTAAAAAAACAATTCAAAACATAATAATGTGTAAACTATAAATGGTAAATTGATAGATTTATTTTATATAGTTCAATCTTATTATCATCATTGCCATATATTCATTTCATTTTTAGGATTGATTGAGCAGTTACAATAAGTATAGTAATATTAATTAGTAAAACTAAAAACAAAAATAAGAATAGTGAGGAAGAGAGAGATAGTGGGGCCTACACCCACTCAAATTCCATAAGAAAGTACTGAGAAAATGAAAAAACATTCTGAAAATCCAACAAAAATCTGTTTATTTACAGAAAACTGTTCCAATATTTAAAAAAAAAATTTCCCAGAAAACATAAAACAAATATCATATTTATTTTAGTCAATTTCTAAAATATATAATAGAAAATGAATTTTTTATTTTTCTAAAATAAAGAAGGAATTAAAAAACTAATAAAAAATATTTTCTAAATTTTCTGAAAAATCTTAATACATACACACACATATATATATGTATGTACATATGTACATACATATACATGCATATGTATATGTATGTATTTGTATGTTCATACATACATAAGTATATGTATGTGTATGTATATGTAGTACATGCATACATATATACACATGGATATGTTTATATATGTATATATATACATGCACATATGCATATACATACATATACATATACATATATATATATATATACACACACATACACACATACATATATATATGCATATACATATACCTATATATGTATACGCACACATATATATATGTATATGTATGTATGTATGTATGTACATATACATATGCATTTATGCGGCAAAACACATTCTTAGGTCCCTGAACTTTTACGTTTTTCTACATTAAGTTCTTGTACAAAAAAAATACATATTAGGGCATTTTACTTTTAATTTATTCCACATTAGATCATTTTACTTTTAATTTATTCCACATTTAATCTTTATGCGGCGGAGTTGATGAGTGTGAACAGCACGCTCCGTTGCATAAAGATTTAATGTCGAATAAATAAAAAGTGAAAGAACATAATGTAAGATTTTTTTTTGTACAAGGACTCAATGCAGAAAAATCTAAAAGTTCAGGATATGCATATACATATATACATACATGCATATACATATATATGTATACACATACACATATATATGCATACGTAATGCATATACATATGTATGTATGTGCATATATACACATATATATGCATATACACGTACCTATGCATATACATATACATTTGCATGTATGCACTTGCATATACGTATACATACACATACACACACGTGTGTGTGTGTGTATATATATATATATATATATACACAAAAAAAAATAAACACTTTGCTTTTCTATTTATTAATAAATGGATGTATTTTTTTAATTTTTTTATAAAAATAAATATTTTAATTTTTTTTAAAAATATAAAATAGAAAAATATTTTATGTAAATAAACACACTCAAATAGTTTTTAAAACACTAAAAAATTTCTATTATTTTTTCAAAATACATTATTACTAAAAAAAAGTCCCCCTCAGTTCTACTTTATATTTGGGCTATAAAGTGTTCCTTGGTTGTATGACCCAAATCAAAATAATCTCGGTCCAAGAACGGCCTAAACATTTAATTGTCAAAACGGCATAACGTTTCTTGGCGCAAACTCGTATTTGTTGTCGTTTGCTGAATTGACGTCCCATTGTTTTAGTTTGCTCAAATTTATAGGCCTCTATCTGTATTCTATAAGATTATGATTTGTAAATCTTCAAATTAAATTCAACTGCTTGTCTAATTAAATATAGACCAAACGAATTATAAAGAATTTCATCTTTATGTTTGAAGTGGGATAGAAAAATTAAAAAAATAATGATTTAATTAAATAAAACGTTTAATTAATATATATATATATACATATATATATATATATATATTCCATAAATTAATTTGTATTTGATACTGTAAACATTGAATACTAAAAAATCTCTTTCTTTTTTTCCTTTGCTAGAGAACACTAAAAAATCTTAAAGCTGTAATGAATTGATTTTAAAAAATATTTTTTTTGACAGAATTTAAAAAATTATATATTAACTTGCCAAAAAGTATAAGTTATTAAGATTCTTTAATTACAATTAAATGATTAATAAAATGAATCCGCTCCGTGTGCTCTAACGACATGTCGTATATGTTTGATCGAAAATCCAGATTCTCACTCCGGCGGATGGTTATATCTCCTTAGCCATTTGTTGCCTTGCACCTTCTGGGCTTCATTTTGATATGTTCAAAAATCTTTAGCGCAATAAACCCCAAATTTGATTTACGCAAATCGAAACTCTACGCCTGAAAAATCCCAAACCGCATAATTTTAATTTCGCGGCTTCAAATCAGAAAACCCTAACCCTAAATTTCCAACTTCATGGCATCGAGGAAAAAACAATCAGAAGGAATCGCTTTACTCTCCATGTACAACGATGAAGACGATGAAGATATGGAAGATCTCGACGACCAACAACAAGAAGAACATGAAAAAGAAGAGCAAGGGGAGCTTCGGGAAGAGCAGAATGACTATATAGAATCAAACATAACGGAACTTGATTCATTTAACGATGCAATGGTTACTGATGAATTAGCTCGTGAAGCTGCGGCGCCCGTTCTCAATCAGAATTCCACCCCTAAAGATATCCCTTTGCGGCCTACGACGCCGCAGCTGCCTCAGATTCCGGTCTCATTGTCGCCGCAGCAACAGCAACAGCAACAGCAACAGCAGCAAAGGGTTTTTAGTTCGGAGAGGAAGAGAAGTGGAAGAGGGAGGCTTACCATTGTGGACTATGCTCATGATGAAGTTGCTATGTCTCCTGAACCTGACGTACGCCATGCTATCTGTCATCAATTCCTTTATTATTTTTTATGATGAGTTCTGTTCTAAGTGCCCGTTATTCATTCTGTGATTAATTACAGGAGGGAGAATTTTACAAGGATCCTCAAACTGCTAATGGTACGCGTGATACATTTTTTCTATTTCTATAGTGTTTAACATTGAGGCTTTTTAGTTTCGGCACTTTAAGATTCCCATAATGGATTGACTATGCTTTTTTCGATGTCCAGTTTCCTTTTGTTATGATACTTATTTAGGCTGATTGCATTTGTAGATATTGTGAATTTTGGACACTTCTAACTTGGGAGCTTATCTGCAATTATTTAGTGCTCGTAGTTGTAGAAATTAGGATAGCTAGGAAACTCAGAAGCAAAATGTCATTGCTAGCAAGTATGATTGGAATATTCAAGGACTCCCTGAAGGAGAAATTTTTGAGTAAATGCCTCGCTTTGGGCACCTGAAACCAGATTAGTGCCAAATTGGTTTTCTGAGCAGCTGCTAGTTTCGATATCTACGTAATGAAAATTGAGTGTGACATAAGGGAAGTTTTTATTTCTTGTTGCTGGGTGCATTTGTAAGAAAATAAAGATATTACTTTTTTATTTTTTGCCTTTCTGTATTCTAAGGATAGTTATGTCTCAGTTTTTATTTATGCTTATTATATTATAATTTTTTTCTGTGCATGAACATGGAAATCAAAAGGAAAGTCTTAGTTGCATTAAATTGTTTGGAAAACATTCTCTCAGAACTGTGTCTTGAGGTAGACTGGGTGTTGGGCAACTTTTGAGAGTTTGCAGAGGCAGTTACTTAAGTTAGGGCTTGTAGAGACTTTGATAATGTGGTCAACCATAGGATGACATGTTAGTGGTCTTTCATTAGGATGACCATTATCAAGTACTTATAAAGATCAGTATTTGATAGATGGAGTCCTGATGTGCAAATCAAAGAAAAAGATCAAGCAGGCTAGATTAGAGCTCTCGTTATTTACTATTTCTAATTATATGTACCTCTTAATGCAACTTTTAATTCTTATGTAGCAGGTGAAGGTCAAGAGAAAACTCCTCCAGGAAATGTTCAGGTTTTAACCCCTAACGTTCACACAACTTCTCTATCATCAGAACATTTAGAAACATCACAGCTTGATGAAATGAATAATACTGATGTTCAATCGGAAGCTGCAGAAAATGGGGGTCCTGCTAGTGCTCTTGCAGAAAATGATGATCCATTAGATAAATTTCTTCCTCCGCCACCAAAAGAGCAGTGCCCAGAGGAGCTGCAAGTAAGGGTTTTTTATTTTATTTTATTTTATTTTAATCTTCTTCAGTCATATTGCCTTCTGCTTTTGATGTTTATCCTGTACTTCTTACTATAACTTGTTTGGTAGCATATTAGGTAATGCTCTCCACAGATTGCCTTCTGCCTTTGATGTTTAGCATATTAGGTATTGCTCTCCACAACCATGCATGCACACAAAAAAAAAAACACACTCTCTCTCCTCTCCATTGTTGTATAACTGCTGACTGGTCTTGTCAACTTGCTTATATTTGCCAAACTAAGGTTGTGATTAAATGATATTGTCATAAAACTGTTGAAGCTATGTTTTCTTGTAATCAGCTGCCTGTTTTAGCTTAAGATAATTATGTGACGTGCAATTGAGAACTTCATTTCATCATCTGTTAGGACGTTTTACATGCTATTATTTTTATTCCCTCTTCCTATTTTGTTTCTTGTAGAGAAAAATAGATAAATTTATTTCTTTAAAGAAGGTTGGGAGAAGCTTCAACGCTGAAGTCCGCAACAGAAAGGACTACAGGAATCCTGACTTTTTGCAGCATGCGGTGAGGTACCAGGAAGTTGATGAGATCGGATCTTGCTTCAGTAAAGATGTATTTGATCCTCATGGATACGACTTGAGTGACTTCTGCAATGAAATAGGTTATTGGCTATTTTTCTGCGATTTCCTCCTTTTCTTATAACATGCAACTTTTGGGGTTTCTTTGATCAAGATATAGTATAATCTAATGTGAGTTTCATTTGCTTTCTGAGCATTTTTGTAATTTGCTGAAATAGAATGTTTTTGTGGCTTATGAGCAATAATTGTCCAGAAGATTCCCCTGCAATGTCACTTTTTTCTGGATAGTTAATAAAAGTTAGTTTGGAAGCTACGGAACTATCATAAAGCAAATAATTTTCAGAATTTTGGAAATTCCTCTTTTCTATATCCTATGTTTAAACTTCCGTAACCTGGCTTGATGAAAGACTTGCTTAGATATAACCTTGACATTGTTTTGCTTTATATGTTGTCTGGACATGGGTACAAGTAGGACACATACTTATTGCAAACCTTGTTACGCATAAAATATCTTCAGAACTTACTCCTTATGTTTTGAGTATTGTACCCAAACTTGACTTCCCTTCATCTTAGGTTTTTCACATGTCTTCTGTGGGTACCTTGCTGTGAAGCAAAATTTGGGAAGCAGGGGGGCTTTCATCTGTAGAATAAAATTTCTCTTTATGCATGAATTTTATTGTTTGCCAATTGTTTTCATAGTCATTCTTGATTCATTTTCTAAAGTACAATTTATCAATTTCCTTGTCTTTGTGAAACAGAGGCTGATATGAGACGGGAAAAGGAGAAGAAGGAGCAAGAGTTGAAGAAGAGTCCTAAGGTTGAATTTATTTCTGGCGGCACTCAGCCTGGACAAGTTGTGCCACCATCAAAGTTTAGCTTGCCTATTCCAGGTCCAAAACCATCATTTTGTAAACTGCACTGGATGCCATTAGCTTTAGAAGATCTTCTATCTTTTGAGTGTATTTTTTTTCTCTGGTAATGCTCTGAAATTTTGTTATATTGCTGTTTCAGTTGCTTCTGCAGCTTCTAGCGGGGTGTATTCTGCATCAACTGCAGCTGATGCTGTTGTTCGGGATGGTAGACAGAACAAAAAGTCAAAATGGGATAAGGTTTAGTATCTTTGCATACAGTCTATATATGCTATATTCCTGTAAGATAATTCTTGTGTTATTGAATCACCATTTTGAGATTCCTATTTGTCAGGTTGATGGTGATGGAAGAAATTCTCTACCACCTGGTGGACAGGATTCTATAGCTTCAGTAGCAGCCCATGCAGCTCTTCTATCTGCAGCTAATGTCGGTGCTGGTTACTCAGCTTTTGTGTAAGTTCATTTTGCCTTTTTATGAAGTCTTTTGATCCCCTTTTGCTCGGTGAAATATCTTAGCTAGAACAAAATCTCTTTTGTCTTGGGAGCATTTGTGGGTGTGGATGTTTTGTGAAAAGGGGGTGCAGTAAGAGTTTATGTTTTCTACGGAATGAACTGCCAGCTTGTTTTCAAGCATTGTTGACGAGCATAAACAATTTATTGTTAGCATGGCAAAACAACCTACACCCTTTGTTTTTTTTCTAAAATGTATGTATGTTGGCCAGGAGAACATTGGGTTATAGTTAAGTAATCTTGAGTCTTTATTGAACCACAGCCAACATTTGTTTTGGCAGTTCACAGTTTTATGTTTTGCTTTGCATATGTGGGTAGTGGGCTATTGTATGAGTTTTTCTCGTTACCAGCTCTTTGATTTCTTTTCTTTTTTATTTGTTCTCGACATACTTACCCCCAAAGCCTGCAATGCAGGAAGCCCTTAATTTTTGTGAATTTAATTATTTTATAGCTCAAGTGAAGTGAGCCTTGTATATGCTGTCCGCACACGCTGTCCTTAAATTGAAACCTAGCCTGGCAATCTCATAATGTTAACAAGTTTTATCACCAGTGGTTGTGATATGGAGGTTTCTTATGGCATTTGTTTGATATGTTTCTGATTCTTAGTGGATGTGGCAAGAAAATTCAAAGATATATTAGATTAGTTTATTGGTTGTTATTTTTAACTTTCAGAAAAAGGAATTATTGCAGAAAGTAACATTTTTCTTTTTTAATGGTTAATGCTGCTTGAGATCGTACTAGCTTTTTTGCTATTTCAACCCTCTGGATTATAATTAATATGGTTGTGCATGGCTTTATTGAGGGAAGAAATTTACTATGCATATTCTAGAAAGGGGTAATAGTTGACAATGCGCTCTGGTTGGTGTTAGAAAAAGGTCAAATGTTTATGTTGTGTGAAAGCGTCAACTTCAACATTAGGTTTGAATATTTATTAATAATTTCATCTAGGTTAAATGTCTTATCATGTCTCTTCTATTATCATTTGCCATGATTACTGTGATTAGAAAAATTAGATATTGATGATATGCGCCAAGGGGGATGAGGATGACTGATAAGAATATCATTCAATATGTTCAATTTAGCTTTCAGTTTCAGACATTGTTTATGATTTAATAATTAAAAACTAAAATTGCAGGCAGCAGAAAAGGCGGGAGGCAGAAGAAAGAAGATCTGGTGAGAAGAAGTTAGAAAGAAGATCTTGAGCCCCCTCACTTAACCACTAAACAACCATCTGGGGGAAGTGATATAGGAACTTTCGCTTCCACATATTTTTACTTCCTAATTTCTACAAAAGAAAATCATAGTCAAAGTGTGGTTTACAGCAACCTTTGTAATTTTGATATATGAGGTTCAATGTAACATAGCAAACAACATGAGCTCAATATTTTCTTGTATAAGTTTATTAGCTGAAATTTTTGGTTGATACATTTTTGCATTAAGCCCTACATGTTTATGTAGGTCTAAAGCAAATCAAGTGTTGGTGTTCAAAAAGTGAACTTTATGGATTGCAGCTTTCCCCGTCTCCGGTGGTGAGTTCAGTTCCCTAAAGCCTTTTCCCTCTAAAAGAAAGCCAAATTTTCCATAAAACATGGACCCAACAAGAAACATTGCCATCAGAAAAGTGATCCTTTTGGACTTATTGTTAACAATATGAACTCAACTCGCTACCAATCCTCTGTTGTTTAATTCAAAATCAACCTTTTGCGAGCATAGTCCAATATAGTAGCCGAAAGTGGTTTGTGAAATAATTCATAAGGTTAAAAAGAATGCCTTTTGGACGGTACCTTCACATAATGTTCCTTAACAGTCCTTTCTTCATTTTTTTTATCCAGTACATAATACATTCCTTGGTATCAAAAGATTGAAAGTTAAAGAGAACTCAGACATAATAATTTACATCTACCAAAAATTTTAAGGTGATTTTAAAATTCATTATCTTGCTGATTACTTCCTATATTGTTAGAATTTCACAGTCGACATTTCTTTTGCTCAGTTAGCATATCATGATTCATGATATGATAGTCGATTTGTTGTGAAAAATTCTTCACGTGACTCGTGGATGTAGGCATGTAGCTATGGTTTCTATAGCATAGAACCGGTGTTGAGCAGAAGCAATATATAACATGGTGTTTTAATTAATACTTTATGATTAAAAGTGTCTCATATTTTGCATAACTATTAAATATAAATTTAAAAAAATAATAAAACACTTCCATAATAGCAAATAAATCAAGTAAAAGTCTTAATTAGTCTAATTGCCACATTCACACAGCTTTTATAATAATAATTTTATAGTTATATTATTTTCATTATTAAATAACGTGAATAAATACGATATTGTAAACTTTATTAAGATGAAAACGGAAAAGGACAAAGAAATACGACGAGCAAAATGTGAAATGCTTCATTAATAAATAAAAGTAAAGAAAGGGCTAAAAAGGGATTATGTGTTTTGATAAAAGAAAATGAAATCGAAGAATGTGTTGTTGAGAATTAAGCCGGGGAAAAAAACAAGTAAAAGGACGAAAAATATTTAGTAGATGTTGAGAGTGGGATTTGAACCCACGCCCTTTCGGACCAGAACCTTAATCTGGCGCCTTAGACCAACTCGGCCATCTCAACGTGTTGATCATTTTTACTTATGAATTATAATATTCTATTAAGAAGATATTCAATCAAGCGAAACTAAACCTTTTACAGGTAGAAGATTATCAGAAATGAGTAAATAAATTACCCAACTTATATATATAATTACTCGCTTTTTATGAAAATTTGTAAATTATTCTAAATTCAACATTTGTAAATGGTTTTGCTGAGATTATGGAAACCGTTCTTCAGCACATGAATGAATAACTGACACTTTCCATGGCTAACTAAGTTTTTCTTTTTGGTAGATATTAAGGAAATTTTTCACCTTATTATATAAATAGATTATCATAAACTTGGGATTTAACATGATGCCAGCGATGAAATTTTTTTAGTTAAGTGAAATTTATGTACTTTTTATAAATAATCAAAGACAAAAAAAAAATAAATTTTTGGTTTTTTACTTTAAATATGCAACTATTTATATATAAAAATAATTAATTTTTATATTACAAATCATTATGTATATATATATATAATCCAACTGAGTGGGGAAAAGGGGTATTTAATTTTGACTATCATATCCTATATATATATATATATAGATATACATACTGAAAGTTGGTCGGTCAGTTAAATTTATGTCTCTGATTTTTCTTCAAATAATAAATAATTAGAAATAACAAAAACATTGAAGAAATTAAAGGTAAAATCTAATAGCCATATACGAATCTGCAAATGCAGAGAGTGAAAGAGAGAGCTCAGATTTCTAGAATGTTTGTCTTTCATGGAAATATAGACGTTGAAGATTCATTCGTACACTCCTCACACGTTGCCTCCAACTCAGCCCTAATTTCCTCTCTTTCACATATTTACTCTTTATTTTATTCTCTACTTTATCTGCATTTTATGCTTAATTATTTCTTGAAAAATACTTCTTTGGATAGATGGAAAAAAATACTTTTAAAAAGAACAATAATAATCCTCCTATGTTTGGTTTAGCGCTTGATTAAACAAGAAAATCTAATTAAACTAATTTATATACTAACAATTATCAAAGAAATGGCAAAATAAATTGTTTATTAATTATTTTCTGACATTTGTTTTAGTTTTAGTACCTTTTTTCTCATACGTGATAATTAAATTTTGTTTGCATTCATATACTCAGTTAATTGTCAACCTTTTTTTCTCCCAGTTTTTTGGTAAATTTCGTCAACAATTTCATTATTCTAAAATATTTAAAAAAAAATAAAAGGAAAAAGTAGCCTTTTATTTACTTGGATTTATAAATCCCACTAGCTAATTCGAAAAGAATCCTCCCTTAGGGTCCATGCAAAGGTTCGTAGATCATCACGTAGTGAATTGTGGGATCTTCATTCCATGCCAACTTTATTGTTTTCTTTATCTTTTTTAATGCAAAGTTTTTATAAAGTTCATCTACGTACCTAAAGCAATGCGTACGTGTTCATATATCTCTATATTATTCACGGTATAATATATAAACATGTATTTCATTGGTGGTCTGATCTTAAAGATTGAATAAATACAATTACATTCATTGATTGATGGAAAGATTTTGTATTCTATTAATATGTTTTAGAATTTATTTTTTTTTGTTTTTTATTTCCAAAATTAAATAAAATAAAGTAAAAAAAATACTAAATTAAAACCTAAGAAAAAATAATAATAAATTCAATGGATGGTGTAGAGATGATGTTACAAGTCAAACACTACTTGTAAAATTCATGCCAACACTTGTAATCTAAACCTATTTCATTTTTTGACTTAGGGGTGAGTATTAACCGGCTAATATATACATGAATAAAAATAAAAATAATTCATTAATATCGATTTTTTAAAATTATTAATTATTAATCAGTCCGTTACATTTGATTAATCAATCCATCGATTTTGATTTTTCGGTTTATTAATTAATATTTTTTGGTTAACTATTAAAATTTTTAACATAAAATTATAAAAAATAGATAAAATTTAATTCAATTTCAAATGTGCAAAGTAATTTAATATAAAAATTACAAAACAAACATAATTTACTAGCTAAAATTTATGTTCTATAAATTAACAACTAATATTATAAAATAGATTTGATATTTGTTGGAAATTAATATGTTTGATTCTAAGTCAAATAAAATTTTGGATAATATTAAATGTTATAATATAAACTCTAAAATATAATAAAATGTAATTAAATGCTATTAAATAAAATATAAACATCAATATATGATAAAAATTAACATATATAAAAGTTAATCGGATACTATATATAAATATTACTATATAATTAAAAAGAATGACATAATATAAATTTAGTTTAAAATATTATATAAATTTTATAGAAAAATATAAAAAAATTAAGATATATATATATATATATATATATATATATATATATATATATATATATATAAACCGATTAACCATGAATTAACAGTTAATCGGTACTTAAAAATATAAAACATAACCATTAACAAAAAATTTAAAAATTAAAAATTATAATCGAGTCCATCGAATTTGTTAACCGTAAAAATCCATTCGATTACAAATCAATTTTAAGTTAACTATATTTTCAATTTTTTCCCTCCTTCTCGAATTATTTTAATTTATTATTTTTTACTCCTAAGGTAAAAAGTAAAAACTAAAAATTTAGATTTAATTATCAATATATCAAACTTTTTTCCACTAAAAAAATACATATATTTGTGAAACCTTCTTATTTCATACGTATTATTACCCCACATTTTGATTTTTTTTCTTTTCCTTTTTTGGTAATAAATCTGTAAAATTATTATAGAAGTATAGTTGGATGAATTTATTATAAAAACAGTACCAGCACTAAGCAACGGTAACATTCATTTTGGCAGTTCCTTAAAGGGTAGTTTAGGAACTATAGAAAAAAGTTAACGGCAACTTTAGTCTAGTATATTTTTTTGCAAAATCAAAAAGCAGCAAAGCACAGAGAACAGGGAAGATAAGAACTCTATACAAAGCAAAGTTTAGTGGGCGGCAACTGACCATTTTTCCCTCTCAATTTGCATTCTATCTTACCCTCTTCCCTTTATCTCTCTCTACTTTCTTTAAAGCTTTTTGCTTTTCTTCTCTTTTCTCATTAGGTTTTGATCAAATTTTCTTGCTTACACAAAACGAAGGCAAGACCTTCAGCTATCCAGTCTATTCTTTGATTCATTTAGTATATACCCACTTGAGTTTAGTGTCATAGGAAGAGTTTTGAAGAAGATTTAAGCAATGGCATCTGTAAAACCTGAAGAGATTAGTCATCCACCAATGGATCAACTTCAAGGTTTAGAGTACTGTATTGACTCTAATCCGTCATGGGGTATGCCCATTTCTGCTCTGTTTTTTTCATTCTTTTTGTCCTTCCGTTGAAACTTGTTTTTGGGTATGTGTATAACCTTTTGACCTTTTTCTTTTAAATTTTGTGTATGTGAGCAGGAGAAGCGATAGCTTTGGGCTTTCAGCATTACATTTTGGCGCTAGGAACTGCTGTTATGATTCCATCATTTCTTGTTCCTCTGATGGGGGGTGACCATGTGAGTCCATTTTTTTTCTTTCCTTTCTTTTTCCTTCAATTGTTTGTATATCGATGTCTTGGCATTTGATATATTAAAAGATATGGTGACTGAAATTTTCCTTCTTTTAATTATGTTTTTCATCAATATATAACTCGTTTTTTCTTTTGCTTGGTGATTTTAATGGCCCAGGGTGACAAAGTAAGGGTGGTACAGACTCTGCTATTTGTAGAGGGGATTAATACGCTACTTCAAACACTATTTGGAACGCGTTTACCGACCGTAATTGGTGGGTCTTATGCATTTATGGTCCCTATCATATCAATAATTCATGACCCTTCCTTTATGAGCATTGCAGACAATCACGAGGTTAGTCTAAATTTTCCCCCCTTCCCTTCATTTTCACCTTCAGTAAAGTTGGATTCCATTTGTGAGAATATCGAGAGTTCTTTTTAGTCAATTTATGTGTGTCCCACCTGCTTAATTAGCTATATTTGCTGTCAAGTAGTCAAACATGGTTGAAGACATTTTAAGGCAATGGGGTAATCATTTTTTTTCCGAATGTAAGTCATTGACCAATTAATTATATAATTGCATTTAGTGATTGCTTGTGGGGTTTCCATTTAGTAACTGCTGATCATGGGCAAGTTTTGATTTTTTAAACAATTTGGAAAATTTGGTGGCGCAGAAGCAGTCATTACATTATAGATAACAGATCTTGACAAAGTGTTCTATTAAGATAGTTTTTGTTCTCTTACTAATGGTCCCTACTTAGCTACTCGTGCTATTCAATTACATGCCAATTTGGAGGAGTGCTACGAACTTGTTAGTCATTAATGTAAAATGAACTAATGGTTTTATTATTTTATATTTGTTTATGTAGAGATTTCTTACCACCATGAGAGCAGTGCAAGGTGCTCTAATAGTATCATCAAGCATACAAATAATTTTGGGGTACAGTCAGCTGTGGGCCATTTGTTCCAGGTACTACTATTTCTCTCAAGTGAATCTCAGTGTCATGCTTAAAGCAAAAAAAATTCTGCTTTACAGGTTGCTGATTTATTGAGCTTATTTTTATAAATAATTTCAGGTTTTTTAGTCCACTTGGAATGGTTCCAGTCATTTCGTTAGTGGGTTTTGGTCTGTTTGATAGAGGCTTCCCTGTGGTAAACTGACAGCTTTTGACGCCATTGTTTTAATTCCCATTTTTGCAATGTTTTTCTTATGTGTGAAATTGCAAAATATCAGGTCGGACGGTGTGTGGAGATTGGCATTCCAATGCTTATCCTATTCGTATCCTTCTCTCAGGTGTGTCACACGTATTCTCTTGTATCATTTATAATTGTGTGGTCATGGATCCGTATGCTCTGGTGTTTCCTTTATATTTATGATCCAAAGAGACCACTTTGGGCATTATCAATAACAAAACCAGGGATTCTTTCAAATTCAGCGATTAAAAAAAAACCAAAATTCAAGACTACCTCTTGAAATTCGTTTCTAATAGAGTTTAGCACACTTCCGATAGAGATTTAGTTTTATAGGAGTTGTCATATAGTAGGATTCTTTGTTTGTATACCTAAAAGCAAATGGTCAAAATTTTCCTCAAAAAATTCTTGATACAGTTTTCGAATTTGTTTACCTGTTCCAAGTTATGCTCTTCATTTGTTCAAATGGTCAGTAAGTATATGTAGAGACCAATTTTTCTAATTTTGTTTGAATTTTGTCTGTGTTATGGATAGTATTTGAAGAACTTTCAGATGAGACAATTACCAATATTGGAGCGGTTTGCTCTTATTATATCAATCACAGTGATATGGGCATATGCACACCTTTTGACAGCCAGTGGAGCATACAAACATCGACCAGAGCTTACTCAACTTAATTGTCGAACTGACAGGGCCTATCTCATTTCTTCTGCTCCATGGTTGGTAGCTTATCTTTTGGACTAATATATAACTACAAATAGTACTACTAGAATTTGCACGTTTCTAATTTATGCTGGAGGGGTGAGAATAGAATCTTAACACGTGCCTTAGGACTAGAAGAGGTTGTTTTCTTATGGAAAACAAAATTTTAATTTGGAACTAGTCCAAGCTTAGGAAAATTGAAAACCGGGATGGATTTCGATAAGGAAATTGAATTAAGATTTTAGCATTGTCTGACTCCTGCCACTTTGCATTCATCAGGATAAAGATCCCATACCCTCTTCAGTGGGGTGCTCCTACTTTTAATGCTGGTCATTGTTTCGGAATGATGGCTGCTGTTATAGTCTCATTGATTGAGGTACTTTCACTAACTACATTGTCAAACTTACTCATTCTAAAAGGTCATGAAACCAAAACTGAACTTAGCATATTATATTGCAGTCAACAGGAGCATACAATGCTGCATCACGTCTAGCAAGTGCCACACCGCCTCCTGCTCATGTTCTTAGCCGTGGCATTGGCTGGCAGGGCATTGGGATCCTTCTGAACGGACTCTTTGGAACATTGAGTGGCTCCACTGTCTCTGTGTAAGTATTTGAGATAAATTTCCTTCATTTGTGGGTTCACATTCTGGAAGTTAATTCAGTCACTAATAGTGGAGAAAAATAACAGAGAAAATGTGGGCCTGCTTGGAAGTACTCGTGTTGGCAGCCGCAGAGTTATCCAAATCTCAGCTGGTTTTATGATATTTTTCTCGATGTTAGGTGAGTGACTGCTAACTATGGTGTGCTAAATATTTGATGCATTCTCTTACACGGATTTATATGCATCTTAATTTGCTGCAGGAAAATTTGGAGCTTTATTTGCATCAATACCCTTCCCTATATTTGCTGCAGTATATTGCGTTTTGTTTGGTCTTGTTGGTGAGTGTGTGCCTCGTTATAACTCATTTTCTTATCTAATTTAGTAATGTCTTTGTTCTAATTAGATCTGACTTTCACATAATTCAGCTTCTGTGGGATTGTCATTTTTGCAATTCACAAACATGAACTCAATGAGAAACCTTTTCATTACTGGTGTTGCCTTCTTTCTTGGTTTGTCTGTCCCTGAATATTTCAGGGAGTACACATCGAAGGCTTTTCATGGTCCAGCACATACAAGAGCTGGATGGGTAATTTTCAAAACAAATTACTTGTAGTTACTGGCTAACAGGTTCATTTATTTCTTTGATGAGCAGTTCATGATTTGTTTCTTTGGTTGCAGTT
Organism: Excoecaria agallocha; assembly: GCA_037975025.1. Taxonomy (NCBI): domain Eukaryota; kingdom Viridiplantae; phylum Streptophyta; class Magnoliopsida; order Malpighiales; family Euphorbiaceae; genus Excoecaria; species Excoecaria agallocha. The sequence continues at coordinate 34,999,162 of CM075810.1, read as the reverse complement.
CAATGATTTCTTGAATACCATCTTCTTCTCATCCCCAACTGTGGCACTGATTGTTGCTGTGTTCTTGGATAATACACTTGAATACAAGGACAGTGCCAGAGACAGGGGAATGCCATGGTGGGTTAAATTCCGCACATTCAAAGGAGACAGTAGAAATGAAGAGTTTTATACTCTTCCTTTCAATCTTAATCGTTTCTTCCCTCCATCTTAGCTCTCATGACCAGAGGAAAAAAAAAAGTTAAGGAAAAACATCATTTCCAGATAAGGATTTCTTTGGTAAATGGATCTGCAGTGAAGAAGAGGATTGTCTTTTAGCAGAGAAATGACACCTTTGCTCTGCTCTGCTCTCTCTCTCTCTCTCTCTCTCTCTCTCTCTCTCTCTCATCGATTGTATGTATAATGCATGGCTATTTCGGGTTAATTGAAGTAATTTATTTGATTTCATTGTCTCCTGCTTTTTCAATGATTCTAAATAGATCATTACAAATGCAATTTGAGAGAAGCTAGTTTATCATTGACAAAATGGCAGTTATTATTTTCCATGTGGCCACAACAATTGGCAGAAGAAAAAGGAATGTAACAAGTGATAATGGTACAGAATCTCATTGAAGATTTGTATAACTCGTGCAACTGATGTATGTACAGCCATCAACTTGAATGAATGAATGACAACACCAGTCCATCAGCAAATCCCTTGAGCACACGCAGTCACTTAAGATTGCAGTTGGCTGATGCAAATGAGTGAGAAAACAATAAAAGGAATCTGTTCGAGACAATTAAATTATACACATAATATGCAGATGCTAGCTGGATTTGCTCATGCATTCTGGGCACCTTGGTTGTCTATAAATGCTTCGACCAAAACTCCTTACATGCACCCTTTGACCTTCTTCAATCATCTTGCTTACTCTATCTTCAAAAGTATTCCATCCTATGGTACTATTCTCATACAAAATTGCTGCTAGCCTCTTTTTGTTAGGCCGCAAAGTAGGGGCATGTCCGCCACCATAGTAAGTCCGGAAACCAGACACCAGGGAAGAAAGTTGGCTCCCAGAAACAGTCATGGCAAACACATCAGAAGTTGCACAGGCAATAAAGTCTAATGCAGCCATCTGCATTTAAAGAAATTCTCTATAAAGTTATCAAACAAAATGTTGCGAGCGAAAGAATAGCAAACTCTAAGAGAGCTAAGAATACTTTTTACCTGTGAAGAGAAATTCCTAAATGGTGCAAGTTCGTCAGATGTGAGGAGAGTTTCTTTCGTGACTACATTGGGATAGAGACTAGTGAAAGGATACATCCTAGATTTTCCACCATAAATATGAGACCCAGCAAGATATATGTAAGTTCCATGCTTGAACCCAAGGCCAGCAAGAACAAGTGCAGCTTCTTCAGGTGTCAATGGACATCTTCCTAGCTTTCTTAGCTCTGATGGAGAGAGGGGCCTGTGAGCATCATTAGAATGATTGATAACTTTAAAGTCAAAATTTTGACCATCACAATAGTGTACAAAAAGGAAAATAAGTGAACTATACTTTGAGTTTTTCAAACGTTCAACAAGCAGAGGGAAATGACTTTCTCTGTAGGCTTCAAGTTCCCTTTTCTCATCTTCTCCACCTCCAAATTCACATATGGAATATGCAATCATGTCCACTTCAAACCTCAGGTGTAAAGCAAGATATTTATGTGGGCCTCTTGATGGATCATTCATTATAGAGGGGCTGTCAGGCATAAACTGTCCAAGCAGTCGTTTGTCTAACATACTGAGTGCAGAATCATATTTCCTCATCCTTCTGATCAACAGTGAACCAACTTGTTGAATTTTTGGCACAAACTTCAATGCATGGAAGTTACATTTGCACCTTAACTTCTGCAAAATATTATCATGACATCAGAAAGCCAACTCAAATAAGGGAACGACTCTCGCAAAGTTTGCTTTCACAAGATGCCTTTACCTGAAGTTCAGAAGGTACCGGATCAAAGCCAAGTCGATTCCCAAATCCAAGAAAGTGAACAATTCCATTCCGCAATAGAACAGGAAGTACTTTTTCAAGATAATCAATGGGCTTTGCCTCCTTAGCAATATCAGCATCAGTAAACTGATAAAAAAAAAAGGTAAATATTGGAGCTTAAAATGACGTTCCTGGCAGTGTATTCATATAAAGTAGGTAGAAACCAGAAAGAACTACATACTTGACTACAACTTGCTTCAACATCTAAGGATTTCAAATAAGAAGGAAGCTCCTTTACAATATTTATTTCATTCTCCATGATCTTCATAAAGTAGTCCTCTTGGTAGATATCCCCGAACTGGCTGCATTTTCAACAACCCATTAATCACTTGGAAGTAGTTGGCAACTAGTTATGATGGTTCTTGACTGACAACAAAAAATGCTATTCTTGATTTGCTGAGGAAGCAGGATGACAGAAACTGAGTGCCAGTTATGACATGATTAGCTTACTAGCTCATGGTTAAATAAAAACATTTTCACATCCACACTAGCTCATCGTTTTTGCTGTAATTTCAAGTAAGATGCTATCTCAACTGTCACATATTTGTTACTTTATTATTTTTACTCTACAGAACATTTTAAATCTATTATTGTTATTATGCTGCAGAAACAACATAAAATGAATTTCTATATAGAAACCACATATTCTCTTTGACTCTCTTTTCAGAGTCCTTTTGTCTTTCACTTGCAGCAGTTGTTTGCTATCAGTCTCAGCTCATATTTAGCCCTGGTCGGAACCCGATTTGGGCTGCATTACTAACAAATCGGGTAGAAACCACATATAGAACAATGAAGAATCAAATTTAAGAAGTTTATGTCAGCAGGGTTATTTGCTTTAACCCAGAATGCAGATACAAAAGAAACTGAAAAATCCAGTCATACAAATAAGCAGGCATAATATCAGACCTAGGATCCTTCCATACATTGCTGTAAAGAAATTTGGGAAGAACTAGAGTTGCATTTAGTAGAGATGCCAAGGCAACAGCATTGCATATCTGCAGGAAAAAAAATTGTAATTATCATTAATTTCTGTAATTGCAATAATGGTAGGAAGAACATACAGCTAAAGTATATGAAAATTCTGATCTGCAAGGTAACAGCTATACATTTAGATGAAAATTAGAATAAAGTCAAAATATCAAATGCTTGACTATCAGTTCTGACAATTCTTGACAATTTATCCAGTTGCATTAGTCAACTTTTGCATTAGTCATAGCATTCAAGTTCTGGATGTAGTCTTATTATAAATAATGTATGTTATGCAAATCTTTCTAATGGAAGTAGGCAACTGTGGAGACGATTCCTTGTGTGAAAATAATGCAAATGATTTAGATATTATAATCTGCATGAAACATCTGATAAAAATCATAATAAGTGAGCTTCAATACTTACAGCAACTCTTTGTTGATTGAGACCACCATTTGCTCTAACCAATAGATATCCATTGCTCTTGCCAAATTTTTCTGTCTCAGCAAAATGATTACCTCAGCTTGTCATATAATTTCAGAGACTTAAAGGTGTAAATTTGAGCAATCAAACGTTGAATGTTTCCTGTACGTAGAATTTGGATGAGATAATCTTCAGAAGTTAAAGCCCAAGATATTTCAGTTACCTATCTTTTCTGATTTCTTTGTATCTGCACAAGGTTTCCATTTATCTGCCTTCTGATATGGCTCCTGCCATAAACTTGCTTTCTCTTGCTTGAACTCTTTCTAAAGCAAATAACAGTTTCAGATGTATGCCACAAACACAAGATGCTTTCTGAACATAAAAACCAATGTAGCACTTCGAAGCAAACCTCTGCCAGAGAATTGGATGCCAAGTTCAAGAGCTGGCTATACATCTGGACAGGTTGTTTTTCTCTATTTTCATTGACCCTACTATGCATCTGCACAGGTGGATTTTCTTTATTTTCATGGACCTGACTGTACATCTGGCCAGGTGGTTTTTCTTTATTATCATAGACAGTTCTATCCTCCTTGCACACGGAATAAAAATTTTAGCAGTTAGTTGTCGTGAGCTACCTTTTTGCTAGAAGAAATGAAACACTATTTAACTTGTGAAAAGCCAGCACAACATATGCATATGTGATCTGTAATACATCTCAAACTTTCCTTTCTAAGACTTGAGACAAAACAAGGTTTATATGGTTCCTTCTGTGATGAATACACTTAAATAATAGGAAAAGGAACAGCCTTAGCCTCTTCAGATGCAAAGCTCTTGTATTACCAACATTCACTTCCAAGAAGAAAAAGAAAAATAAAATTAATATTTAATCATGTTGAATAACATGCCCTAGTACATAAAAACTTTGTTTAGAAGGAGTTGCAACACATTTTGACATGCAGAACTGAGAACCGAAATCCATGATTTTACATCATAACCTGTAGATTGCAAATGACAGGATAGGCCTAAATACCGCATTGTTCTCAAGGAATATGCAGTTTGTCATCATCTACAGCACTAAATGACTCATACAACAACCAACTTGTTCAATTCTTAACGAGGTGTGCTAGTTCTCTAAGTACAATAGAAGAAAATCATACCTTAAGACTGGTTGAGTTCCTTGAGATTGAACCATTTTGAAAGTTTATCGAATCAAAAATTGATACCAAGAAAGAATCAAGCAGAAAAAGAAAGCCCAACAACGAAAACATAAAAGCAATGGATCTAATATGCTTACGAAACCAACTATGCCTTTTCCCTACATAAACTCCCTTAGAACCAAGTTTCCCATACTCATTTTTCAAATCATCAAGTAATGCAACTTTGGTTTTCCAATTATTATCTCCTCCTGAAAATCTCCTCCCAAAGGAAGGATCACTGCAGGGCAAAGTTCCCAAACTTCTAATATGATAATCTTTTGTCCCAGATGATAATTGGGGACGAGGACTTCGTGGGGATCCCTGGTTCCCCATTATTCCATTCTCTTTCTCAATGAAAACTTGAATTAACCAAAATATGGTGACACCAGACCACCAACACTATATTAAACCAAATACAGTTGATACATTTTTTCTCTCCAAAAATTCACCAGATAATAGAATGCCACTTCCAAATCAACAATTATAGTAAACTGTAGAGAACCTGCTTTAATATTAAATATCTGAACTAAAAAAAGAAAAAAAAATCAACTTTGAACTGGTAAGTGCAAAGGAGACAAGAACGATTAAGTTTTTATTTAATAAAGTAGTCTTTAAACGACAACTAGAAGAAACTCTATAGCCTGCCATAAGTTTCCATTTCTAAGAAATTAGTTCTAAGTTCTGTCTGTCTCTCTCCCAAACCCAACCCACCCACCAATTTTATCAAACTGGAAAACATCAGGTTTGGTGGCACGAGATGAAATTAAGATTAAAAATGCTTGAAAAAAATAAGAACATTGAACAAGATCTTAAGATTAATGTAAGAGTAGGTGACAGTGACTTGTATCAATGCAGATGAGTGAAATGCAAGACATATCTCGAAAACTCAGCAACACCTTACAAACACTAACCTTGTAAACCAAGATTCATGTTCTGCAACAACTACTTGCCACCGAACCCAACAATAACCACAACAAAGCCAATGCTTTGGAGCTCCCAACATTTCCATTAAAATGATAAAATTCTAGTACAGAGATCAAAGAAGAAAAGAGCACCAGCAATTTCAAAAATTGCCCTGAAATGAAAGTGTTCGGTCAAAATGGCGGGCCCCTTTAACCAACCTATAACAGAATACTGATGGGATTCAAAGACAAAAACAGTGCCTTTTCACAAAATGGGCTTCCAGGTTCTTCTTGGGTTCATTCAGATTGGCCCAGAATTGTCTATACATCATCTAAATTTTTTTATAATTGCATCTTTGACTTGTTAGAGTTGATGGAGTACTCAAATTTCGTTTAGTTTTATCAAATATTATATGAATAGTTCTTACCAAAAAAAAATTATATGAATAGTAATCTATGCATAACCCAATGCGAAAGATAGCTACTGCACTTATCAATAAAATCATGGCAGCTCTCGCCACCTCCATGTTTATCTCTCTTTAGGGAGAGATAATAAAGTTTTTTAAATCTTGGTGTTTGGTCTCATCGTCAAACGCCATAAACAATATGTTACGCAGAAGAATTTGACATTCATTATCATTATAGAAATATGCTCAAGCTGCCGATAAATGCGGCCACTCATTTTCTAATTTTTACATTAGCTTGCCATGTTAATAGTACTATTAGAAGTACAAATTTAACCCTTAATTTTATTTAAAATAACAATTTTATCCTTTAAATTGCGGGGGCTTTTTTTATTAATAATGTTCTTAGAGAAAAATATTGGATTTTTGGTGTATTTTGAAAAGTAATTGGTAAATGCAAAACAATAAACAAACATGCAGAGTTCGGATGTGGAGCCCACGACACGGGAACTAATGGAAGTCCATTGCCCAATCCATCCACTGCCCAACTGATGGAAATCCATTGCCGCATCCAGTCCCTGCGGAAATGAGCAGCGTGGCCCACTACAAGGTTAAGCATACATGGGTTTATGTTGGTGTTGGTAAGGAATCAATGCATTTAAGGCTCGAATAAGACAATAAGTTTTGATCCTCATAAAATTTTTGCCAAAAACTGGTCAACTGCCTCTTCATTTAGCAATTGGTTTGGGGTGAGTTGCAGTGATCGTGGCCAAATAGTCACTGCTTTAAATCTTCCCACTCTGGAGCTTCAATTGGTTTGGGGTGAGTTGCAGTGATCGTGGCCAAATAGTCACTGCTTTAAATCTTCCCACTCTGGAACTTAAGGCCAAATCTCTCCGCAGCTTGGGCATCTCTCGTTCCTAGTATCTATCAACCTTAACAACAACAGTCTCCATGGCCACTTGCCTCCTGAATTGGGTAACCTTTCACCCTTGAAAATGTTTAACTTAGGATACAACAACTTCAATGGGGAAGTTCCTTCCAGCTTCTACAACTGCCGAGATCTTGAGTCTTCAATCTCGAAGGAAATCTCTTCTCTGGAGCCATAACTAAAGAAATTGGCAGCCTGGAGAAGATTATGGAGATATTCTTGGTAGAAACAATTTGAAAGGTACAATTTTATAATCCAACCAGAATAATCAAAATCCAAAGTTTAGTGAAAATTATAAATCAAATTATGTTATTAACTCAAGTCAAACCAATTAATAATTTTAGCAATTTTATTAGCAAAAATGATACCATATTAAAAATTTTGGTTTTTTTGAATTTTTTTTTATTAACAGAACCGAATTGGTAATTGAAATACATATTTTGTTTATCAAAATTAAATATATTTTCATATTAGCTCTATCATTTTTATGTTAAAATCAGATCATGCTCACACTGTTTTTATTAAAGGATATGCTTTTTCTTGTTATATTTTAACTCTAGAAGCTTAATCGTAATTGACAAAAAAAAAAACATGAAATATACAAAGGCAGATTGGAAATTGTTCTTCGCTCAGGGAACTATATTTGGTTTCTAACAAGTTAACAGGTATAATGCCAAATGAGATGGGTAAGTTGTACAATCAGCAAGAACTAGATTTGGGATCTAACAAAATTATTGGTTCCATTCCTTCTACATTGTTTAATCTCTCAATCCTGAATAGAGTCAATCTGGCTTCTAATCACCTGCAATGTCACCTTCCATTAGTCAGAGTCCATTTGCTTCCTAAGCCCTCATTCTAACAGTAATTCATTGAAGCTTCGTTTCCTAGACATTTCCGATTACTCATTCTTTGGCTTTAATCCTGATACACTTGGAAATTTAAGCAGTTTATTGAAGCTCAATATGGCTAAAGACTCTGACAAGAAGCTAATCACACTTGGAAGTTTTTTCTCTTTATTGTCCAACTGCAAATATTTAGCCTCTTTAAGGATAGATTATAGCCCATTAAGAGGTACGCTTCCAAGTTCTATTGGGAATTTGTCTACTTCTCTTGAGACCGTTAAAGCAAATGATTGCAGATTTAAAGGCAACATTCCAGGCGAATTTGATAAGAATAATCTTCCAAACAATGAATTCACTGGAACTATCCCCGGTGAGATTGGAAGATCGCGATATCTTCAGGCCTTTTCCACTGCACACAACAAATGACACGGGCTAATCCCATCTGAAACCTGCCATTTGCAGAAATTGGGATTCTTGTATTTAAGGGAGAATGAGTTTTCAGGACCACTACCTTCATAGTTAGATAATCTCACATCCATATATAAGAGAACTCTATTTAGGCTCCAACAGATTCAACTCAACAATACCTCCAGCCTTGTGGAGAATCACATATTTGATTTATATAAACCTGTTTTTGAATTCTCTAAGTAGCTTTCTTCCTTCAGAGACATGGGAAATCTGAAGGTCGTGACAACAATAGATTTGTCAAACAATCAACTATTAGGTAATATTCCTGACAACATTATGTGATTCAAGCGAATGCTAGTCCCGCTATAGCGCTGATGCTTGTGTTTGTAGTATTGCTAGTAGGAGGGAATGCTAGTCGCGCTATGTGATATTGATTTGTTGTTAGGAGGGAAAGATCATTTTGAAGCCAAGAAGATTTGTATAGCTTCCATTTTCAAGTTGGCTCTTGAATGTTCAGAAGATTTGCCAGAGGAGAGGATTGGCACGAAAGAACTTCTAGCTACCCCCAAGAAGATTCAATTAAAGTTTGAGAATGATATTCAACATATTAAATATCCTAATTAATTATTCAATTTTTCTTTGTCCTTTCAAGTTCTAATAATTTAGTATAAGCCATGCTAACGTTGTACATCAGACTGTAATTTTTGGAAATTTATTGTTTAGCACCCTCGAAATTTGGAATATTAGACTCCACCAACTATTTGGTATGCTTTTTATTCTCTAACTCCGTAGGTAGTTGATTTTTTTTATTACTCTATTTCAGGTCAATTGTCACTTTTTTTTTCATTTTATGCATATTAAAAAATTTGGAATACCAGGCTCCACCAACTACTTGGTATGCTACTCAAGTCAATTGTCGCTTTTTTCATTCATGCATATTAAAGTAATTCTTGATTTTTTTTTAATTTTATTTAAAATACTATAATATTATCTTTTATATTTAATGAAAATAGTAGAAAAAGAGAAAGATTAATGAACACATTAAGTTTAAGGATCAAACTGTATAATTGTACAACTGCAGGGATCATAATTGCAATTTACCTAAACAAGTTTGAAAAGCCCGTGTTTGATTTGGGCCCCAACAGATTAACCCACGTATCTTGTATGGGCTTGGCTGAACTTAAATTAAATTCAACTGAACCAATAATTTTTCTTTAAACAAACAAAAATCATCCCCGTTTAATGGGGGTGAGCATTACTCACTTAATCAATCTATTAACATTTTTTTAATCAATTCATTAATATTAATTCTTAAAATTATTAAACTTTAACCAATCCACTAAATTCAATTAATCAGTCCATTGATTTTAATTTTTTAATTTAATTAATTAATATTTTTCGATTAATTACTAAAATTTTCAACATGCTATCATGTAAAAAAGATAAAATTCAGTAAAATTTTAAAGGTTGAAAATAATACAAAATAAAAATTGTAAAACAAATATAATACTAGTAAAAAATAACGATCCATTTTCACCATTCTCTATTTTTTATGGCTAATTATTTCAACAAATTCATAGTTAATATTAAAAAAATAATTCGATATTTGTCAGTAATTAGCATGTTTATTCTTATTAAGTAAAAAAAAAGACAAAATTAAATATTAAAATAAAGATTCTAAAATATAAGAAAATGTCATTAAATATTATCAGGTAAAATATGGACACTAATATATATATATTAAGAAATAATATATATATATATATATTAAATAATTATTTTATATAAGTATTACTATATATATTTAAGAATAATGATATATAATTTAAATATATTTTAAAGTATTGTTCTATATAAATTTTAAAAAGAAATAAAAAAGAAAAATTTTTAAGGCATAAAATAAATATGTAATATGTATATAAGTTTTACTATTAACCGATATTTAAAAATTAAAATCGAAATTAATAATTGAAAAAACCAAAAATAAAGAATAAAACCGATCAAAAAATTTGTTGAATTTTAAACTCTTTTTGTCAGTCAATTAAATTTTTAATTTTTTTTCTCAACCTAGCAAATCCTTTAGTATAATAACTTCATTGAATTTGCTTCAACAGTAAAAGGAGCCTGGAATCCTGGACTTATGTTTTCTTTAGGACTGTAAAAAACTCATACGGTCTGTGCTACAATTCACCTTTTGACCGGTAACACTAGTGTTTTACCATTACAAAAACAAAGGTTAAAAACCGGAAAATTTTGCACAAACACTCATTAGGACACGTGTCAACATCACGATGGTGATGTTAAACTAGTGTACGAGAAGATCTGACAAAATTGAGCTTATCCAAGTAAGCAAAGTCCAATGAGAACTGCTCACACTCTAACCCTCAGGTTTGACTTTGACCCCTAAAACCAATTGGCCAAAAAGCCTGACCAGAACAGAACAGACCATCCAGCAAACCAGCCAACCGCCACCGCCACCGACGCAGTAGCCAGACAAACAGCCCAATAGTCAAAACTGTAACAGTAAAAAGAGAAAGCAAGAAATCCAATGCACTAAATAAAGAGAAAGGGACCGAAAGGCTAAAAAAAAATAAAATTTGGTTTGGCTCAGAATTTTTTTTTATATGTTATGAGGAAAATTTTGGAATGGTAAAAAGCATATATGCACGGCTTTTGGGTTAAGAGAGGTGGTGAAAGTCTTAAAAATGGAGGTCATTTTCAAAGAGTGGGATAGTGATATTTACCTTCCGTGGAAAAAGGGTGAAAATAGGCTTTTGATTCAGCTTTTCAAAAGGTCATGGCATTGGTCTGTGTCTTTTTATGCCATTCCACCACCCTCAATTGTTTTTACTGCCTTCACTCACCTAAATCTGATGCCCATTTACTGCTTCAAATTTTATTTAGTTCTTACATTTACAAGTAATTATTTGGGATAATGATACATTTGGATCTAATTAATTACTTAGAGTAGTTGAACGTTATTTTTTTTAATGCAAATTAAATCTTCGTTAATAATATAAAAAATACATTCGAAATATATAAAAAAATTTGTAAAATTTAAAAATACATAAGTATACGAAACTAATGAAATAGCTATAATATATCTCTAAACTTATTCGATAAAAATAGTGAATAATGTTAGCATGTCTTGAGCAATCTGATTTTTAGCGAAAAATTCAATTCATCTACTGTGTAACGTTCCCAGAATAATCGCTTGCAGATATTGTCTGCTTTGAACCACTTGCGCTTTAGGCAACGTGTCACCCGCACGATTTTAAAACGCATCTGCAAGAAAGAGATATCTACACCCTTATAAGGAATGCTTCGTTTGTTCTCTCCAACCAATGTGGGATATTACATTTCACCTCCCTTTAAGGCCACGGCGTCCCCACGGGACACACCGGTAAGACTCCTTAGCGGGGCACACCAGGCCGACCCTCGGCTCTGATACCATCTTTAACATCCACATAATGGTTGCTTGCAGATATTGTCTGCTTTGGATCATATACGCTTTAGGCAACGTGCCACCTGTACGGTTTTAAAACGCATCTACAAAGAAGAGGTATCCATACCCTTATAAGGAATACTTCATTATCTTCTCTAACCGATGTATAATATCACATTCTATCCGTAGAAAAATTCATTCTAGAAGGATGAAAACTTTCGTAAAGGAAAATAATAATCTCAAAACATGAAGGACAAACTTGAATGATAAAAAAAAAATTAAATTACATTTAATATTAGCTAAACGAATAAAAAACAAATAAAATATGAACAAAAACGAAAATCAAAATTAAAATAAAAAATTTTAAATTTGAGTTTATTGAAATCAAAATAAAAAAAAATACATACGAATAAAAAATAATAAATAAAATTAAAATTTTAAATCTAAACTGATTCTAAAAATTTAAAAAAAAAAGGCTGTCACAAAATTTTTAAAAAATGAAAAAATTTCTATAAAAAATTAAAAAATATCGATAAAATTTAATAAAAGGATAAAATGAAATAAAAGAGCAGTTTAACATTATTTGTCTCTATTTCAGTACTAATGTTTCTACTTGGATTCGTATGAAAACAGGTGGCAACAGTTTTTGGAATTTTGAATATAAATCATTTATAGTTCTATTTAAGATAAAGAGTTTTGTTTTCTGCCACAAAGGGTTTTGAAAAAAAAAAACATTTCTATTCCATTCACAGTTGTTTGTACGTCAAATTTCAATTGGACCATTAGATCACTGCTTGATTGCACGCAAACCAAGTTAATCATATGATAATATAAGACCCCGTTTAGTTTAACTATTCGTACTAGCTGATAGTTGATAGTGGTTGTTAATAACTGATACGGATGGCCGATAACTGGTAGAAAAATATCTATAAATATTTAGTAAAAATGTACTAGCTGTTACCGTTTTTATATTAAATTATTGTTAATTAAGATAGAGCATTTGAAAAAGATCGGACAAAAAAAGCTATGAAAAAAATTTACCAAGCACTTTTAATGCAGCCGAACGGTATAAAAAAAAAAAGCTATCGGTGAACTCAAAAAACAAAATCAAACCTTATCTAAATAATATCGAGAGAGTACCCACTTGAGGAATCATATGTCTGTTGCTAAAATTGGATAATGCACGTATGTTAGATATCAACCCAAATACTAAGTTTGTTACGTATGCATAAGTTCAAAATAATAGTAAGTAGCAACTGAATGTATTGATAAACGGAAAAAGGATGAATTTTAAAAAAGCCTTTTCGGTCCGTATGTACCGCCACCAAAAAGAGAGAAAATAGGAAAAAGACAGTCAAATAAAACCTTTAGAGTGCGTTTACTTACAGAAAATAGTTTTCTATTTTCTATTTTCTTATAAAATTGGAGTATTTATTTTCCGTAAAAAATTTAAAAAACGCGTTTATTTATCAATAAATGAAAAACTGAAGCATTTATTTGTGTATGTGTATACACACGTATGTATATATATATACATACATACAGATATTACATATATATGTATGCGTACATACATACATACGTATATTTATATATGTATGTGTGTGTGTGTGTGTGTATATATATATATATATATATATATATGTATGTGAATATATGCACATACATACACATGTATTTATGAATACATATATATGTACATGTATGTGTGTATATATATATATATCCATATGTATATATATGTATGTACATACATATTTATACGTATATGTATGTATATAGATACATACATGCATGCATGTATGCACATATAAGCACATACAGATACATGTATATGAACATGTATGTGTGTGTATGTGCATATGTATATGTATGTGTATATATGCACATATATATACATACATATACATATGTATGTATACATATACATATGCATATGTATGTGTATGTATGTATATACATATATATACATATCCATATGTACGTATGTATGCATGTACTACATATACATATACATGCACATGCATATGCATATGCTTATGTATGTATGCACATACAAAAATTTACATATGCATGTATATGTATATGTATGTATGTACATATATATGTGTGTGTGTGTGTGTATATATATATATATATATATATGTGTGTGTGTGTGTGTATTAATATTATTTAGAAAATTTGAAAAATATCTTTTATTAGTTTTTCAATTTCTTCTTTATTTTGGAAAACTGGAAAATTCATTTTCTGTTTTCTATTTTAGAAAACTGACGAAAATAAACATGATCTCTATTTTCTGTTTTCAGTGGAAAAATTTTCTGAAAAATTGGAGCAATTTTCTGTAAGTAAACAGGCTCTTAAATTCTCCCGTAAATAGGAAATACCTGTTTATTCTATTTTGATGCCTATAAGAAAATTTATTAGATAAATATAATTGAGTTTATAGATTTTATTTACTTTTTCTAATTAATTCCTTAATTCCACATCCATCCCGTGAATATCAAACTCAAATTTATTGATCGGCCCATTAAATAGAGATGTAGTATAAAATTAATCAACGTATTTTCAAGAGGAAAATTAGGCTATAGTTTTGAACAGAAAGAAAATGTTCAATAACTATATTTTTACCGATTCTATATAGATTTTTTTTAATTAGAGATTTTAAATTCAAATTATGGGTATGAAATTTTTTTTAAATATTTAAATAAAAGATGGCAATATCTTTTCTCAATCTGTCAAGCGCAACAATAGAATTCAAATACGTATTTGAATGATTATAAAAATAAAAAAAATAACATCGAGTAATTAATTAAGATGACGAGGGTTTCTATTAGTTTCATCAGCGGTTTCGAGTTTGAATTTTGAAAATGTAATTGTGTTAAATCTTAGATGAGAGAGATTTGTCATCATTTGGAGGTTCTATCCGGCTCGAATATAAATTAATCTAAGTATAATGATTTAAGTGTATACGTTTCTAATATGATCGTAGACATGAAATGTTAGAAAACAGCGAAACATAAATAAATAGATAAAAGCAAAATGATAATTGATTGAATGGCAAAGGAGGGGTCTCCCAGTCAGCATCTCACTCACCAAATAAGAAGGCATGAACCAACAAACTGAATAATTGTTTGTATCTTTCATCATGCAAATGGTATGTGTGCCCAAATAATGGCATTCACATGCATCATTCTTTGCATTTTGGTCCTTTAATTAATCTCTCTCTCATGCCTAAATTACGATTAGGGTAATATATATATATATATATATATATATTAGCTTATACACTTTATAAAAATATATACAATTAAGCCCTACATTGAGTTAGCCCATAAGGCCATTTAGTGCATCATGCAACAATGCATTTTTTTTTATATATACCACGATAAATAAATAAAAATAAATTATTTTTATCTTATTATTGATTAGATTATACGTATCATATAGCATACTGCTGTAAAATGCACAAAATTAATATAAATTATTCATATCAATTTTATTGTCTATTATATATAAAAAACCATCCTTCAATGTGTGTGACCAAACAATCTATGATCCATATATTATGCAACATATTATCCACAATTTTATAAAAAAAAAAATCCTTTTAATTGATGTAGCTGTAAATCAGTATTAGATTCACTCCATATGAATTTGAATTAATTAAATTAATGAGTTTTAAATATAATAATTTATAAAAAAAAAGGTTCAATATTACAAATTTGTAAACTAATTCTAGCGAGTCTAATTAAGAAAAGCAAGTTTACTTGTATTCAATGTGAGGTTAGTTTATTATATTAAAAAAAAAGTTGGAGGTTAGTTCGAGCCGAATTAAGGGGATGTATTTTTTATAGCTTTTCTATTTTTTAGAGAAAAAAATGTAAGGGGCAATTGCCGCATTATCTAATGAATGATTTCGCCCCCAATTGAACCCTTTTGTATAATATTACAATGAAAGAATTATTTTTATTTAAATGAGATTGACCAATTAATTATAATTATTATTTTTTATAATACATCGAAAGATGCAATTGAAACTTTAATATAATGGAAAGAGTATTTATGCTTTTAAACATTGGAACTGCTGGCGATTTCCCCTAATTATAATTGTTATTAATAACTTATTATCATCTAATAATTGTGATGTAGCCCTAAATTCCTAGAGAGCAAAAAATTAAAGTTCAATGCTAAACTATGAAGAATATTGAGAGTTAAAAGGTGTAATTAAAAGATATTTTGCTTGATGGGTTTAATTGCATATTTATAGAGACGAAATATGCATTTTATGGTAAGCAACGGTTAATTAGAAAAAGTGAATATATTAATCGATAAATGTGAATTAAATAAAGAATTGTTTGAAAAAAGAAATAAAATAAAATGATTGAGTCTCCATGGTCAACCTACTCCGAAGATCGTGAAAAGAAATAGTGTATTATATAATTAATTAATTAATTAATTAATATGGTGCATCCATTTTGCTTTCCAAAAGCTGTACTGTTTTTCTTATTTTTCAAATATTAAAATCTTTCACTAATCATGAGGTCTTCGTGAGTTCATTATCTTTAATTTCATCATTTTTTTTTCTCTGTTGGTTTTGGAACTTTAGCATGCGAAAGTCCAATTATGCTTTCAGCTAATTAATTATTAACATTTAACAACAATAACACTATTCCAACCACAAAATTAACATATTTACTCTAAAACCTAATTTATATTGTTATTATTTTATGATAACCGAGCTGCCTTGTTGGACTCCTGTGAGTAGACCGATTATCAGTTGTTGGGTTCATTTTGGATTTGAATTGATTTATCGGTGATGTCATTTTAGAAAGTTTCAGTTGGAATAGAATTTTTAGTTACTTGAAGTGAGCATAATTTTTATTCCTAAATCTTGGTTCATCTTTCTAATCAGACTGTACGTCTTCTTTAGTAATAGTCCTGTTAACGATACAAATCTATCCTAGTTAGTAAATTGCATCCTATATAGAATAGGATTCAAATACTATATATAAATTAAATTTTAGATATTTTCTCTCTTTTAACCAATTTTACTATAATAAATATTCTTTAAAGTTTTACATTAACTTGATCGTCGAAATTTTTTTACCAAAAATTCTATCGAAATTTTTTATTTTTAGGTATTGGAGTGGTTGTGAAAAAACGTTTTAATCAAAACTTAATCCAGATAACAATCCAGTAAGCCGAATTGTTATCATTTTATATTCAAATATCAATTAAATAATGGCTAGCATAAATTAGGAATGTGCATCGATCGGCTTCGGATCAATCCAACCCATTAAATCCGAAATCTAACGATTATTATTATCCGACTCGACCTTGCTTAGTTGTCTAACCTTTATCCGATTAACCCGACATTTTTGATCCCTAACTGATCCCTCCGATTTATCCAAATTTTAATTTTTTATTAATTATTTAAACTAAACTTTAAAGTAAAATACAAATAAATAATATTAAATACCATAAAAAATACAACAAACTAACAATTTAAAAATTATAACAAACATATATTATATGATAATTAAACACTAATAATATAGGGCATGGAAAAGATAAATTAAATTAATTTTTAAATTTTTTTTAAGTTAATCGAGTTGTCGGTATGGTTGGTTTTAGAGGATTTTCATCCGATCCGATTAATTTATAATCATAACATCCGAATCGATCCTATTTAACCCGATTAATCATAGACAAATACGTAGAATCGGATCATATCGATCGAATTAATTGGGCCGACTTGGGTTTTGCACGCCCCTAGCACAAATATATCAAAGAGATAGCACACTAATGTTTAAAATAATTTTTAGACGCAATTCTTATGAAATAGATACACTTTTAGTGGGGTAGCAATTTTCAATATATATCCTTTTTTTTATTTTGGTAAATAACTAAATATGAGTTTCCACTTCTGAAATTGAGTAAATGAGGAAATTAGGAGCAAGTAGCAAACAATTAAGGTCCCATAAATTGGATGTATCCCCAAAGTCCAAAACCTTATCGCAAAGCTGGCATCTATTTAGTTGCTATTGGACCACCCAGTTTCTGCTGCTCCCTCGCACATTCTTCCCCGTTAACTATATCTATATATATATTTCTTACAAAATAAAAATCAATTTTATTGTTTGAATTATTACTAATTTTCATGGAATTAGTGTTCGCATATTACAGTAAAATATGTTGCTTATTTCTTAACATTATACTAATAATTCTTATTATATGCATAATTATTCAATTTCATTTCAACTCGATCATCCCTATTGAATCTTGGATGCCTGAAAAGTTTTGAGCAAGTAATTTGCGTAGTTTTTGTGTATCAAAATCATATATTTATTGACGAGCAATGAGAATTTGCCAATCGGAATAAGGTTTATAATTTGCAAATGATGCGTTGCTTGGCATTCCTGCTGGCTAGTGTTGGAAGGCGAAATGTGCTTGATTATCAATTTTAGTATTTTAAAATATACTTAATCTTTATATTAATTTTAGTACTATAATCGGCTTAATAATTTTTTATTTCCAATTGTGTTAATAAAAATAAAAAATGCACGATAATGTATCTTTTTTTAGCATACAAAAACTCTTATTTTAAATGATAAGTTAAATTTAGAGTCATAATTTTCTATAAAAAGTGATAACAATTGCAATTGTGGATAAGAGTTATAAACAATCTTATAATTTCCAATTCTTAATTTAACCATTATAAATATATTTCAAATATAAATTATTGAAATTAGTATGCATTAAAATTATTGTTTTGAAAATCAACTATAGTTTAAATGGTTGTAAATTTTACAATTTTTTCATTCGATCAAAATTCAAATACTACTATTATTCTCAACTTTTAAGAATATATTATTAAGAAATGATAATACTTTCAAACACAAATCATAATTTTATAATTAAAATTCATAACCATTATAAATATTTTTTAATTATAAATTGTTGAAATTATGTAGTACAAATTTTTATTTGAAATACGAATTACGTGAATAATGATTTTTTTTAATGTGAATAAATAGCTGTGTAACAAAAAGCGACAATAATAATTATAGCTGATAATGCAACTCATCATCTTATAAATTCTTTTATTTTTGAAAGGGTAAATTTTAATTCTCAATCATCACATATATTTAAGTATAAAATGTTAAAATTAGTATAAAAAATTGTTCGGTTATATGAAGTATAGATTACCGGAATACTATTTTTTTTAATTGTGAATAAAATATTTTTAATATAAATCATTATTCATTACTAACAAATTTTTAAAAAAGATGGAATTTTTTCAGCTATTTTTTTTGGGTAAATAGCTATTATGAGTCTGTTAACAGCAAATTTCAATGAATTGTTTGACTAAGCTTGTTTGCCATGTTATAAGTATATAACTATAAATTCTCATATTTTCTTTTATTTATTTTTTTAATACTCATTGAAAAATTAATATTACAAAAAACAAAAAATACAAAATTCAGAAACGGTAACGGAAAGGAGGAAGACAGGAAACAGCGGGCGGAAATGGAAATAGTCCCAGTCCAATAATTTTGACGTCGGCAACTTCCAAAATTCAAATCCCAATTTCGTAATTCTACAAAAGAGAAGAGGACAATCTGGTAACTTAAAAAACAAAAGAAGCAGGCGAGGAGAACGGAAAGTAGAGAGAGAAAGGAAGAGAGAGGAGAGAGAACACGAAAGAAAGGAAGAGAGAGAAAAGACCAAACCAAGAAAACTCTCAAAAAGTAAAAGAGGAGAAAGGGTGGGGGAGAGCTGGATTCACATGGTCTTGTTCTTGTTCTTCTCTCTCTCTCGTCTCCTCTCCTCTCCTCCCTCTTTCCACACCATGATCTCTCCTTCTTACTGAGCTAATTCCAAGACTCTTTTTCTCCTCTGTCTCTAACCATGGCTGATGATAAGGTATTTCTTTCCTTTTCCTTGTTTATAAGTTTTTTCCAATAATATTCCTGCATTTTCCTTGGATGTTTTGACATGGATCATGGAAAAGACGAGTTTTTTTTGTGGGTTTGCTTTTTCTTTTTTGGGGAACGGATTTTGGTTGAGGATTGTGTGTTTTTTTGTTCAGATTTGGAAATTTTGTTGATCTTGTCAAATTGCATTTTTTTTTTGGCTGTGTGAAAGTGTTGTTATATTTCAGGTTGTGGTTTCTTTTCCCTGGATTTTCCCTGCTTATAAAGATATTATTTTTAATATTTTTTCTGGGAATATCTGGTCTGTGTTACCAGTTTTTTCGCCTGTTTGAGCTGCTAGGTAAGCCTTAAGATTTTTTATCTGCTCCTTCTCCTTGTCATGATCTCAGATCTCACCTTCCATGGCGCTGCTTTACTCATTGTTTTTGGATTTAAATTTCTATAGCAGAGCTCAATTTTTGCACAGGCTGCAAATCCTGATCTCTGTTTGGAGTCTAAGCTAAAGTTGCTTTTTGATAACTTTGAATTTTTTTCTTAGATGTTGATATTGGTTTGTTGAACAACTTGATCTCCTTTCTGTGTGTGGTTTGATTTCTATTCTAGATCATACCTAATTATTATTGGATGAATTATTGATGAATTTTGCTTATAATTTTTCTTTGTTTGATGCCTTTTTTCTGGTACATTTTTTCAGTTCGTTGGTTAAATTTTTTGTGTTATGAAATATGCTGAATCTTAATGTAACTTGCAGGAAATGGCTGCTCGTGCTGTTGATGGTAACGATCCGGTGACTGGTCATATTATTTCTACCAATATAGGAGGTAAAAATGGAGAACCCAAGCAGGTAATCGTTATTCTCAACTTATTTTTCTTTTTATTCATTTTTTTTTCTGCAAGGATGAATTACTCCATATGTGATTGAGGTTCATTTCGTTGATTCTTTGCCTCTTTTAGACCATCAGTTACATGGCAGAGCGTGTTGTGGGGACTGGGTCATTTGGTATTGTATTCCAGGTATGGAGTAATATTTACCTATTATTTTTCTGTCCATTTTAATCTTAATACCCAAATTAATAAAGTTCTATCTTCTGCAAGGCAAAATGCTTGGAAACTGGCGAGGCAGTGGCAATAAAAAAGGTCCTACAGGACAAAAGATACAAGAACCGTGAACTGCAGCTAATGCGAGTTATGGATCACCCTAATGTGATATCTCTAAAGCATTGTTTCTTTTCCACAACAAATAACAATGAACTCTTTCTGAACTTGGTCATGGAATATGTCCCGGAGAGCATGTACTGGGTTTTGAAGCATTACAGCAATGCAAAGCAGACAATGCCTCTGATTTATGTCAAACTTTACATGTACCAGGTTGTAAAGAACTCTTCTGTCTAAGCTGGGCTTGGTATATTGGTTTCCTTATGGTATTAACTATGGGTATATTTACAGATTTTTAGGGGGCTGGCATATATCCACACTGTTCCTGGAGTCTGCCATCGGGATTTGAAGCCTCAAAATATTTTGGTATGCTTGTGCAACTATCAATTGCATGCAAAGAGACTGTAGTTCGTTTACATCTTTTTTGATATTTGAATTCATGTTTGGCTATCTACAGGTTGATCCCCTTACTCACCAGGTTAAGCTGTGCGATTTTGGAAGTGCAAAAGTGCTAGTATGTTGACTTCCTTCTATTTTGCATTCACTTGTATTATTCCATTGTGTAAGTGCAAGCTTGAAATGAAGTTGATATGCTTTACTCCAAGCAGCATTTGCCTACTGTGCTGTTCTTTAGCAAAAGAGAATAAACTTGCTGATATTGTTTGTATCTTTCTAATTCTTATTTTGAAAACTAATATTTGGCTGTAGGGATGAATGGTTAGACAGAATATTCGAAAAAGCCCAATAATGGTGTTTGTTTTCTTCCTTTCTTTGTTTCTTATCTGCATTTAGTTCCCAAACACTTTTCATCTGGCCTTGGAATTTGATATGTGCACAAAAATTCCTTGGAGCAGTGCGTGCATGCTTATGGTTACTTATCTCTGTATCAATTGTTTCTGCTAGTTGATGTGATCCAAAGTTGTCAAGCCTTCATTTACATTAGATGTTCCACATTGACCCTGAACATTCTTCTTATCAGGTCAAAGGTGAAGCTAACATATCATACATATGCTCTCGGTTCTATCGGGCTCCGGAGCTTATATTCGGTGCCATGGAATATACCACCTCAATTGATATTTGGTCTGCCGGTTGTGTCCTGGCTGAGCTTCTTCTGGGCCAGGTTTGGGAGTTCGTTTACAATATTTGATTTTTTAGTGTTGGTAGAAATACTTCTTGCAAAGCCTTGATAATTGAAAGCATTTGACAGCCATTGTTTCCTGGAGAAAATGCAGTTGACCAACTTGTAGAGATTATAAAGGTATGGCTTGCTTATTGATGCTTAAATTGATACAGCTGGTATATCATTACCTGATTCCCTACATACTCTATTGCAGGTCCTTGGCACCCCAACACGAGAAGAAATTCGATGCATGAATCCGAATTACACTGATTTTAGGTTTCCACAGATAAAAGCTCATCCATGGCATAAGGTTAGCTTTCTGCTGGTGTCTTTGTGCAGCGATGCTGCCACTTGGGCTCCTTTTTGTCTTTATTTTTTTTTTCCTATTTCTTTTATAAACAAAGTCAACAAAGAAGTGTGCCTGAGATTTTGAGCAGAACTTCTAACTTGCTTTTATTTTGTGCGTTGGAGTACACAAGACATTGATGTTCTATAGTGGAGATTGTCATTGGTTGATTGAGTCTTGTTCACTTGATTGTATCTTATGTTTAGGTTTTCAATAAAAGGATGCCACCAGAAGCAATTGATCTTGCCTCACGACTGCTTCAATACTCTCCCAGTTTAAGATGCACAGCGGTTAGTTTCTTAGTTATTTGGTTGTCCTCACTTTTTTCTATGATATGTTCAACATGTCATTCATTTGGTACTTAACTGCAATTATTTATCCTGTGCGCCAATTCCTCTTGTCCCTCTTATATGCAAGTGGTCTATGCTTTCTTCTGACAAGAAGTTACTTCTGATTTCAGCTAGAAGCATGTGCGCATCCATTTTTCGATGAGCTTCGGGAACCCAATGCTCGCCTACCGAATGGCCGCCCTTTACCACATCTCTTCAACTTCAAACAGGAAGTATGTTTGAAGAGCTTTGTGAATTCATTTATTTCATCTATTTTTTGTGAACAGTCTCCTTTACTAAATAATGCAGAGGATAACAGTGCTGTCTTGGTGTGTGATGGTACAAAATATTATGAAAGATATCGATGCATTCTCGTGCAATTACTGAAAATTGTTAATAACCACTCAATGTTCATTGTCTGGTGACAGTTAAACGGGGCATCTCCTGAACTTGTTAACAAGCTGATACCAGATCATGCGAAGAGGCAAATGGGTCTAAACTTTTTGCACATGGCTGGAACATAATATAATGGAAGGGAACGTAGAGTTAATATATGCCAGTTGTTCTCTGATATGAAGGGGGTAGCACATTTTTATTTGATCATGAAGCTGTTGAGCAATGACCAGCAACAAAAACTCTTGGTCTATCAGGACAAGTACAGGACAAGGCGCGCCTTGATGTCTTATTCTCTCCACGTTGTCTTATTCTCTCCACGTTTTTCCTTCTCATAATCCCAATTCTGTTTCCATCTACCTCAAAAATGCCCATTTTGTTTGATGATAGTAAAAGATAGTCTTTGAGATGGACTCATCAGATAGCTGCTAGCAGAGGGTAAAAAGCTTGAGAAAGTGTTTATCTGTAGCTAGGAACAAAAGCCCCTGATAGAATATGTGGCCCAAAGCAATAGGGGTGGGCGCTGCAATGTCTTTGAAAATGTTGGCTTTGCTTTACCTTGCTGGTGGTGTTTTTGTATTTTAGTCTTCTTTTTTGGTGACTTGTGGTGGCTGACTTCTTAAAAGAGCAGACATTTGTCATCACTGCATCTGTTTGTGCAAAGTAATGTTATTGGCTTCTCTTTTAGTATGACCTCTTATTTATTTATTTTGGTTCATTTGCATATTTTTTATTTTATAATAAGCTTTAGTGGCTTCCCATGCTATATTAAATAAATAAAACAAAATTCAATAGGCTCCATATTCATGTGATTTACTATTTTTTCAAAATTTATTTGTATTATAATACAAAGAAAGCGATTATTTTGCATTTAACCGGAAAATTCGTATATTTTATATAAAATGAAGTGTTTTCAACAAATATATAAATAAAAAGACGGCGTTTTAGGAGTGAACTTGTCGTCTATTGTTGTAGCCTAAGGACCGGCAACACCAATCTTCGCGCAGCTGAGCTAGTACTCCCAGTAAACTTTACTAGTTTAATAGCAATTGTTTTAGGCCTACGTTGGTCTTTGATCAATATTTCCTGATCAAAGTACTAAATTTCATCAACGGTCATAATGCCATCCGGTAGTTTTCTCATTGTAAACGTTAACAGCAATAATAATAATATGTACAGAACAGCCAGTGAGAGACCGTCCTGTCATTTCCGAATCTCGAAACATTTTAACGTTGGTGATTGATGGAACCATTCCCTGGTTTAAGATCTCTGATTATTTTTATTCAATTTAAAGGCTACAAATAAAAAATTAATGAAGAAAAGGTTTTTAATTTTATCCAATTTCTTCACTATGGTCCCCAGTTCCATTGCTGAAGTTATAACAGCATTCAATTATTGTATGCATTTTCGAAAAGCTTTTCTCGAGGCAAATTAAGATTCCCGATTAGCAGTTAAGGGCCTGGAAATAAATACTGAAGTTTTATTACTCATGTCTTGTCAATGCGGCTTCTTCGTTAATGTCCTCACCTTACAAACAGACAGTTTGGTAGAAACCCAGCA
Organism: Excoecaria agallocha; assembly: GCA_037975025.1. Taxonomy (NCBI): domain Eukaryota; kingdom Viridiplantae; phylum Streptophyta; class Magnoliopsida; order Malpighiales; family Euphorbiaceae; genus Excoecaria; species Excoecaria agallocha. The sequence continues at coordinate 34,974,793 of CM075810.1, read as the reverse complement.
GTAAAGATCTAAGCTTTTGTTGTTGGGCTTCTCGATGGAAGATATAACTCTCATTTTGATTCATTTCTTGTTGTTTTCTCTGGATTTTACTATGGCCTCTGATGGTCTTCTTCTTTCTCCCAAAGGTGTTAACTATGAAGGTGACACTTCCCTACACCCAAAAAGTGCTATTTTTTGGCGTTTCCATAAATTTTGGTACTTTGGCTTAAATCCTTTTTTCACATTTGTTTTTCTTTTTCTTTGTTTTTGGGTGCTGCAAATCAGTGGCGGCATTGATGGCGGTGAAGAAAGAAATGGTAGATGAGTTCAGGGTAATGGATGGCTGGGATATAAACTCTGTTGACCCTTGTACTTGGAACATGGTTGGGTGCTCTTCTGAAGGCTTCGTTATTTCCCTGTAAGTGAGAAAATTTCTAGTTTAGTTCTCTGGAAAGTGCTAAAAAATGATTATGCCCCTCTAATATTCTGCTGCTGATTCTTTGTCGATTTGCGGTTTTTATCTCAGTGAGATGGCAAGTGCGGGGTTGTTGGGAACCTTGTCTCCTAGCATAGGAAATTTGAGTCGCCTAAAGACAATGTGAGTAGCTATTACTTTTCTTTCTTTTTGCATTTTTTTTTTCTGAGGATTCATTTGATTGCTCCACAAGTTGTTTTGTTTTATTCTCTACTCTTGACCCTGAATTTTTTTTTTGGTTGCTGTTTTACTTTCTTTTTGCTTTTCTGCTTTATCCAGACCACCTCAGCTTCTGAATAAATTTGATTTCTAAGACCAACTAATTAATTGAATAAATACTACTTTATGAACTTAGATTTCTTTTACTGAGAAATGGGTGGAATCAATTTAAGTTTTGATGCTGGTTTTCATAATTACTAGGTGATCCTTGAGCGTTATGCTTGCAGGCTATTGCAGAACAACCAGTTAAGTGGTCCTATTCCTGCAGAGATTGGGAAACTTTCAGAGCTTCAGACACTGGACGTCTCAGGTAACCAGTTTGCTGGAGAAATTCCGAGTTCTTTGGGTTTACTGACCCATCTAAGTTACTTGTGAGTGCGGCTTCACCTATGTATTTGGCATTTCCATGTCTAATTATTCTGGATTAATTTCCTTCTCTTCACATTTGTGTTCTAAAGCTTTTTAAATGCCATGTTTTTCCAGGAGGCTCAGTAGAAACAAGTTGTCGGGACGGATTCCAAATCTTGTTGCAAATCTTACTGGACTTTCATTCCTGTAGGTTCTATCACCAGTCAACTTTTAGTTTTTTAAATAGGTCTTGGATGATTTTCTGAGTTTTGCTTATCAAAATCATGCAGGGATTTATCATTTAACAATCTCAGTGGTCCCACTCCGAAAATACTAGCGAAAGGCTATAGGTTAGATCTTTGGTGGGCTGCAGTTTATCAAGGAAGAAGTCATAATTTTTATATTGATTCTTATTGTACATAATCTTTTATGCATAATTTTATTACAGTTATTAATACTTTCTGAGGATTGTTTGATAATTATGCATGCGGGATTCATTGCTAGCATTTTCATGCAATTACGTTCCTAGATATTTACTTAAACAAATTTGAGTCCATTTTAGTGTTTTATGAATGGAAATTGATCAAAATTTTGTGGACTTACATTTTGAGATGGTCTAAGGTGTGCTGTTTAATGCTGTTGAGCATAATTCTTAGCTGTCTCTTTCGAGAATATATTTTGACTCAAGATTTCACCATCTAATATTTTTCAATTTTCATAACTATTCATGAAAGCAAAAATCAGTGGCCTGCTAGCTATCGTTTGTCTGCAGTGACAATTATGAGCCTGTTTATGTTTAGTAGTAGTGCTTATCATCTTGAATTGTTTTCCAATTTTAAGAGCTCTTGAATGATAGAGGTTTCTCCCGATTTTTTTTACTTTATCTGCTTCATCGTTAGTATTTTTTCTTATCGCAGTATTACAGGAAACAGCTTTCTTTGTTCTTCCTCGCCCGCACAGAGTTGCATGGGTGTCCCGAATCCAGTGAATGGTAAATGCACTTAACCCATTGAATAGGTTTACTAAAATTTTATTTTATCAATGTGAATACAGATGCTTGATGTATTTTTTGCAGAGACAGGGTCGTTGCAGGACAGCAATCACCATCATTGGGTCATTTCTGTTGCTATAGGTGTCAGTTGCACATTTGTGATTTCCGTAATGTTGCTTGTTTGTTGGGTGCATTGGTACAGGTCTCGTCTGCTGTTTAAATCTTATGGTATTACCGATACCGGATGCCTTCTTTTATTTTTATTTTTTTTTGTTTTTTAAAGAATATATAGCTGATGCTGGATGTCATGAGAAATTCTGATATGATTCCTACTTGCAGTGCAGCAAGATTATGAATTTGAGATTGGTCATTTGAAGAGGTTCTCGTTTCGTGAACTGCAACTTGCAACAAGCAACTTCAGCTCCAAAAACATCTTAGGTCAAGGTGGTTATGGGGTGGTTTACAAGGGATGTCTAACAAATAAGACTTTGGTGGCAGTTAAGAGGCTGAAAGATCCAAACTACACTGGGGAAGTGCAGTTTCAAACTGAAGTTGAAATGATCGGGTTGGCTTTGCATAGAAACCTATTGCGTTTATATGGCTTCTGTATGACTCCCGATGAGAGATTGCTTGTGTATCCCTACATGCCAAATGGCAGTGTCGCTGACCGCTTGAGAGGTTTGTCCCATTTCCTTGATGAAAATGTTTCTGCCTTTATCCCCACAAATTCATATCAGGGAGGTTTTTGAGCTATTTTCTTGTCTGAACTCTCCCTAACTATAATCCATGTGACAAGTCCATATTATGAGTCTGTGCACTTTATATGCCCGATATTGAAAATATTTAAGAAAAGAAACAAATGACAAATTTAATTGTATTATTGGATCTTTACTTGGAATTTGTTGTTCCTAAATTCAAACACTAGTACATAACATCTTTATTTTCTGGGGCCGCAAATTTTATGGGGTTAACTATATTTAGCAGAGACTGGTGAAGAAAAACCATCTTTGGATTGGAATAGACGAATTCGCATTGCTCTAGGGGCTTCTAGTGGACTTCTATACTTGCATGAACAGTGTAATCCAAAAATAATTCACAGGGATGTCAAAGCTGCAAACATTTTGCTTGATGAAAGTTTTGAAGCTGTAGTTGGAGATTTTGGCCTTGCTAAGCTGCTGGATTGCAGAGATTCGCACGTTACCACAGCAGTGAGGGGTACTGTGGGACACATTGCACCTGAGTATCTTTCAACAGGGCAATCCTCTGAAAAAACTGATGTCTTTGGATTTGGAATACTTCTTTTGGAACTCATAACAGGGCAGAAAGCATTAGATGCTGGCAATGGTCAGATTCAAAAAGGAATGATTCTTGATTGGGTTAGTTGTTCTCCATATAACTTTAGTTTCTGGATTTGCAATTTATATATTTGTTGCTCTGTGATCATTGTTTACGAATCACTGGTTGATAATGAAGGTTAAGAGTGGAAAACATTGTTGTAAACTATTATGAAAACCAACAGCATTTGCAGCAAACCTGATTCTGTAATTGTATGATAATTTTTGCAGGTTAGGACCTTGTATGAGGAGAAGAGAGTGGAAGTTGTAGTGGATAGGGACCTGAAGGGACGTTTTGATGTGGCAGAGGTAGAAAAGGCAGTAGAGCTGGCTCTGCTGTGTACTCAAGCACATCCTAACCTACGTCCGAAGATGTCTGAAGTCTTGAAAGTCCTAGAAGGTCTTGTTGGGCAGTCAGGGACTGACGAATCACAATGTACATCCAATGTTTATGAGGCAAGAACTTGCAGTTTCTCAAGGAATTACAGTGATGCCCATGAAGAGCATTCATTCATCATTGAAGCAATGGAACTGTCAGGACCTCGGTAAAAAAGAAATACATACTTATGTTTACTGATTTCAACCATGCACAAAATTTTGATATACTGTTTTCTTTCTGTGTATATATGATTATCAGATAAATGCTTGAAAACTTTGGGATAAATTTGATAAGACAGTAATCTTAGTTAGTTGAAACTTTTGCTTTTACATGTACATAATCATTTAATTTGGAAATTGTGGCACTGCCAGTAATGTTTTGGCCGTGGTTCTTAGTGATGCTGCAAATGGAATCCAAGGTGACATGTGCAAACTGTTGCACTTGTTCTAAAATTTAGATTTATTATTTAATATTTAGATTAATAATAATATTTTGGCTGCCATGAATAACTAGGGTATATTATGGCATCTGAACCTGATTTGATTCCTTTTTGCTTCGAAAATAAATAAATAGAATGAGGTGCTCTGTTATTGAGCTGCAAGACAACTAATATTTAGATGCTGATATGGGAACTGAACTGAAGGAGTGAAGGGTTATTTATAATTATTTTTGGACCTCATTTAATTTTTATATAATCAAAATTAAATTTATCATTCGGTTAAACATATGCGAAATATTTATTGCTAATATTTATTTTATTTTATTTGACTAATATATTTTAATTATTTATGAATGCTTAATTGCTTATGAACAAAAAACAAGAGATTTATGAAATTAAGTGTTTTTCTTTATACATGAATATTAAATATTAAAGGGAGATTTTGAATTGCAAACTATCAATGTCTCTTTCCCAATCTCTTTATAAAAAGAAAAAATCTCAAAATATCAATGTATTAGTCAAAAGAAGTGAGGCTGTATGCTTATTTATCTTTCTTTTCCATCCCAACGGTATCAAATTCATCGAATTAAAATTTAATATTATTTTATTTTTAATCCAACGGCATACATCCATTCATAAAAATACATCCAAATGCAAGTATGCATCGAATAATAATAATAAAAAAGCTTATCTTAAAAGTATGAGAGTGACGACTGAACTATAAAAAAATATTTCAATATATATTGAAATCGACTCCATCATTTGTAATGCTCCCTAGTTGTTTTAATTCTATACCAAGTTGATATATACATATTAATTGCTCCGTATAACCAATGTCTTTCAAATTCTTGTATTGTCAATTCCATCAAGACATGTTTAGCGATAACTATTATTTTTTTTTAAATTATTAATATTATGAAGTTCAAATCGAATTGATTTATTATATGGGTAAAATTCTTTCAATATAATTAATCCATCGACCAAGACAGCTTAACGATAACTATCGGTTTTAATATAATGAAAGATCTCAAATTAGAACTCCATCGACGAATTAACTAATTAATGTTTGGGTCAAAAACATTTAATCACCTGGCCCAGCCGCTATCAGTAGTCGTGTAGAATTGATAAGAGGATGTTTTAGTGAATTAAAATGAAAATTTTATAAAATTATATCCATCAACGATTTTTTTAGTTTGTGTGGGTAGCTAAAAATTATAAAGTTGAGTGAAATCGGAAGAGTAATAAATAATTTTTATAATTACTGATATTATTTAATTTGAGTTAAATTGATCCATTATGGAATTAAATTTTTTTTATCATTAATTTTTACCATTCACAATATGTTATGTGTTACTTTTGAGTAAAATTTAAATTCTGTTTATTTGTCATTTTTAAACTTTTAATTTAATTTAATTTATTTTTTAAATTTATTTTTCTTTCTAAATAAAGTTAAAATTAATTAAATTTAATAAATTAGTTTTAATTATGCAATTTAATACTAAATTTAAATTTATTTATTATTTTTTAATTTTAGTGAAAATAACAAAAACGACAAATAAAAAAATAGAGAGAGTAAAATATAGTGAAAATATTGTAATTGTTCTATAACAACAATTTTACGATGGTTGCATCTATTTTCTAATTTCTAGAATATATATTTTTTAATATTATAATTTAAAAGTATTATAAATATATTGCTTTATAAATGAAAAAATAATAAATTTATATCGGTGGTTAAAAATATGTTGCAATAGATATAGTGTGTTCTCCATGGGACCTCAACTTAAAACTCTTAAACCCTAGTCCCCGCTAATGTTTGTCCTGAAGTCCTACTGTGGATAAAATGATTTGCATAGTTTATTCTCATAAATATCTGCAGTATCAAACTATGCAATTTTAGAAAATATAGGGTTTTTAAGGTAAGTGGTAAGTTACTATCAAACTGCGAATAATTGTTTGGAATCTTTCAGGGAACACCACAAAGGGAGGACTGAGAACAGTTCAACGTCCAAAATGGGCCTTCTGCTAGGGAAAACATGGACAATGATGCTAACTGCCCTTGGCTTGGCTGCATTATTTACTCCTACCCCTACCACAATTATTAATTCAAAACCATAAATATGCAGTTTCATCCTCAGATTTTTCTTTTTAATTTTCAATTTGTATCAAAATCTTTTTTTTTTTTGCACAATTAAAAACTCTTTTCATTGTTTTTCCTTTTCTTTATATAATTATAACATTAATTTTTATTGTTTGTAATATTTGAACTGAAACTTTATGTAAGGAAAACAAAAATTAAATTATCTGAACCAACCAATATTAATATTTTTTTTATTTTAATACCATTTATATTTGAAATAAAAATTCAATGAAGAAAAATTATGTAAAAAAAAGAGGGATTTTAAATTAAATTAGTCCTGGCCAAAAAATTATGAATTTTCTTTTAAAGGAATGCTTGTTCTTGAGATCATGTTTCCCATTTGGCAAACCCATTTTAGTCTTACAATATTGTGATCAGATCATTATCTTCTCCTCTGTTTATTGACACAACTTGTGATCCTGACAACTGCCTATTCGCATTTAGGAAAATTTTCAACATCAACAGGGTTTACCCCACCCCAATTAGATACTCTCTGTCACAATTAATTGCCATATAATATTTTATTCAGAAGATTAAAGGGAATATTTTGCCTTTATTTATTCCTTTCTTCCTAATATCTCAAAAAGGATCAACAAGTGGCAAGTAAAGAATTTCTGGGCTGAACCCAGAAGAAAGTAAGAAACATATGCTATGGCAAAAATGAATATAAAATAAAATAAAAGTACATAATTTATTAAAAAAAAAAAGAGAGAGAAGAAACCTAAGAGTAAGTGGTAAGGCACTCTCATCCCTTAAGTGAGGTCAGGGGTTCGATCCCCCTCACGTACGGAGTAACACATTGGCCAGCACACTATCCCTTAATTGGGCCGATACGGTGCGAACGAGGATTAATCTGAATGTGGTACGGGCTTAAAGGTGCCTTTCACAGTTGAAATTCATTCAGGATATTTCGTGCATTTCGCAAAAAAAAAAAAAAAAGTCAAAACTCACGAGAAGACAACATATAAACGACGTCAACCGCCACAAGCTGCGTCTTATGTTCCGTCCAGTACGCATTCAAAAAAAATGATTCTTTTATTTTTTTAAAAGAAAATATTGATTGGGTGGATCTACAAATCAAGAGATTTAATATTCTCTGTGAATTTAAGGTCAGCGTTTACTCTTCCACGTATACACGCAATATATTTGTAATGCTAAAAAAGGTGAAATCTTGGCCCGAAACAGTCACCAAATCCTATCAAAACAAAGATTTTTTTTCGGAGCCCTGAGGGAACAAAGATAAAAAATCAATTCGTTCCTTGTGCACCCATTAGCCGATTCTCTTTACCTTAAGCAACGTAATCAAAAGAATTCCTTGTTAATACGGATAATCTCATTAATTTATTCTCACTTCACCTCTTCCTAACTATTTCTAGCGACTTTCTCTACCTAACTGCTCTCTCTTTCTCCTTTATCTATCAGACATGCTATGGATTTTGAAAGCTGCTACATGTGTAATGACAGGTTTTCGAGTTGGTAATTTGGAGACAATACCTTTAGGCAGATAGATCTTTGGGTTTTCTCTGTTTATGAGTTAAATTTTTCAAGTAAACTCTTTTGTTGAGAGATAATAACTAGAGGGTTTATACTTTATACTGGAGTTGAAGTTGCCAAAATAAAGTAGGTAATGATCTGGGTTATCAGGTTTTTTTTTTCCTTTATTGTAAAAAGTAATCTGCTTTTCAGTTATTTTTTTTAAATTGATGTATGAAAATTTCTTCTTCTTTTGAATATTTTTATATACAAACATAAGGAGTTCGGTGGTTTGTTTGGTGATTTTTGGGGGGGACAAGATTGTTACTCTTCTGATAAAATAGATGCGGTTTTTGGACTGATAGGGGAGTTGATTTTGGGTTTGTATGTGTACAAGTAATTGTAGGTAATATTGGATATCTTCTGTGAGATTTTTGATAGGTGGGGATTGTATTGATAAGATTTATGGATCAAGAAACTCATGAAAGTAAAGCAATTGTTGGGAGTTCTGGACAGGTTGATCAAGGAAACATTGAGAACTCGAGAAACGATTCTAACAATTTGGATATTGGAATCGTGTTAGAGAAACCAGTTGTTTTGAATCCACAAGAGAATAGAGGAGAAAGCAGGGATATGCGGGTGGGAGATCAAGAGGCAAGTGATGATGGGACAGGAATTCGCGAGCCCATGTGTGAAGGAACTAGTGGGAATTCAAGTGTTTCAGTTAGTGAGGTTGTTCTTGGTAGAATTACTGCAATAAATTCTGTAGAAATTGTGAGTATTAGTGGAGAAAACGAGATTGATGAACTGGGGCCGACTAGTAGAGTAATAGAGCAGGAAACATGTAATGGCGAGCCATTGAATAAACTTGAGCAAGAAAGGAATCAGAATTCCAGCACTTCAACTAATGGGGCTATGCTTGAGACAGTGGTAATGATAAATTCAGAAGAAAATCCATCTATTAGTGAGAAAAATCGGCAAATTGAAATCAAGGGAGTGAATAAGTTAAAGGTGGATAAGTCAAAGGCAAATGTATCCAAGGTGGAGAAGCAATCATGTGTGATAGATGTGAGATGTGGCGGCGGCGGAGGAGGGTGGTCTAAGGATTGTAATGGAGAGAGGGTTTGCAGGATTTGCCACTTGACTTCTGAAGGATTAGCAGAAACTACAGCCACCAACTCTTCTTTGGAACTGATTCAGCTTGGTTGTGGGTGTAAAGATGAGCTTGGTATTGCACATGCTTATTGTGCAGAGGCCTGGTTCAAGCTAAAAGGAAACAGGTAAACGCTTCTGTTATCAAAGCAGGATCCTAGTTTCTATTTACATGTGTTTTTCTGTAGATTGGATGGGATCACGATCTCAATAATTAGCTGCTTCTCATATAATTTTGAGTTATCTAATATACATGGCTCATAAGCAAGGATGGAGTCGATTTAACTTACCATCTTTCATTATAGGAGAAGGGTAATAATTTTAACTTAGATATGTTGTGAAGGAACTATCCTAAAATTAAATCTGCGTTAAATTGGTTAAGAACTCTACTTCTGCAGTCACTAAATTTTTCGAGTCTATGCATATGACTTTGTAGTTACTGTCAGCAATAGTTAATTCTTCAGTTTGCAGCTAAAATAATGGCTTTAGGTAAGAAGAAAGATGTATTTTTGCTGTAATGCTTGGTGAATATTCATTTCATTGCTGTTTCTCTTTTAATTATCGTTCGCTAGAATATGCTGACGGGTGACAAAGCTCAGTTGTTTGGGTTCTTGAATATGTCATTCTGTCTCAATGGCATTGGTATAATAGTAAGGAAATGAAACTTGAATGCCTAATGAAATTTCTCTGCTTTTCTTGAGTTACTCAAAGTTTTTAGTTATTATATACATACTTTGGAACATGAGATTTCCTATCTTTTTCTTGTTATTGTCTTTGTGGTATTTCTGCATAGCACGCAAAATCAAATTCTAGCCCTGCAATATTACCGGCCGTTATGTACTTGCACTACTAGGGTGATCTCAAGACACAAACATTTAATAATTATTTATTTATTTATTCTGTTGATTCTGATCCTCCTCGTATCTTTGAATTAAATCATTACGTGGATATTGCATCACCAGTCTGACTTTTTGATTCCACTAAAGCATTTCACTATTTGCCCCACTTCTAAATTGCATGAAGACATGATTCCATGGTCATGTCCATCACCATCCACCTCATCTCAAAATCCATATTCACTAAAGCATGAAATCTTCAGGTGATTCCATTTGAATATTGCCTCAACAATCAGAAAAATCCTGATAGAACAACCTTCTTGAAATGTGACGTGAATTGATAAATCGCACTGATATCTTCTCTTTCTTTTTTGTTCGTTCAATGCAGAAAGTGTGAAATTTGCGGGGACATGGCAAAGAACGTTACAGGTGTTGGGGATAACAGATTTATGGAAGAGTGGAATCAAACGAGATTCATTGGTAGCAATATTAGCTCGTCAGATGGGGGCAGAGGATGTTTGCGGGGACAACCTTTCTGTAACTTTCTGATGGCATGCCTGGTAGTAGCTTTTGTACTTCCATGGTTCTTCCGGGTAAATATGTTTTAATTGGGAACAAGTAGAGTTCAAAGGTTGTGCCTTTGCATTATTAAGCTCATGCTTTCATGTCTACTGATCGCCCCATATCGGTGGTTGGGTTAATGTTGATTGCTATCTGCAATTCCCAGGTAGTTTGCTTTGAAAATTCAAGTCTCTAGAAGGCAAAAAATTGCTATGTTGCTCTCATGATGTATAGATATGGCTCACTTAGTTACAGTTGAATGCTGCAGATGGGTTCGTGCTCTAATATCAAGGGACAAGGTGTACAATTCCTTTCAATTTTTTGCTCTGTATTAATAGTCAGAAGTTATGAAACATGAAATGCTCATTTGAAAATTGTTACAATACAATTTTTATTACAAATTGTTTGGTATATTATATACAATACAACGATAATTTAATTTTCCTTCTACTTGTTCCTGCCATTTTATTACATCTGCTTAATTTTTGGGTATGATAATTTTTTTTTTCTAAATTTTTTCAAAATGTACAAATTTTACCCTTGATTTTTTTTTTTCTAATTTGCGAATTGCGATTGAGTGGATGAAATAGAACAATTTTGCCTTTTTAACTTATCGATCATATACGATTGAATTAAAAATAATTCTGTTTATTTGTTAAAATTCAAAATTTAAAAAATGTTTGCAAAAACTAATTTTTTCAATAAATTGTTTTATTTATTTATCTAATATAAATGGCAATTAAATTTTGCATTAATCCTGTGTTTACGGAGAATGTAAAAGATATCAAATCCGTGGCATTGTAACCGAATGAAGATATGACTAATGGGAATAATGAAGCTATGATTAATGAGACAAGTACAATCAAGAATCTGCTGCAACGTTAACCCGTATATCTCAGAAATTATGCTTAATGCATATATATTGGGTTTAGAAAAGATGTTTCATCATGCCAATTTTGATAAACCAGTTGATGAATGAAAGGGTAATAATTAAAATAATCACTAATTCAAGAATTTGTAATTTTTTATTAACCTAAAATTGAAATCTCTTAGCATGCATCCGTTGTAGTCTAGTCGGTTAGGATATTCGGCTCTCACCCGAAAGACCCGGGTTCGATTCCCGGCAACGGAAACTATTATTTTTGAAAAATTTCTGTCTATCAATTTAGTCTCTCTGTAAGGGTATAAATGTCATTTACCGATCAGGATCAGCTACACATTACAAAACCCTAGCTCTCATTTCATCGTTATTAAAGAACCCTAACGACCTCTGATATTTTCTCTGCCGCCTTACCGCTTCTCTACGTCAAAGCTCGCCTCCAAAATCTAACAATGGTCTATCTAATTTTGCTTTCTCTCTCTCTTTCTCTGTTTTCTTCGAATTTTTTTTAGGCTTCTTACTCACTGTTTTCATGGCTGTTGATTCAGGCTTCGGAGAGGAAGCTGTCTAACCCAATGAGGGAAATCAAGGTGCAAAAGCTGGTACTCAACATCTCCGTTGGAGAAAGCGGAGATCGTCTCACCCGTGCCGCCAAGGTTTCGTTTCTTCTCTTTCTTTGCCATATCCCTTTCTTTCAGAAAGATAAAACAATTAAAAACAAGATCTTTAGTAACCTCATTTTTAATATTTGTATTACTATTTATTATACTTAGGTGCTTGAGCAACTTAGCGGTCAGACCCCAGTCTTCTCTAAGGGTATGATTCTGGTAGCTGATTTTTTGTTTTTGGGTTCTACTTTAATTGCTGTTTCTAAATTTAATGTGTTGTGTGTTTTGGGTGATGGTATTGAGCAGCTAGGTACACTGTGAGATCTTTTGGGATTAGGCGCAATGAGAAGATTGCTTGCTATGTAACTGTAAGGGGAGACAAGGCTATGCAATTGCTTGAGAGTGGGTTGAAGGTGAAGGAATACGAGCTTTTGAGAAGGAACTTTAGTGACACTGGCTGCTTCGGGTTTGGTATCCAGGAGCACATTGATCTTGGAATCAAGTAAGTATAGTGTAGACATAGTTAGATTTTGATATAGTAAATTCCTGTTTCTTTGTGGTAATCCACCCTGAATTCTATGGTCTGGTTGAAATTTACCCAAAAATTAATCTTTACTGAAAAAGGTTTGGTTATTAATTTAATGTGGAAGTGTTCTAGTTCGGTGATACTATTTTTCAATAATATAACTAACTAATTTTTGTGTTGATTGGTATGAAGAAAGAACTACAAAATTCTGTACATCACTGTAACTACAGTAATTACAAATATAAATATTAGAAACATACAGACTCGAGATCCTGGGTTAAGAGGGGTCCAATGACTGACCTGTATCTCTTTGATTGCAGTTCATGCGTTGTTTCAGTTATTACCTATCATTCAGCGTTATGGTCCAGTTTGAAATTGTTAGGTTATGCGATTACTTAGTTGTTTCGTTGAAAAATAGACACATTATTGGAGATTATTGTGTGCAATTATTCTAAATAGTGCTATTTTATGCAGTTGGGACCGGAAATTTCAATTTGATTTCTTTTTAATTGCAATTTGTTCTGCATATTTTTGTGTGCACTAGTGAAGGTAGATATAGAGACTTGAAGTTTGATGTAAGATTACAGATAGATATTATGCATTTCTAGACCTCCTCAAGGATCAGTGATAATGGAGAAAACTATTACTGGAGGCATCCAAGCGTGTTCAATTTGAATACTTTTACCAGTTGATATTGGATGATCAAGTACTCTAAAATTGTATGTGATCATTACAACATTTTACTTAATGGTATTTTCACTTAATAATTGTCCTGAGGAATTGAATAATTCTATTAGTCATTCTGCTGGGTTGTCACAGTTCAATACTCCATATTTGATGGTGCTTGTGAGAAGGAATACTGTATGCTTATCTTTGGGCAGATAATAATTCGACTTGACATTTCAACACTCACTGAGTTTTCTGTTATCTTGATAGGTATGACCCTTCAACCGGTATCTATGGTATGGACTTCTTTGTTGTTCTTGAGCGGCCAGGCTATCGTGTTGGTCGCCGCAGGCGATGCAAGTCACGTGTTGGAATTCAACACAGGGTTACAAAGGAGGATGCAATGAAATGGTTTCAAGTGAAATATGAAGGTGTTATCCTTAACAAGTCCCAAAATATTTGAGCTTAGGTCTTGTTTTTGTTCAAGTTTTGAAGTTTTACATGTTTCAGAATCTTTTTGTTTTCCATTTCCTAATGCGTTAGAACATATTTTATTCGTAGAAGTTGGAATACTTATCTTGGTCTTTCAGTTGTTAAAATTGTTGTGTTTTATTCATATATCCGAGGGTATTACTTAAAACGTCTCACTTTAAGTTGAGAAAAAACTTAGTTGATGAATTTGACCATCATGGTGAGAAGTTAAATGTCTACTGCCGACATCAATTTTGCTGCAATGTGTCTATCCATTTATTAAATAAAACATAAGATGTGTGGAGCAACATAATGGAAGAATCATTGAAAATATGAGATGTGGAGAAAAATAATGGAAGAATCATTAAAATTGTTGCATTCAGCTGAACTATGAAACCAAAGCTCTTGTACGGAGTAAGAAATGTAAAATTGAAACAACTTTACTCGCAAATCTTGATGAAGCTGCAATAAAATGAAAATTTTTCTAGATATTGCTCCTGCACGGGTGACCTTCGAGCAGCAAGTTTGGATAGGTCTTTGCCTCACTTTGTAGTTTTTATTACCCAAGCAATTCCAAAAGCTCAGTTTTTTTCAACTTAGAATAACCTCTAATGCCTCTAGATTTGGCCAGCTCCTTCAGCTCAGGCAGTTTCATTTCCTCTATTCTTGGAATCGTAGACTTACCCCTCTCTGTAGTACCTGGGAGTTCATTATTTCCATCAATTGTCTGTTGTCTTGGGATTGAAGTAGATTAACAAAGTCTTGTCAACCACCAGAAAAATGCACAAACAATAAAAATTCTCCATAATCTCTCAAAGCTCAAAGAGCAAACCAGAGACTAAGAGGATGAAAGGCCATATTTTTTAAGAATTAAAACAACTAATGCTAATGACAATATGCTTCTCCATTTGGAAGAAACACAGCTAGCGGGATTACCTTTAACTGGCTTCTCTGAGTGGCGAAGAACCTTCAGAACTGATTCAGTAGGGGACTTACCAGACAAGTCGTCTTCTGAATGCTTGGTACTCTTAGCCTCTCCCTTTGATATTGAGGATTGGATCCGTCTGAACAGGGCCATTATCTTCTCTTGTTGAGCTGACTTGGGGAGTTTTCCATCAGAGGATTGAGATTTTTCACCCTCATCCTCTTTCTTGGTTCTTCCTGGTGCGGAACTTTACCGGGGATGTCTGCCTATTCTACTTCCATTAGACTTTAAGCTCGAAACCTTAAATTGAAGTGCATCATCTGGCAAAGCAAAAGCCAAAGGCCCATCTGCAATATCAGCCAAATTTAATAAGCTGCATCAAAAAATGAGTTCTCAGTTTGAAGTTAGTAAAATTTCATGGCTGCTACTATCCTCACAATGTGACCATTCCATGAAATCAGAAGCACAAACTGTAGGCCGAACATGTAAAAAAAGGAAAACTTGCATCTTTGAACTCAAATGCATCCGATGAGGCATGAATAGTCTGGTGGGGACATCAAATCCGGTGCAAGAATTGTATGTTATGATTGATTTGTAAAGCTAACTATCAATTTAAAACCAATTGTTGTTCCAGTAATTTGTGAAGCTAAGCTTAATACTGAAACCTATTTCTACTCCATTCAAACACTTCAATTTCATATCGTACTCCAAATACATGGCAGCGAGAGAAGCATATCAGAGGCTATCACAAACTTTTGTGGAAGAAAAGGATGAAAAATTATACGGATTTGCAACATACTATACCAAATGGCAACCACCGCTGCTTCAAGGCAAGAGTATCTTTGCACTTGTGGAATAATAATCAGAGAAGTTATGGTGTTTTTGAAAATTCAAAAGCATAGGCAAGAGTAGCAGATCCGTCTCAATACAGAATCGATTAATTCAATCAAAACAAAATAACTTCAATCAATCACTCGCAATACCAAATTGAAATTCGATACCTTTTAGAGAGCAAATAGGTACTCCAGGTCTGATCTGCTTGCTGAAAGGAAAACAAAGGGGATAGTTAACTGCATTCATAGTCTCAACTCTCAAAAACGATTATTCTTTTATGCGACCTCGGTGTCTGCACCTGCGTATGTTTTATTACTCAAAATAGCTAGGCCACATTTTGCTTTGGCGCGTGCAAGCCACTTGGCTTATTTCTGTACACAAAACTCTTAATTATTTATTTGCAGACAAGACAGTTTTTTCATCTAAAATTGCGAGAATTCCAATCCAAAACCAAGCATTATACATGCTGATATTATTTTCTGATTAATAATTCAGGACAGCATAAAAGTTTTTATGCATTTTTATTTTATTTTCCATAGGAAGAGACAATTAGAATTCCTAATAAACCAACCCAAGATAATCTAATGATTATGCAAAATCATCACAAAACATTCAATGTAATGGTTAGATAATTCCAAATTTAGAGTAAACAATTAATAGCTTGCCGTATTTTGTATTCCAGGATAACACCCTGGTGCGAATGTTAATTTAGATCAACCTTGTAAGGGTCCAATGAATGTTCTATAAATATCAATCTTTGTAAGAATTCTACTCATATCCTACATACTCTATAAGCCTAAAAACCCACATTCTTCATCACTAATATTCTTTCACAACCAGAATGCCTTCAATTCTTCGTAACAGACTATTGTTTCTTGCATTTTTGGTGGTGGGGCTATGTGCATCTCAGGCTTGGTCGCGCTCACTACCTGATGCAACCATGAAGGAGAGACATGAAATGTGGATGGCCAAGTTTGGACGTGTTTATGGAGACGATGCAGAGAAGGATAGACGATTTAATATATTCAAACAAAATGTTGAATTTATCGAGTCTTTTAATGTGGCTGGAAACAACCCTTACAAGCTTGGCATCAATGAATTTGCAGATTTAACTAATAAAGAGTTCACGGCCTCTAGAAATGGTTACAAAAGGACTTCTGATTCTAAGTCATCACCATCATTTAAATATCAAAATGCATCAGTACCTGCCTCCATGGATTGGAGAAAGAAGCGAGCTGTTACCCCTATCAAGGATCAAGGCCAATGCGGTATAACCCAAATCACCCTCTCTATTCATTTCGTTATACGTAGCATTGCTTTTTGCTAATACAGTCATTGTTTTACTATAGGATGTTGCTGGGCATTTTCTGCTGTGGCAGCCATGGAAGGGATCACAAAGCTATCAACAGGAAATCTGATATCTCTTTCAGAGCAAGAATTAGTAGATTGCGACACAAAGGGCGAAGATCAAGGCTGCGAAGGGGGACTTATGGATGATGCATTTGAATTCATCAAACAGAATGGTGGCCTAACTACTGAAGCCAATTATCCCTACCAAGGAACTGACGGAACTTGCAGCAAAAGCAAAGCAGCCAATCCTGCAGCCAAAATTTCCGGGTACGAAGATGTACCTGCCAATGACGAGGAAGCTCTATTAAAGGCTGTAGCCAGCCAACCTGTATCTGTAGCCATCGATGCGAGTGGTTCTGCCTTCCAGTTCTACTCCGGTGGGGTGTTCACCGGAGATTGTGGAACAGAACTAGATCATGGTGTTACTGCAGTAGGATACGGAACAAGTGATGGTAAAAAGTACTGGTTAGTGAAGAATTCATGGGGAAGTTCATGGGGAGAGGATGGATATATCAGAATGGAAAGAGATATTGATGCTAAGGAAGGCCTTTGTGGAATTGCCATGGAACCTTCTTATCCAACTGCATCAAATTAAGTCTATTTGATTCTGCAAAGTCTCGTGTTTCAATTTGTACGTAGTTGAATGGTGTTACCTTCTTACTTATATTATACTTGCAATGTGATTGTACACAAAAAGCTTGGTTATAAGATATAAGAAATATGTTGTTGTATCAGATTTTATTACTGGCTCCCCTCGGGCACATGTTCTAATTATCGTTTTGGTTGACATTGAACAGCTACTGCATAAAACTGTTCTATTCTGTAATCTACATGCCCATACGTCAAAGTGAACTAAATAGTTTTTATTATACATTGACAAAAGAAAAACCGACTTTCCCTTTTTTATTATTATTATTATTATTATTTTTTGATATAATGGAAATGAGATAGAAGTCTTGTATTATTGGTGCTCGAAAGAACCGATCTCAAGTTTACACTAATTTCTGTGTTTTTTAGCATATAGTCCTTGCTATTCAGCTCAACTTTTTTAACTCACAAAATTGATTAATTCAAAGTCCAATATTATTAGATTCACAATTGTAGATAACTCTTTCGTACGCTCCATACACGAGATAAAAATTGAATATGAAATCTCATTTAAGAAAATTTAGTTTGTTTGAAGTTCTAATAAAAAATCCAAATAATTATAAAAAGCAGCTTACTCTTTTACATATAGATGTGCTCAACAAGGGAAACAACTCTTAGTTGAGAATTCATGGATGGTCAAAAGCTATTTTTAAAAATATATTTGATGTGTTTGATCATAAAAAATCATGACAGTTTTTAAATAGACATTTATTGGCTCTTATGACCCAACCTTGGAACTGAATCAAATCTTGAAAAAAAAAAAATACACCCTCAGTTTTGCCTATGATAGATGTGGGATCTTTCACCACAGTAAGTGATTGTATGCATTAAGAGATATAATATTAGGATATTAAATATGACATATAAATAATTGAATACAAATTTGTAATTATTATTTTTAAAAAAAATGCATTATAGGTAATTTACAATTTAACTATATGGTATAAGTAATAGGTAAATTCTATTTTAAGATAAATAAAAAAAGTGCAACTATTAATTTGAAATGAATGGAATATTAATCGTAGTCAAAGATGTTTATATTTTATTAATTACCATGTCAAAAGAGTAGAAAACATTATTTTTTTTCAACCATAGTAAGAAACATTATTATTGGCACAGTTTATAAATGAATACATAGATTTAGCATATAATTTTATATAAGGATTTACAGAACTGCTCTTAAACCAACAAATAGTATGCTGCGGTTGGGAAAAAAGAAGTTAAAACATATACTTTTACATTGTATAACTTCTTTTTATCTCACTTGTCAGCTTGCCATTAACTTAGTTCTGATCTAGATAAGAAAATTGCATTATGGTATGAAATGCCATTTTTCAGACATTCGTTTTTGTGATTCACCTTGCTGTGGAAGAGACAGAAGTATGGCTTGTGGCAATAAACAATAACTAATAAAACCTTCAACATATCCCTAATACATCCAAACTATATCATGATTATCAATTACTCTAAAAATACCACTGAAAATTGCTTCTTAGAAAAATACAAAGTGCCTGAAACAACGCAGCGTCCCCGGATCAAATTTCACCTGTCCTTATCGGAGTCTACTTGCCAGATTCACCAGGGAATCAGGGTCCTTACCACAAGATTCAGGTGACAGTGGGAATGCAATTTGATGTTATTTCTCGAGGAAGGCTACTCCATGTTCTATAAATAACGTCATTCATCAAGGACTAGGCATCACTCACCCATCAAATAATTCATATCATCTAAAAACATATTGATCAATCTGTACCATGGCAGCGGTGGCTGGAAACTGGATGGTTTTCGTGGCGATTTTACTCGTGGGCCTCTGGGCTTCCCAAAGTACGTCACGGTCACTGCATGAAGCTTCCATGAACGAGAAGCATGAAATGTGGATGGCTCAATATGGACGTGTGTACAAAGACCAAGTGGAGAAGGAGAAACGTTTTAAAATATTCAAGGAGAATGTTGAGTTCATTGAGTCTTTCAACAAAGTTGGGAATATGCCTTACATGCTAGGCATCAATCAATTTACAGACCTTACAAATGAGGAATTCCGTGCATCCCGCAATGGATACAAGATGTCTGCTCATAAAATTTCATTGGAAACAAAATCTTTTAGGTATGAAAATGTGACTGCAATTCCAGACAGCTTGGACTGGAGAACCAAAGGAGCTGTTACCCCCATCAAAGACCAAGGTGAATGTGGTAAGTCACACTAACTTGGCATCGACCGTGTATTGTGCATTTGTTCACTTCAGTGATGTACTAATCAAAATGCGAAATGCAGGATGCTGTTGGGCATTTTCTGCAGTGGCTGCAATGGAAGGCATCACAAAACTCTCCACTAAGAAGTTGATCTCTCTTTCGGAACAAGAATTGGTTGACTGCGACACAAGTGGAATGGACCAAGGCTGCGAGGGTGGTCTTATGGATGATGCCTTTGATTTCATCATCCAAAATAATGGCCTTACAACTGAAGCAAACTACCCCTACAAGGGAGTTGATGGAACTTGCAACACAGGGGAAGAAGCAAATCATGCCGCCACAATCTCTGGCTATGAAGATGTGCCTGCTAATGATGAGGAGGCATTACATAAGGCGGTGGCTAACCAACCAGTCTCTGTTGCCATTGATGCTGGTGAATCTGCCTTCCAGCATTACAAAAGTGGGGTGTTCACAGGAGATTGTGGAACCGACTTAGACCATGGTGTCACTGTTGTTGGTTATGGACTAAGCAATGATGGAACAAAGTATTGGCTAGTCAAGAACTCATGGGGAACCAGTTGGGGTGAGAATGGATATATCAGAATGGAAAGAGACATTGATGCAGAGGAAGGCCTTTGTGGAATTGCAATGCAGCCTTCCTACCCAACTGCATAGATCACAGCAAATGCTTCATGTTTATATGTATGCATATGAAGGGCTCAAAAACATAGATGTGTTGTACTATTTCTTTACACTGTGTACACAGTTGTTTATATGACTTTGTAATATCACTTCAAAGCGCTTAAACTTAAAATGGTCACTATGCAGCAATATATCAAACTGGAAAATCTGAATAGTATCATTAAACAGAGCTTGCAGAGTTATAAAGTGTGCAAAAACAATCAGTAGGCACCACTAAAAATTTTTTCACATGAACCTACAACACTGAATGATGAACAATCAGGCACGTTTTCCTGAATTTGGGTTGGACTTGGTGCAAAGGATCCATCGTCCCTTGGCACGTCTACGTTTCAACACTGCCCTTCCACTGGTGATTCTCATCCTTCGACGGAAGCCATGAGTACGGGCCAGAGACTTCCTAGACCTGTTCCTCTTGGTTTGACAAAGAGCAGCCTTTCCAGCTCTCACCACTAGACCACAGCCTCTCTCCTTCCTCACCCCAGTTTTAGAATTCAAATCCAGTCCCAAAGATAAACCTGCTTAGCCGAAAAGAAGGGATCACAACAAAATGAAAGCATAACTCTTCATTCAAAGCTTCTATCAGTGTTAAAATTGCTAACTTAGACTCCATAATGGCAAAGGCACGAAAAGATCAATACAGGTTTAAGATTTAAGAACGTTTCTCTCAAAGAAGAAGGAAAAACTATAACTCCAGCAACAAAAGAATTCATTTCTAAATTGAACTTTTTAGTCTCATATTATCCAACATATCTTTGTTATCCATTCAAGGTGGATGCTATTAAAAGTCAATTCACCTGATAGCATAAAAACGCACAATCTCTACCAAATTCGTTAAAATATATATCACTGTGTGCCTTGATATACTACTAAGGCATAAAATCATAACCATTATCGTAAATTAGTACACAACAAATTAAGGAGAATGTTTGTCGTCAGTGCACTAACTAACAGCGAGCATATTAATAACAATAGTTCACCATAAATTCTTCCAACATTTACCTATCATAAATTGGTTTCTTTAGCAATTTTATTGTTAAAGGAAACAAAAACTTACTTCAATTCGTGCCGCATAAAATAAAAATGGCCCCTTTTAGTGGTCTATCAGAGCAACGCCGTAACAATTTTTATATTCAATCAAAATTGAAACTTCCGTTATTTAAAAATTCACCAGCTACTTAAGCTCCAGAAAGAAAAGATTTCACAAATTCCACCGAAACTCCAGCAAACAAATAACTCAATTACAGACACCCAAGTACTTAATACAGAAAACGAAGATACCCAGAACAGAAAATCATAAGAACAACAATATTCGAAGCAAAATTGGAGTAATGGTGTTTAATTACCTGAGAAACAAGAAGGGAATGAGAGAGAAGAGGAGGAGAGAAACGAGCAGTGAAGAAGTCCAGAGCGAGAATTGTAATTGCTAAGAGCATTAATTGAAAATTTGTTTCGTGGTCTTGAACCAATGATGAGAGACAAAGAAGCTGATGGGCAGCGAGCAATTTGTAATCTTCGACTCGAAATCGAAAGCGGGGATGAAGATGCTAAGGTGGACAGAGAAGTTGACATTTTTTTATCTTCCCTGGCTGTTTGCTGCGACTCTCTCTCTCTCTCTGTTACCGTTGCTTTGCTATCCTCGCGAGGCTATGGCTATGACTATGGCAAAGAAACTGGCCTTATCCAAGAAACCAAAAAAAAAAAAAAAGGATTTCAATTTTGCCATATTGGGCCGAATTTGATCCTTAACTAGACAGCCATGAACAAGAAAAATAGGTGTTGTCGTGTGTAGTTTGTAATTGTACAAATGGAATTTTATCATTTGTTTGGTTAATAAAATATTTATGAATAGATGATAGAAATTATTATTTTTTAATTAGAAGTTTTAAATGTTGTTATTAATTGTGAATATATCCAGAATGAATTCAAAATTTCAAATTAGTCAAGTAATTAAGTTATATATATATATATATATATATATATATATATATATATATTCTCCAGATTTTTTTTTTTAATTTGGAAAATCTGGTATAATTGGAAAATGAAACAAAAAACGTGGGAGAAAGAAAATAGAACCTACTGGAGTTGGCCATGGTGATTTCATTAACCTCTTTAATTAGGAATAGGATCAAGCTACACTCTGCCTTTCCCACACTTAAGCAAGCTAGCGGCTAGCCCCTTTTGGAGTTTCAACGATACCATCAGGGACGTAGCCACCTTAAGAGGGGTGGGGTCAATTTACCCCACTCAAATTAAAAAAAAAATTAAAATACCTTAAGTATTTTTTTTTTAGAATTGACCCTATTAAATATTTAAAATAATTTCATTAACCATTGATGCCATTAGAAAATTGATTTCATTAATATATTTAAATATTTTTCTTAAAAATTAAATTTATTAAAATTTTTAAAAATTTAAAAATTATTATTTTACTTTACAACAATAATAATAAAAATAAATGGAACAATAATTGGTCATAAAGTTTGAAGTGTTATATATATTTATATATATAAGAAAAATAATTTAATGGGTATTAGGGAAAGAAGTGAGGAACACGCCAATGCCATATATATATATATATATATAAAAGAAAAACAAATTAATGGATCTAGGGGAAGAAGTGAGGAACACGCCAATCAATAACATAAATATAAAAAGAAAAAAATAGATGTGGCTAGCTATTGAGAAAAGCAAAAGACAACAAGTTCAAAGTATTTTTTCCTCTTCTTTGAAAGAATCCAAACGAGCAGAGCAGGGGAGAAGACACTGAACGAATGCTATTGAAGTGTGGTGGTGGATCAAACTTCAATTGCAAATTCTTCTCTTCTATTTTATAAAGATACACAATAATATAATAGTTTATCTCTTTTTATTATAGTTTTTTTCTTAAATATCAATATATAAAAATTTTAATTATTTGCAATTCTTTAATATGAAAGAAATTGAAATTGAATATGCTTTATAAAAATAGATCATATAGATGTGTAATTGATTTT
This sequence comes from Excoecaria agallocha, assembly GCA_037975025.1. Classification (NCBI taxonomy): domain Eukaryota; kingdom Viridiplantae; phylum Streptophyta; class Magnoliopsida; order Malpighiales; family Euphorbiaceae; genus Excoecaria; species Excoecaria agallocha. The sequence goes on along the minus strand of CM075810.1, from coordinate 34,951,671 downwards.
ATTTTAGTGTGATATTGTGTAAATAGGAATTAGGTTCAATTTTAATTGGAGTTGAGTTCAAAATTTTGAATGTATGAGATAGCGAGCATTGTTGTTAAAATTGATATTTTTATTTTTTGAAACAGTTATGGATAAATTTGTAATTAAGAGAAAATCACCCTTTGAGCAACCAACTGACTAAGAAATTGAAAATAAAGATCAAGAAAATAGTTCAAAAAAAGTTAGTCATGAGATTAATTTTGTAATGGCTTGAACACCGGATTAGCCGTGAACAGTATTTTTCGACAGTAAATAGTGAATTCGAGCTGAAGGTGAAAAATATTTTATTGGATTATAAAAAAATATGGGTCACGGGTAATCCGGGATTTAAAATTTGAAGTGAAATTGAGATCAAATAGGCCTTCAAAAATAAAAAAATATAAAAAAGATAGTGAATCAATTTCTATTATAGGAAAACTGACTTAAATTTGCATGAATTTTTAAACATGAATTTTTAAAAATAGCAAACGAACTCCAAAAATTATCAAAATTTGCAGATCTTTCTCAAATTTTATGTAGAATATTTTGATATTAAAAGTAAATTTTTCGGTAACATATGTATTTTTGAATCGGACCGATTTAATTGAATTGGATCAAAAATGAACTTTGATTGGGCTGAAATTTTGTGTACAGCCTATTTTTGATGTGATAAGAATGATAAAATTAGTTTTGTAGTGGTTTGGAGTTGGAAATTGAAAGAAATTAATTAGATTCAATTATAGGGTAATTAATGGGCCTTGGTTTAATTGAATCAAGCCTATTCTTTAAATCAAGCCCAAACCCAATTGAAGAGGCATAAAAAGGCAAAAGAATCCCAGCTCTTCCAGAAAATTTCGCCACCTTCTTCTTCCTCTCCCAAGCCGAATGTTTTTCTTCTTTTTCCACCATTTTCTTTCAAATTTCCTTCACTTTTTTTCTGGATCCAAACACAAAAATTTATCTCCAACCTCTCTAATTGATGGATCCAACCTCAAACTAAGGATTAAAGAGAGATAAGCAAGAGAAAATAAGTGAAAAAAGCTTAGGGGTCATAATAAGATAAGAGAAATTCTTGATTTTAATTTTATTCCAAGGTGCCTACTACTAGTTTTAGGTGCCTAAAATTTATTTTTTATGTTAATTTTAGCAAAAAAAATTATTTTCATTCAGTTTTCTTTGAAGGGAATTTCGGCCACCATTGGGATTCTTTGAGGAAGGATAATTTTCATGGTTTCAAGCAAGAAAAAGGAAGCCCAAGGAAGGTGAATCAAGTGAAAATGGTTAGTGACTATCAAATCTTATTATTTCCCTACAAATTTTATGGTTTTCCTTTAGGGTTTATAAGGAAAGATTTAATAAAAATGTGTATAATGGAAATTGTTGTTAGAAAAGTGTAATTGGACCTTGATTAAGCATGTTAGGAAGATTATTTATTTAAAAAGAATTTGTATGATGAACACAGTAGGTAGGCCGAATTGCATTTCTAAGGGAAATGATATGTATGTTATGTATTTTAATGAAATTAAGCCTTAATTTAATAGTAAACATGAAATAATGTCCATAAATTTTTATGAAATTTATAGGAATTATTTGAATATTTTTGAAATAATTAATTGATTATGTATTAGTGAAAAAAATAAAGAATTTTTATGAGTTAAGGCATGAAATGAGTAAATAATGTACTTGTGAATTTTTATGAAATTTATAAAATTCATTTGAATATTTTTGAAGAAATATTTATATATGTACAAAATAATGTTGTGGAATTATTGAGTTATAATACCTAATTTTAGTAAAAGTAATAAATTATATTGATATAATTCATAAATTGTACAAAATTAATGAAATAAATGACTGGCTAATTTATTAGAATAAAAAATATAATGTGTAAGGTGACTATATTGAATTATTGCGAAAATAATTCATAATTAGATAAAGAAATGGTGAATTATTATAAAATAATTCACAAATTGTATAAAAGTACTAAACATTCTGAACGACCACAATTTCGAGCAAAAGAAGTAAGAAAATTATTAAAAGTCAAAAGAATAAAATGAAACATAAAGTTAAAATATTGAATTATTAAGAAATAATTCATAAGTTGCCAAGAAATGATAAATTATAATGATATAATTCACAAAGTATATAAATTGTACTGATAGAATTTCTGGCTAAAGTAGAAAAATGAAAAGACTCTAGAAAAGATAATGTTTAAAGTGACTACGGTGAATTATGATGATATAATTCATGAATTGTATAAAAGATACGAAAAAAGTGACTGAAAAGAAAAAGTCCAAAATAATCAAAAGTACTGAAAAATATTGATTGACAAAATATACTGTTTGAAAAGTAATGGAAACTATTTAAAGTCTGAAAAATATTTGGAAAGTAAGTAATTTTTGCACTTAGCAATAGTCAGGCAGCAAAAATCTTGCTCAGGATATAATTGGCTAGTCATTGAAATACCCTATACCACAGTACAAGTCATGGTGATTTTCTTTGCTATGATAAGATCTTTGATCTCCATAGTATCTGTATTTGTATGATATGATATCTGCTATGTGAGATTTGATCATTCAGGATCATTTCTCAATCTGTTCTGTATGTGGTCTTGTGAGATCCACGTCCCGTATATCCTATCTGAGAGTTCTTGTCGAATTGTACTAGGGGTATATTGATAAGAATAAATTAAAATTTCAAAAAGTAAGTTAAAAGTAAAAGTCAAAAGTGAAAAAGAACCTATTTGAAAGAAATTAAAAAGTTTTGGGGCAAAAATATAATTTTTTAAAAATTATATTTAATGAGAAAAAATAAAAAGAAAATATTTTACAAGGGTAAAATGGTAATTCCACTACCAGACAACCTAAAAAATATGCTTTTGTAAAGAAAAATAGCTAAAACGTAATTTTACGTGAAAAGTCAAATAAGGACCAATTAGTAATTTATATACCAATTATTGATTTGAAAATAAAAATTTTGTAAAATAGTGTTAATATTGTGTTTAAAGTTCAAAAATGACAATACCATAATTGATTGATAAATTAATGATTAAAAGTAACATACTGTATAAAAATGTCAATCAAGGACCGAACATAATTTTTATAAGCCAAAAGTCAACTGAAAAGTAATAATAGGCAAGTTAATGACAATGTTGCAATTAACATGTAAAAAATGATACTTTTGTAATAATTGTGTAAAATGAACTTTTTTTGTAATAAACCGAAAAATTAAAGATCAAATCGCAAAGTTTTTTCAAAGTAATGGTATCATTCAGTATTAAATTTTAAAAGCATTGATAAACATAGTTTGATAAACGTTTAAAAAGTCAAAGGGAGCTAAGTAATGCAATGGCAACATTGTAATTAAAGTACAAAAGGATAATTTTTGAAATTAGGTAAAAATTTAGAATTTAATTGGAAAAGTTGTCATAATAGTGACAATTAATAGTGTAAAATACCAAATAGTATAATAATTATATTGGACTATTTAATAAGAAACTCTGTTTGAAAAGTCAAAGTAAAGCTTCATAAATTGTTATATTTGCCGAAGGTAAGTGAATAGTAAAAGTACGTAAAAGTAAGAAAAATAATGATAATTTAGTAAATAATTTGCGAAAAGGATATTTTTATAAATATATTGAAAAGTTCAGCACCGAAATGAAAAGTTTATCGAAATTTAGTATTGAATTGAAAATTTACCAGAATAGTGGCAATCAACAGTGAAAAAGGTCAAAGAAACCGACTATTGTCCCTGACAGGTCAAATAAGACATTTTGCTTAAAAATTTAAAGTTAAGCTTAAAAATTGTTTTAAATGCCAAAGGTTAGTTAAAAAGAAAAGTAAAACAATTTTATAATTAGAATTATAGAAATGGTATTTTCGTAAACAATTGAAAAGTTTAAGACCAAAATAATATTTAGCGAAATTAATGCAATTATGCTATTTGAGAAATTTTTCGATTAATAGTTACCACTGAGCATATTTAGTACTCAGCACGTAGTATTTACTGCATGCAGGTTCTAAGTGCAGTGGGAGCATGGTACACAGTGAAGCAGAGATTGCAGAGAAATAGTCAATGATGATTATTTTAGTATTTTTGGCATGTATAAACTTAGATAGCAGAATTAAAAAACTGGATTGTATTTGAACTATTGTTTGATGGAATAATTAATATTTTTATGTTTACAAGCGTGTGTTTGCCAGTAAGTGATTTAGAATGGTTATGTTCGACCCGTGAGTGAAAGTTTGGAATGTGATTATATAGACTATTACGCCTCTGAGAGGCTGTATTTTTATTTGGTTTTTCAGGAGGCTAGTAAGTTTCTAGCCATTGTGCTGCCCAATTTTTCATAAATGAATAGTATTTTAGATAGTTATAAGTTGCGAGTTAAATGTATGAATTTGAACAAAATTAGTTTTGGCAGTTAATGGATTTTGGGTTTAGTGAAAAAAAATTTTGGCTTATCATTTAATTTGGTATCGAAAATGACTGTTCAGATGAGGATGTTACACATTTAGATAATCTTCCTACTGATCCTGGATTGAGAATTAAAATCTCGAAATATCATCCTATTGATCGGGATAAAGTGAGGAGAGCGTATCTTCAAAAAGGACCTTGCTAACAACAAAATTGTAATTTTAAACAACGAAATATTGGGAATGATTTTCGTCGTTTTAATCCTAAATGGTATAAGGAATATTCTAATTGGTTGGATTATAGTATACAAAAAGATGCAGCATTTTGCTTATGTTGTTATCTTTTTAGAATTGAGATTGGGAAGCAAGGAGGAGGTGATTCATTTATTACAGATGGTTTCAATGCTTGGAATAAAAAGGAGAGATTAGATATTCATGTGGAAGGTCCTAATAGCTCATAATGTGCCTTGGAGAAAATGTGAAGCACTGTTGAAATAAGATCAAAATATAGAAGTTATTTTCAATAGACATACATATCAAGTGAGAAAGGAATATAGAACTCGGTTAACTGCTTTGATTGATTGCATTCGATTGCTTTTGTGACAAGGGCTTCCTTTTCGTGGTCATGATGAATCTTATGGTTCCAAACAAGAAGGTAATTTTAGTGAACTTCTAAAATTTTTAGCTAAGCACAATGAAAATATTGATGATGTTGTTCGTAAAAATGCTCTAAATAATCTCAAGTTAATAGCTCCTACTATTCAACATGAGATTATAAATGCTTGTGCTACTAAGACTATTGATGCCATCATTAATGATTTAGGTGATGACATATTTGTAATTTTGGTTGATGAATCTTGTGATGTATCGGTGAAAGAACAAATGATTGTTGTTTTACGCAATGTTAATAATAAGGGTGAAATGGTTGAAAGATTTCTTAGTATTGTTCATATTCCAGATACAAGTGCTTCATCTCTTAAAATTTTGATCGAGTCATTATTTGCTAAGTACGGTTTAAGTATGTCGCGGTTACCAGGGTAAGGTTATGATGGGGCTAGTAACATGAGAGGAGAATTCAATGGATTGAAGAGTTTGATCATGAAAGAAAGTGAATCGTGTAAAAATGATATCAATATTGCATCTCTTTTTAATTTTTTTGCTACTTTATTGAATGTTGTTGGAGCATCGTGTAAACGTCGGGATCTTTTGAGAGAAAGTCAAACTGCTAAAGTTTCTAAAGCATTAAGAAATGATGAATTGACAAATGGTCGAGGATTAAATCAAGAAACAAGTCTTAAACGAGCAAATGACACATGGATGGGGTTCTCATTATGGTATAATCTTGAATTTAATAATTATGTTTGCATCTCTAGTAAAGGTGCTTGATAACATTGTTGAGGATTGAACTAACTTTGAACAAAGAGCTGAAACTTGTGCTTTATTAGAAGCAATATAATGTTGTGATTTTGTATTCAATTTGCACTTAATGAAAGGGATTTTGGGAATCACATATGAGTTATCACAAGCTTTACAAAGAAAAGATCAAGATATTGTTAATCCTATGCAATTAGTTGCACTATAAAAAAAAGGCTACAAAAGATGAGGGATGATGGTTGGAATTCTTTGTTGAATGAGGTTTGCCTCTTTTATGAAGCACATAGTATCTTTATTTCTAATATGGGTGATATGTTTCAAGTGAAAAGGCGATCACGACGTAGAATTCAACAAGTCAAAAATTTACACTATTATCAAGTAGATTTATTCTATACTGTCATTGATTTGCAACTTCAAGAGCTTAACAATCGTTTTACTGAGATTAATACTGAGTTGCTTTTATGTGTGGCTTGTTTAAGTTTAAATGATGCAATTTTCGCTGTTGACAAACAAAAGTTGCTTCGATTTGCTCAATTTTATCCTCAAGATTTTTTACTGGTCCAACTTCTTTTACTTGACAATCAGCTTGAAACTTATATTGCTGACATGTTGTCCAATGATGAGTTTTTGATATTGGAAGGAATCAACAATCTTGCTCAATTGCTAGCTAAGACAAGAAAAAATTTGGTGTATTCTTTAGTTTATTTACTTGTCAAATTAGCTTTGATATTACCATTCGCGATGGCAACTGTTGAAAGGGCATTTTTTGTAATGAATATAGTGAAAAGCTATTTGAGAAATTGAATGGGAGATCAATTATTGAATGATTGTTTAGTTACTTATATTGAAAAAGATGTATTTAAAAGTATTGATAATGAAATAATTATTCAATACTTTCAAAATATAAAAACTCGTAGAGGACAATTGTAATATTATGAGTATTATTATATATTTATTATTATCTCATTAATATGTTATTTTTTATTTTTTCATATGAATAATTTTTTTATCTATAATAAATATTGACCCCACTGAATCCAATTTCTGGCTACGCCCTTAGATACCATTATTCCTGTTTGAATTGAGTGGCGAAAACTGAAGGATTTTGCAATTGGATGTAAAGGATAATTTATATTATCGCATAGAGAATGGACGTCGGGGTTAGGGTTTTTCTTTTTCTTTTGGAAAACTACATTTGTCGTTCAGGAAGTATCTTCAAATTGTGTAGCTAACCATATAGTTCTTAAAATTACAAATAAGTGCCATTAACTTTAATTTAAACTTGTTTTTTGAAGTTTTAATTTAAGCTTTGTTTGTCTTGACTGGGGAAATCCTAATGTTTTCAAATCCAGCCCGAATATGGAATCGATCAATAGAAGAATTAGGGGTTAAAAATTGGATTGAGATTGAATAGAAATACTAAAATTTTAATTAAATGTAATACTAAATTTTGTAAATATAAATTCAATAATGCAAAAAAAAAAAGTTGATAATGATAACCGGACTGGACCTCAAATCCGATAACTGGATTAGGATCCAAATTTGGGCCTATATTCGGCCTATGTATCCATTTTAGTTGATCCGGATCCACAGCTAGGTGATGCCATTTTGGAGAAGTCCTTATAAAGCCCAGTTTCCTATCTTCTTGATTTGGTAGGACTTCCTGTACAGGCGGAACTTCCTTCTCAATAGGATTCTCATGGCTACAAGGATTTCGCACCAGGATAGGAAATTCATCCCTATAAATAGGTGGAAGTCAGGTAAGTTTCTCTCTCTTAGCCATTCTACTAAAAATATCCTATTACACCTTTTATTTACTTAACCGTTAGAGTGTCCCCCGTCGGATCTTCACCGGCAATCTCTATTTTCAGGTTTCATTTGGAGCAGCTCTCTACAGCAGCCCAAATTGAATAATTGCCAGGTAATTTCAAGCTATTATCATTTGATGCAGTGAGTGTGGACCTTATCATCCCCTTGAAGCCATGAATCCCGATGATGGAAATGATCAGACAGGAAACGCAACACCATTACCCCAGTTACATATATTTCCTTCCCTTGAACCTACCCCGTTAGGAGCCTCCACAAACCACCTTATGGCAGACCCACAACTACAGCTATAGTGATGCCTATTTCAAGCCTAACCCCACAGCTAGCTTAAGCTTTGTTGGCGACCCTTTCGCACATGGCAACCTAAGCAACACCCCAAACACCCAGAGCAAACGTTCGATCCAAATATTAGAAATCCAAACCTTACACTCCAATAGAATGATAAGGGATCCTGGATAACTCTAACGAGCGAGGAGTTGGATAGAATCATCAAGGAAAGGATGTAGCAGAGGTGAAACCAAAGGGTGGCATCTTATCAAGATGATTTCTGATCACCCCTCTCTAAGGTCATACTTGAAACCCCCTTCCCAAACATCAAGTTACCCACCTTGCCTAGGTACATAGGAAATACAGATCCTTGAGCTCATGTGAAGTAGTTCAGACATTCTATGCATCACACAATAGAAGATGCCGCTCTCTGCAAGATTTTTCCCTAAACCCTGGCAGAATGAGCCCAAATTTGATTCAATAATCTCCTTAAGCACTCAATATATAGCTTTTAGCAGTTCACTGAGATGTTCAAAGAAAAATTTATAGCAGCAATACTATAGACTCGAGTTTCAGCGAACTTACATGAGGTAATACAAGAGAGAGGCAAGACATTACATAATTATATTGATAGGTTCAACATGGTGACTATGGACATCCAAAATCTAAACTTGGAAGTGGCTATCAACGCACTTAGCTGAAATACCCGATGCCAGGATTTCAGTGATTCATTGAGTAAGAAACCCCCTTATGATTTTATCGATCTCATAAATAAAGCATATAAGTACATTCAGATGGATGAGGCTCGGAGGCTGAGGTATGGCAATCAAACGAAGGAAGACAGCCACAGGAAAATAGTTTGTGAGAGTGAAAGCTCTAGGAGAAGGGAATCGCGAGTTATGAGAGGGGAGAACATAATGTATAATGTTTCAAAACCATACTCAGATAATCATAAGGAGGAGATGTTCATCAAATTAAACACAAGTCCAAACCAGATATTGGTATGGGTGAAGAAGAACCAAGAAGTACATTGGCCGAAACCCATGAAGAAGAGTGTAAGGAGGGATCAAACTGTGTATTGTTCCTACCACAGAGACAAAGGCCATGAAACCAATGACTGTAGGCATCTCAAGTGGGAAATAGAGTATCGGATAATCAAGGGTGACCTCTAGCAGTTTTTTAGAAAAGACAGGAGCGAGGATAGGCAATCCTCTCCAAGATAGTCTGGCAGGGGGAAAGGTAGCAATACTAGAAAAGTCTCGACGGGAGTAATTTATGTTATTACAGGAGGAAAACACTATGATGTGTTTAGGGATTTGAATAAGAGAAAAGCAAAGGAGGTTTTTCCAATTGGAACTAGCCTGACTAATAGCATCCTATAGTTCTCAGACAGAGATAGGAGACATGTTTGAACACCGCATAAGGATGCACTAGTGGTAGAAGCTATGGTTTAGGATTTTTTGGTGTAGAGAATTTTAGTAGACATCGATAGCGCCGTGAAGCTTATCACACTACAGGCATACAAGGCATTGGGAAAATCATGCCCTATGGATGAAGTGATAGTTCCCCTGATTGACATATCTAGATAGCCAGTCAAAGTTAAGGGCTTGGTTGAGTTAAACTTACAGTTAAGGGATGACTACATTTTCAGGTTTTATAAATCGTGCTTTATGGTTGTAAACATGCCTCTATCTTATAATGTGATTTTTGGCCAACCTCTGTTGGTCGAGGTAGATGCTTACATCTCTATGTAGAAGTTAGTAATAAAAGTGCCCACGCCAGATGGTACAACAGTACTCCAAGAAAATTAGGATGTGGCCAGAGAAACATACGTCACCATGCTGAAGAAGGCAAACCAGGCACTACCTATAGATACATTAGATGTCCCAATGGAGTTAGATAGGAGGGCAGAACCGATAGATTTGCTAAAGGAGATAGAGCTTACAAGCTTTTAGACATGTAGGGGAAGGTGTTACTGCACTCCTGAAACATTGCCAATTTGAAGAAGTATCATCAGTAGAGGAGCTCAACTCTTGCTTATAGGCCTTATCGCCAGGAGCTCATCTTTTGCTCATAGGCTTTATCGTCAGAAGCTCATATTTTCCTCATAGACCTTGTCGCCAGGAGCTCATCTTTTACTCATAAGCCTTGTCGCTAGGAGCTCATCTTTTGCATATAGGCCTTATTGCCAGGAGCTCATCTTTTGCTCATAGGCCTTGTTGTTAGGAGCTCATCTTTTGATCATAGGCCTCATCACTAGGAGCCCATATTTTGCTCATAGGCCTTGTCACCAGGAGCTCATCTTTTGCTCACAAACCATTTGCCGTGAGCTCGTTCTTCGATAAGAGGCATTCTTGCCAACACACTTGTATCTCTTAGCTTAAACAAGCACATTTGCCTCGAGCATGTTATATTCTTTTAAACCAAGTTAGGCATCTTCGCCATAAGCATTTATTTATTTTTTATTTGATTGATATTTTTACCGTAAAACCTTTGTAACAGCTCAGCTTTGCAGCTTAAGCTAAGAGCATTACTCTTTAAGAGTGAAAGCTCAATCCGGCAGTTTAAGCCACGAGCATATTCAACCAAATTATGTATGGAATCCCTTCTTTGAATTATACTTATGTTCGAAAATACTTAAGACTATTTTATGTAAAGTGCAAGATTATGACAGTTGTGTTGTGTATTTGGGATGAATGCACCCAGAAATTATAAAAAAGCTTGAATATTTGCAGAATATCAATACCAATAGACTGCTCAACAGCTTCAGCCATGGATATTTTTTCTAACCTTTCTGATTTAGCTCGTTGATTATTGCATCTATGAATTGCTTGTTATTCATGAAAGTTTCTTTTGCAAGATTTTCAGAAGCATAGATGGAAAACTTAAAGTATAAAATAATTTGAACAGAGGTTTTCATTCCAGAAGTTTGGAAAGTACAACGAAATAGCTCAAAAAACTACAAAGCAAAGAGATCCTAAGCTATTACTCGTTTGGATGTATCTCCTTTATCTAGGAGAAGTCCTCATTCGAATATCTCTCATTCACACCATTGATCAGTTTACCACGATACGCAGCACAATGCTCGATGGCAAGGTCCAAAACCTTATCCTCCAAGTGGTCGTATCTCTCCTCCATCTCAGCTCGCCCCTTTTCCAGTTCAATTTTCTCTACCTCGACCTTTTCAAGATCAGCAATTGACTTTTCAAGCTTGGTTTGAGTAGCTTGGTGCTCTTTATTTTCTTTAGCTAGCAGAGCCTCAAGCTCAGCAATTTCCTTGGCTGATTTCCCAGTGGCCTTTTCGAGGGCCAATGCCACCTCTTTGGCCTTGGCTTCAGCTGCTGCCGCCACTTTCTTGCCTAAGCTAGCCCTATGTTCCTCTAGGACCTTAAGTATTTCTCTTAGCTTGGTGGAGGTTCACTTCTCTTCTTTGGTCATTGTTAGGAGTTGATTCAACTTGCTCGATACAACATTGGCTAGGATGAAGTTCTGTAAGAAGAGCACATTAAGAAAAAGAGATAGGAAACAATAGAAGACTTACATCAACTTGGTTTCGGCATATAGCTGAGTGGAGGTGGTAGATCTTCAAATTTATGAAAGAGGACACCTTGTCAGGGATACAAGCAGAGAGAAAAAATTGAAGAGCTTGAGGTTGGTCGAGCAGTATGCTTTGTTTTGCTGAAAGAAAGCTCGGACCTCGTCAAGCAACCAGTCAAATCTTTCAGCTCAGGTAGTGAGAGGAGTCAGGTTTTTACCCTCAATGAGAGATAAAGAAGGGTTAGAAAGCAAGACGAATGGCCATACTGATTTGGTAGGAGGTGATATGGCCATCAGGGTTGATATAGAAGATGCATCAAAAATGGTAATGGCATTGGGACTGCTGCTAGATGGAGCAGCGGGTACCGTACTCGATGGTGTGGATAGGGGAGGAGCAGGATTCCTCCTAAGAAGAGCAAGAGTTTGGCTTGGGATAGGTGAAGCTGAACTCTCCCCTATCTTTATCGTTTTAGACTTCAAGTGATATGCAATGGATTGCTTCATGACTTTCTTCATAGCTGCAAAAATAAAGGCATGAAAAAACATTAGATTTGGACTACAGAAATAAAAATAATTACCTCATTATTTTCATTGTTTGACTTTATCCAAGTCAAGATCTAGCTACTCGTAGATGTCCACTTTCTCTTAGGTGAGTTACGTCCATAGAGTGAGGGTTGCCTCATCTTCTTGGGTAAGTAGTATAACTTCATCATTATGGTTCATGAAGCGGCCCTAGGTGTTGTGAAAAGGGAAGCCCCGATCATCTTCGATAACAAATAAGCGATTCTTCCACCTTTTCAAGCTCTCAGGCTTACCGAAAAAGATGTTGTACCCAACCCGAGCTTGAATATAGTTATGGTCTTCACTATTAACCCAAAGGCCGACAATGTGGGTAGCTCTAAATAGCCTAAGAGTTAAGTTAATACCTCATTCGACTGTCCACAGTTGAAGGGCATAAAGGGTTAACCAAGCATTAGGATGAACCTAGCCGACTGTAAGGTCGTAAAAGTTTAAAAAATTCAACTCATCGTGGGTGAGAGGAAGGGTTACTCTGGCTTTGAAGTCAGCCTCATAAGCTACTATTTTCTTTTTATTAAAGGTAGCGTTGGCTTGAAGGTGTTCACATGGAGCTCTAAGGGTGTATTCATTGGGAATGCATAGAGAAGCTCGAAGATTTACAAGGTCTTTGGTTTTTATCATCGACCTAATTGACTTTACTTAAGAATCTTTCTTTAAAGTTCGAGTTTTGGTTTGTATGGTTTTTCTAGGTGGGGCTCGGATAGGCATCTCTTGGGTATCTTCGTTCTGGAAATCCTGATTTGAGGTGTTCGGTGTGGCCATTTCAAATAAGTCATCTAACCTAAGTTCGCTAGAATCTTCCGATTCACTCATTTTCACAAAGGTAAAAATATGAAATGAGAGAAGAATGGAGAAAAAGATTTAAGTTACCAACCTGGAGAAGTCTTTCAAGATGCTACTGCTAAAGGAGTGAAAAAGATGGGTGAACGCTTGAGAGGAAAGGGAAAACACAAAGGCAAAAAATGAGGTAGCAAAGGTGCAAATGCAGATTTGAATGAGGTATTTATAGGTAGGATGAACCATTAGATTAGGAGTGTTGAACGGTGTATATCTCCTTGGAGCATAGGATAATTAAGTATTCTAGCTGTTGTAGCGTGAAATTCGATGAAGGTAATGATGATATTTATTGACATCACTGAGATCGAAGGGACGTGGCCTCGTGATCAATGCGGGCATGGGCAATAAAGCGTCATTTTGGTTCTAACAATTAAGCTCGATTGGTACATTTCGAGTTATGAATCGGTATTCCCAAGTTAACATGAATGTTTTCTACCTCGAGGGGAGGGAGGGACCTATGATAACCGAACTGGACCTTAAATTTGGTAACTGGATTGAGCTCCAGATTTGGACCTATATTCAACCTATATATCCATTTTAGTTGCTCCGGATCCGCAACTAGGTGATGCAATTTTGGAAAAGTTCTTATGAAGCCTGGACTCATATCTTCCTGATTTGGTGGGACTTCATGTACAAGCAGAACTCACTCCTCAATAGGATTTCCATGGCTTTAAGGATTCCGCACCAGGATAGGAAATTCATCCTTATAAATAGGTGGAAGTCAGGTAAGTTTCTCTCTCTTAGCCATTCTACTAAAAATATCCTATTACACCTTTCACTGACTTGACCGTCGGAGTGTCCCCAGCTGGACCTTCACCGGTAATCTTTGTTTTCCAGTGTCATTTGGAGCAACTCTCTACAGCAGTCCGGATTGGATAATAGCCTAGTAATTTCGAGTTGTTATCAAATAATATTATTATTATTGCTAATACTCACACTTAATATAAATTTAATTCTATATATATGTATACCATCAATTTAACAAATATATATACAAAATCTTTTTTATTTTACTATTTGTATATTCAATATTTGTACATATTTTTATTTTTTGAGTAAAATTAAATAATTTATATTAAACTCATGGATCGATTCAAATTCGTCCAATCCATTTAGATATTGATTCATTTATGATTCATATTTTTTGATCCATTTATGATCCAACCCATTAATGATCAATCCATTAATGACCCAATTCAAATCCGCTCAATCCATCCATTTGTCACCTCTACTCAATTTGTGTAAATATTTTATATAATTCATAAAAATTATGTTATTTTTCACTTTGTATAAAAAATTAAATTATTATATTATACAAAAATATATTTTTTTTAGAAAAAATTGTTCCGAAAAGAAATAGTCCTATAATACTTATCCTGATTCACTCCAGCATGCAAAATCTAAACGAAAAATTTCACCAAATTAATAATATAATATCATGCAGTGAATTGAGTTGCATTTTATTAATAGATTAAAAAAATTATACAATAAGCCTTTTTGTTTTGAAAAAGAATAGATTTTTTTATACAATAACTCAAAAAGTTAGTTCATATTTTTATTAATTTGCTTTTTAGATGAAAATATGAACTAGTTCAAAATTTCTATCTTAATATAATAATTAATACTTATTCCGAAAGGGAATTGCAAGATCTGTATTCGGTTGGGGCCCAAGTTCTGAACCAGATGGACAGAGGCCCACGATGCAGAACAAGCCTTGACCTATGTTGTTTCGATCATTTTCTTAATAGCCCAATTTTCCTAAACATACGTGTAAATTCAACAATCAAACTGCATCGCGAAGAGTATTAATGTGGTGCGCAATACTAGCCATATGAATTATCCAATTAATATTATAATCGGCGCGAATGGTTAGAACAGGCGCATCCGATCATTTACCTATTATAGTTAATATTATTTAATAATAGTTATAAAACTGTAAATCCATGGCTAACTACACATAATAAAATCTGATGCAGGGAATCAGATTATCAAGTACATATTTCATCTCATGTGAAAAAGGAAACAAGAAAGTACAAGTTCATCTGGCAGAAAACAATAGTGTTTTACCAAATGCCTGTAATGTAATAAATTCATGAACAACTCTTTGCTTATATTAAATGGCAAGAATATGAAATTTGCTTGGTACAATTTAAGACAAACTGACCACACCACCACTTTGTCGTTGCCTAAAATGTTAGGTTATGAATTTTTGCTTCGTAAAAAGTAGGAATTGATATGATGGCAGACTTTTGCTCGACTTTCAAATTATTTTAGAACGCAAAGCTTTTCTATTTAAACAATGTGTGCATTAAGAGCTTAATATACTATTAATATGTCATGTCCACTCACTATCCATATTACTCGAGTTATGGAGAGTATCCAATATGATTTTCATCATAAATCTACACAGGAATGCATAATATATAGACAGAGGCACTGAAATTATTGCATGATATCTTGATTACATTAACTAATTTAGGAATATTAACATTGGTTGCGTGTACATGATCTTGGATTAAAGTAAACGCAAAACTAATAGATTATATATATATAAAGGAGTTAGTTATGATAAGACAAGGAGAGCTTTAACTGTTAGAAATAAGATTATTTTTATAATCAATCGATGTAAAATATTTAATGCACCTTCCGGTGCTTAAAATTGAATATATATAAATTGTAAAATTAAATATTTTTAGGCGGTGCAAATAAATTTGCAGTGAACTCATCTCTGAAACCTAATTTTACAAGGATTGCCAAACTATATGTACATATATATTCTGAACATAATTAACTTTGCAAGCAATGTAAGAAGGATCGATGTGATGTAATAGCAAGGCAAATAGAGTAAGCAACTTGATAAAGAAGAAAAAGGCGTTGAAGTGGACCTTCACCACTTGTGCAACTGTTGGCCACCTTGATTAGCCTTTCCTCAAAATTGGTTATATGGTTAAATTCTTTTCCATTTTCCTGCAAAGCACCATGATACCACTATTGGTCCATTCTCTAACCACCACCTAAATCAATTCAGATGTGGGTATGTTATCTATGATTTCTTCACCACTGCTTTCTTGCGGAGCCATTTGGCTCTTTGCTTAACTCTTACTATTGCATTTGTTAGGTTTTCCATTTTTTTTAATATTATACTTCAATTTAAAAATAAACATATAAAGCTGAGCAACTTTGTTTGTGAATGTCAATTGTCACCTATTGAGATTGCATGTGAATTGAATTTTTGCCTTGATATATATATATATATATAGCATCAGAGTCACATTCTCGTTTACAATTTGAATATTTGAGGTTGAAAAGTCTCCCTGTCCATTTTCTAGTTCCAAGAAAATACAAAGAATTGCATGTGGAAAAGATTGTCGTATGATAATTAGTCTTTTAATAGCCGTCTTAATCCGTGGAGTAAAATTGAACTGTGTCAATGCGATATGAATATAAATCAATTTATAGTTGTGCAAATTGCAAGACCATTACCAAAAGACGCCATTAAGGGACCCAAAATAATAATTATGAAGAGTTAGCTTTAAGGAACTGATTAATATTTTGGATAAATAAAGGGATAAAGAGGTGCAATTTTATTGATTTGATTGGGGAAGAACTACAAGGGTCAAGAATCTTTTTAGTTGGATTTTATTACTTAATTAGTCTATGGTATCATGAGTTTATTAATCGCAAAGCATCCACATTGAGGGCCAGTTTGGCAAAACTTATGAAAATAGCTTTTTCAATTGATAAAAGTTATATTCCAAAAAGTTATATCTCAAAAAGTAGATAATTGTTTGGTAAATAAAATTCAAAATGACTTATAAATTTAAAGGCTGTTTGGTAAATTATATGATTAAAAATAACTTTTTATAATAAATATTTAAATTATTATTTTATAATTTTTTTTATTTATCTTGACTCAACAGTAAATATCCTTTATATTATTTCTTTTTTATATTATGTATAATTGTCATTATAAAATAAAATAAAGGGTATTTTTGTCAAAAAGAAATTTTAAAACAGCTACCCTTAAAAGCTAAAATTCAGCTTTTCTGAAAAGCTTTAATTTCTAGCTTTTTTCAATATGAGATTTTTTCACTTTTTACAAAATTGATTTTTCAAAAATCAGCATTTACCAAACACATATTTTTATCTCATAATCAATTTTTTATCCAATAATCAGCTTTTTATCCTTCCAAAAGCAATGCCAAACACGCTCTGAATCATTTTGGAATATTTTCAGCCCCTTGTAGCCTCAATTAGAGACCCCCAATTAAATAAATTAAAGAAAATACCATACTTAAATTATGGCAATAAATTAATTTAGAAATTAGCCGGTTTATCCTTGAAGGGATACACATCGTGACACTGACGAATAGAAAATTTCCATCTTTCAATCATTTTGTTTTTCTTCTTATTTTGAAATCTCTCCACATTTCAACATTACAGCTTCCACCCACTAACGAGATTTATTTGATTTTTCTCCGGTTCTAAAAATTCTAAATATATAAGCGGCAAACACATGAATTATTATAAATAAATGAATTGAAATTTTACGAATTATAAGTAAATCGGATTGGATTGAATCATTATTCAAATAAGCAGTGCATGGATGGGCAAGTATAGATCATGGCGGGTAGTGGAAATAAAAGAGAGGTCAAATATAAGTGGGGCCCAAATCACAATTGAGGGAATGTCATTTAGGGTAAGCGACGGAGGTGAATGTGAATCAGTGAAGCTTGTGATCTGATGATAAATGGAAGAAAATCCAAAACTGAAGGCATTTAGGGTGATGGAGCCTCTCACTCACCACCTTGTTTGTTTTTGTCTATCCTCTCAAATTTCCTACTTCTCCTTACTGGTTTCCCAAAATCTGTGTGCCTTCCTCTCAGTCTTCTTACCATAACCTAATTTTCATTAATTAACCTAGCTACATTCCATTATAAACCTGAATAAATATATAAATTCACGATAAAAAATAATTTCTTATGCCACTAATTAATATAATGCCAGAATAATTCAGGGATTTTCAATATATATATATTAAGTTCTTAGATAAATGTATCAGTGCAATGTCATATTTAAAAATTACATGACAAAAAAAATGATAAAAAAATACTTCATTTATATGTTAGTCTACCGTTGAATTAATCATATAAAGAAAAACAAAAGCCAATTACACCTTTGCATTTTGATTAAACAATTGCATTATACAAAAAAGAAGCATTTCGAAAGTTAAAGTTGTTTGTTTAGTACTTTAATTATTTGTGATTAGCTATCGTTATATATATATATATATTGTGATTTTTTTTATTCTTTTTATATATATTAATTACAGTGAAAAGGACTGGGGTGTCCTTATGCGTGGAAAATTATAAAATGAGAGTGTTTGAAAATAGTTTTAAATCATTACATTATCAATTTCTAAGCCCATGGTTATAATCAATTGAGCTTAAATCCTTATCATCTGCATTATTAATTTGTTAATAGATTTGGTGGAATACCAGATTCCTTCAGATTTCTTGGTTAGCAGGAAATCAGAATTTTTGAATCATATTAATTCTGTAACTTATTTTCTAACTTCTTCTGTCCTACTTGTCCAAATAATGGCCTTCTTAAAAAAAAATATTTTTGCTGTTTTCTTTTATTTCTTAATTTGCCAAAATTATGTTTAATGCTTCTTTTGTAGGTGTTGATGCTGGTAATTAGTGATGTCTTTTTGCTAAATAACGTTCATTAGATGATAAATTACTTCTCCAAATCCAAATATATAAGTGAACAAGTGAGTGGACAGAGGAGTAGTTTTGATCCCATGAAACAATCTAAAATAGCGTGTTAATTTTCTACCTTATACAACTTAGTGTTGAGGTTACGTTACTATCCATATATGGTACATTTTTTTCATGTCATCTAATTCCTCAACTTCCAGAAAATTAGTTGCACGTTACTTATCCAATCGATGAGATATTAATATAATTAAAACTATAAAGTTGCTTTACCAACCAGTGTTCAATTCAAATCTCAGTCAGCCAAATAAATTTGATTTGGAGGAATAAAATATGAAATTAAAATTTGAGCTTATGATTCTGCAAAAAAAAAAATTTAATAATAATAAAACTCCCTTCCTCTAATAATAATAAAAACACTTACTTTTTTAATGCGTTCAAAAATATAGAACACTTGCTAATTTTAATCAATTATTAATTTATAAATTATCTATAATATTTTTATTTAATTTTTCAATTTTTATTATACTTGTGAATTGATTTATAACAATTTATATTTCCAACTCTAATACACCAATAGTAGTCATTTTTTAGTTACTATAATAATTATGTGCATTAAAATGAAAAATATAATTGATAAATCATGTATAAAATTATATTTTATAGCTATAAAAATTATCTTTTGTTAAACTATCTGAAAATAAACGTGTATATAGTATCGTGATACGAAAAAAAATACTCATATTATTATATAAGGGAAAGAGTTTATGAATTTAATATTTAGGATCTTATCAAGCATGTGAAAATACAGATATATACATATATGATTAGGGGTGTGCATCGGTTGGGTTCGGGTGAATTCGACTAACCCAAAATTTATATATTTTCCTCATCCGACCCTACCCTATATAAATATCAGGCCCCTACCTGATTAACCCGATATTTTTCGGACCCAAACCGATCAACCAGAATTTATTTTTTTAATTTCCATATTTAAATTAAAATCTAAAATTAATACAAATAAATAATATTAAATACCATAAAAAATATTTTAAAAATACAACAATCTAATAATTTTAAAATTATATTAAATATATATTATATATTAATTAATATTGTAGAAAAATTAGAATTTTTTATTTATATATTAAAAATTTCGGGTTATTCGGTCGGGTTAGTCGGGTTTTCACTGACCCGAAATTTACCTAATATCAATAACCAAATTGACCCTATTAATCCGATTAATCTCACCCTAATGTGTCGGATCGGTTTTTGCACACCCCTATATATGTTTATAGTGCCCGTGACATACCAATAGAATGCAAGAAAAAAAAACCTTACAATAAAGTGGTTGCATCCGAAAATTGTGTGGATTTACGTTTTTAAGTTAAAAAATACTCCCTCCATTTTTTTTATCAGTCAACTTTATTGTTTTTATTAGGATTAAAAAATAATAAATAGACTTAAATTTAGTATTAAATTATGTGATTAAGACTAAATTATCAAATCTGATTGATTCTGATTTTATTGGAAAAGAAAAATAAATTAAAAAAGTAAATTAAATTACATTGAAAGTCTAAAAGTGACAGATAAATAGAATTTAAATTTTACTCAAAAGTGATAGATAGAAAAAATAGAGAAAGTAATAAACACGTACAACCACAAATTGTGGTTTTGGATGTTTTGCACTTTTGCTTATATTACTATTTGTCAATATGCGGTCAATCATGCTCATATCATATTTCATTTCAGCTTTTTTTTTTCTTTTCATTTGTTATATATGTATTGAAATCAATCGCCCAATATATTTTACTAATGCTTGCTAATTATAATAACATAAATTTAATAATAATATAACATATTTTTTAATAATTAGATAAACTTAATAATTCTAGTAAGTTTTGAAAATAAGTACAATGATAATTAAAAATTACTAAAATCAAATAACAAAATTGATTATATAAGCTAACATTATACGAAAATATATTTTACTAAGAATAAAGAACCATCAATGCAAGTATCTTTTAACTCTTGTAAAAATTTTAAAATTATACAATGATTGATTTTAAAAATAAGAAATTTATAAAATTAAAAATAAATAATTATAATATGCATAATTTTTTTAGACATATTAATAAAAGACTTACTGTAGTAGCAGGACTCAGCAGACAATTGCTGACTGCCAAACCCACTACCCACGCTTATAACTCATACACCCTTTTCACAATCACTCGATGTGGGATCTCGAAGGACTAGCCCACCTCCGGCCCACGAAGGGCCGAAACCCCCCCAAATCCACGATGGAAGACTCACACACCACTTGAAGAAAACTATTTTTTTAGATATGTTAATTAAAGATTTACTGTAGTAGCAGGACTAAGCAGATAATTGCTAACTAACCTACCCTATATAAATATCAGGCCCCTACCTGATTAATCCGATATTTTTCGGACCCAAACTGATCAACCCGAATTTATTTTTTTAATTTACATATTTAAATTAAAATCCAAAATTAATACAAATAAATAATATTAAATACCATAAAAATATTTTAAAAATACAACAAACTAATAATTTTAAAATTATATTAAATATATATTATATATTAATTAATATTGTAGAAAAATTAGAATTTTTTATTTATATATTAAAAATTTCGGGTTATTCGGTCGGGTTAGTCGGGTTTTCACTGACCCGAAATTTACCTAATATCAATAACAAAATTGACCCTATTAATCTGATTAATCTCACCCGAATGTGTCGGATCGATTTTTGCACACCCCTATATATGTTTATAGTGCCCGTGACATACCAATAGAATGCAAGAAAAAAAAACCTTACAATAAAGTGGTTGCATTCGGAAATTGTGTGGATTTACGTTTTTAAGTTAAAAAATACTCCCTCCGTTTTTTTATCAGTCAACTTTGTTGTTTTTATTAGGATTAAGAAATAATATATAGACTTAAATTTAGTATTAAATTATGTGATTAAGACTAAATTATCAAATCTGATTGATTCTGATTTTATTGGAAAAGAAAAATAAATTAAAAAAGTAAATTAAATTACATTGAAAGTCTAAAAGTGACAGATAAATAGAATTTAAATTTTACTCAAAAGTGACAAATAGAAAAAATGAAGAGAGTAATAAACACGGACAACCACAAATTGTGGTTTTGGATGTTTTGCACTTTTGCTTATATTACTATTTGTCAATATGCGGTCAATCATGCTCATATCATATTCAATTTTAACTTTTTTTTTCTTTTCATTTGTTATATATGTATTGAAATTAATCGCCCAATATATTTTACTAATGCTTGCTAATTATAATAACATAAATTTAATAATAATATAACATATTTTTTTAATAATTAGATAAACTTAATAATTCTAGTAAGTTTTGAAAATAAGTACAATGATAATTAAAAATTACTAAAATCAAATAACAAAATTGATTATATAAGCTAACATTATACTAAAATATATTTTACTAAGAATAAAGAACCATCAATGCAAGTATCTTTTAACTCTTGTGAAAATTTTAAAATTATACAATGATTGATTTTAAAGAATAAGAAATTTATAAAATTAAAAATAAATAATTATAATGTGCATAATTTTTTTAGACATATTAATTAAAGACTTACTGTAGTAGCAGGACTCAGCAGGCAATTGCTGACTGCCAAGCCCACTACCCACGCTTATAACTCATACACCCTTTCCACAATCACTCGATGTGGGATCCCGAAGGACTAGCCCACCTCCGGCCCACGAAGGGCCGAAACCTCCCCAAATCCACGATGGAAGACTCACACACCACTTGAAGACAACTGTTTTTTTAGATATGTTAATTAAAGATTTACTGTAGTAGCAAGACTCAGCAGATAATTGCTGACTAACCTACCCTATATAAATATCAGGCTCCTACCTGATTAACCCGATATTTTTCGAATCCAAACCGATCAACCCGAATTTATTTTTTTAATTTACATATTTAAATTAAAATCCAAAAGTAATACAAATAAATAATATTAAATACCATAAAAATATTTTAAAAATACAACAAACTAATAATTTTAAAATTATATTAAATATATATTATATATTAATTAATATTGTAGAAAAATTAAAATTTTTTATTTATATATTAAAAATTTCGGGTTATTCGGTCGGGTTAGTCGGGTTTTCACTGACTCGAAATTTACCTAATATCAATAACCAAATTGACCCTATTAATCCGATTAATCTCACCCGAATGTGTCAGATCGGTTTTTGCACACCCCTATATATGTTTATAGTGCCCGAGACATGCCAATAGAATGCAAGAAAAAAAAACCTTACAATAAAGTGGTTGCATTCGGAAATTGTGTGGATTTACGTTTTTAAGTTAAAAAATACTCCATCCGTTTTTTTATCAGTCAACTTTGTTGTTTTTATTAGGATTAAGAAATAATAAATAGACTTAAATTTAGTATTAAATTATGTGATTAAGACTAAATTATCAAATCTGATTGATTCTGATTTTATTGAAAAAGAAAAATAAATTAAAAAAGTAAATTAAATTACATTGAAAGTCTAAAAGTGACAGATAAATAGAATTTGAATTTTACTCAAAAGTGACAGATAGAAAAAATGAAGGGATTAATAAACACGGACAACCACAAATTGTGGTTTTGGATGTTTTGCACTTTTGCTTATATTATTATTTGTCAATATGCGGTCAATCATGCTCATATCATATTCAATTTCATCTTTTTTTTTCTTTTTATTTGTTATATATGTATTGAAATTAATAGCCCAATATATTTTACTAATGCTTGCTAATTATAATAACATAAATTTAATAATAATATAACATATTTTTTTAATAATTAGATAAACTTAATAATTCTAGTAAGTTTTGAAAATAAGTACAATGATAATTAAAAATTACTAAAATCAAATAACAAAATTGATTATATAAGCTAACATTATACTAAAATATATTTTACTAAGAATAAAGAACCATCAATGCAAGTATCTTTTAACTCTTGTGAAAATTTTAAAATTATACAATGATTGATTTTAAAGAATAAGAAATTTATAAAATTAAAAATAAATAATTTTAATATGCATAATTTTTTTAGACATATTAATTAAAGACATACTATAGTAGCAAGACTCAACAGGTAATTGCTGACTGTCAAGCCCACTACCCACGCTTATAACTCATACACCCTTTCCACAATCACTCGATGTGGAATCCCGAAGTACTAGCCCACCTCCGGCCCACGAAGGGCCGAAACCCCCCCCAAATCCACGATGGAAGACTCACACACCACTTGAAGACAACTGTTTTTTTAGATATGTTAATTAAAGATTTACCGTAGTAGCAGGACTCAGCAGATAATTGCTGACTATCAAGCCCACTATCCATGCTTATAACTCACATACCCTTTCCACAATGACTCGATGTGAGATCCCAAAGGACCTTATATTATGCATAATTAATTAATAGTATATATATCGGGTTTGCCATATTGTGTGTGTTTGTATATATATTAGATAATTTTGAAAAAGACAAAATTGCAAAATTGTTTATATATATATATATATATATATATATATATATATATATATATATATATATATATATATATATATATATATATATATATATATATATATATATATATATATATATATATATATAACAAAAAGCTAAAAGTGTGTTTTTATTTTACAATTTCAACACAAAACATCTTCCACTTTTAATCCAAATTTCCCTAAGTCTTCATAATATAATTTATTTTTATTTTTATAAAGGAATTAGAAAATTTTCATCGAAATATTTTTTTTAAATTTAAATCAATATATTAAAAAATGTGTCGATAGACTTATTTTTCCATTTTAAATATAACCAAACCCAAATAAAAAATTTTAAAAAAAATAAAAAGAGTTCTCCAGCTCCTTCACGTAACCAATGTTATTAAAAATGAACAGATCGGTTGAACCGGTTAAATCATGAATCAATAGGTCAGTCGATTGGTTTAACTGCTTAAAATCGAAATTTTGGCTAAAAAGTGTAAAAAATTATAATTTTTTTTTTGTATATTTACACCCCCCCACCCCCACCCCACCCCACCCCACCCACACACACACACACATATATATACGCAATGATAGGTCAGTCGATTGGTTTAACTGCTTAAAATCGAAATTTTGGCTAAAAAGTGTAAAAAATTATAATTTTTTTTTTGTATATTTACACCCCCCCACCCCCACCCCACCCACACACACACACATATATATACGCAATGAACCAAAGTATATTAAATTATTAAGTGATATTTTTAGAATTTAAAATACAAAATTTTTTAAATAAATAAATAATAAAAATTAATAAAAATTATATATATATATATATATTCATTATTTATTTATTTGAAAAAATTAGTATTTTAAATTCTAAATATATCACTTAATAATTTAATATAATTATTATTTATTTGAATTTACTGTAATTAAATATAATTATACTCATATATGTAAGGATAATATTTTTTGTGTTTGCTTCATTAGTATTTCATTTAAACAAAAAAAAAATTCATGATATGATTGTATTTTTATGTTTCTAACATATAATATTTAAAAATTCATAATTAATTATTTATAATAATAAAATTGAAATTATATTTTGTGACTTATTATTATGATATTTGTGATATATATTTAATATTTGATAAATATTTTTTTAATTTTTATACAATAGTATTTAAAAAATCATAATAATTAATAATATTTTAAAAATAAAAAAAATCAGTTAAATCGGTCGAACCATAAAGGTCCAATTCAATTTTAATAACATTTCGCGTAACCATGTGAAGTTGTGAACCTTTCTAGCTCTGCCCCCACCAGGCCACCACCGCCAACAGACCAGTACAGTCTCTCTGTCTTACTTGTATACAAATATATGAACCCAACAGAAACAGAGAGAGCCTAAACATTTGTGAAAATTCTGAAAATGAAGTTATTTCGAAGTGAAGTCATAGGATGTTTTTTAATGATGTTATGTGTGGAAGTAATAGGAAGCCGTAATTATTACAATGTGAGCAGATTGAGAGGGAAAAAACAACTCAGTGGTTGCAATTTGTTCCAAGGAAGATGGGTGTTTGATTCTTCTTATCCTCTTTATGATTCTTCAGCTTGCCCTTTCATTAATTCTGAGTTCAATTGCAAAAAATATGGCAGACCTGATACTCAGTATCTCAAATATGCTTGGCAACCTGACTCGTGCATCATCCCCAGGTAATTCAATTTCATTACTTGTCAATTCATGACGATTGTTAAGGAACAATAATACATTATTTTTTTCTTTTTTATAGGTTCAATGGTTTGGATTTTTTGAGAAGGTGGAGAGGGAAAAAGATAATGTTTGTGGGTGACTCGCTGAGTTTGAATATGTGGGAATCGCTGAGTTGCATGATTCATGCGTCGGTGCCTTCTGTCAAACACTCCTCCGTCACAAGAGATTCATTGCATTCTGTGACCTTTGAGGTGAGTTTAACTTTTGGAATTTTCTCTCTCTCTCTCTCTTTAATTTAAAGAAGCAAAATTTGATTTTGCAATCATGTTTGTTTGCATTCTTTGTCATTTTATATTTATAATATTATAATAATGTTTTATTGTTGAATTCAATTATTGTTGGGTTGTTGTAGTTATGAGGAAGGAAGGGTATATTTCCATTTTCTAGGCCTTTCTTAATTCTTGTTCTTCATAAACTGCTGCGTTTGCTGTATATAAAGTTGTTTAACTTGCTCAATATTGCTAATTAATCATAATTATTTCAATAATATAAAATAAATTGCTTCTATCTCAAAAACGAAAGAAACAGTGAGAGTTCACTTCACTATAATCTGTCAATATTTTACCTAAGGATCTGCTGTTGGTCGGAGCAGTAAAATCTACCACTTAGCTGAAAAGAGAAACTCTGTAATCTGTATATCATCTTTCGCCAACAGAAGCTCTGCATATGTCAGAGTTTTGTTACCGATTCATTACTTATTCTTTTTACTTTTAGCGTTTTTTTGACCCCTTTACTCTACGAATGCCTTTGCTATATAGAATTTTCCAATCATATATAATATTCTTTTCTAGGCTTTTCTATCCACTCTCATCTTCTTTTATATCAGATTTTTGAACTTGAATTTTTGTTGACATTATGTTTCTAGTTAACCACTTCTGTTAAAAAAGAAAAAAGAAAATAGTATTCTTTTCTAACACAAGAAAATATTATCCACCATGAAAATTAATTGAATCAGTTAAAAACATTTTCTTATATCTATATATAAAAGAAGCTTCCCTTCTTTCTAAAAAAACTCGTTAAAGTCTACGGAACAAGACATGCAATTGCTAAAACAAGTAAAATTATGACAACAATCTGAATTAAGAAGAAATGAATATTTCCTTAAAGACTTAAAGTTGAACCCTGTTTAGATTACATGCACCAACTCATAAAAGAAATGTAGTCGTTTTGCTTGTTGATCCACCTCCGACTTTATTCCCCAAATGGGTTGGTGGTTCTTGTTTGTCGGTACTTCAAAAAACATATATAAACAAACATTTTTTTTTATTTCTATTTTACAAAATATTTTTATATTAATTTTTAGTAGTTGAGCAAATGAACAACAAAAGTATTTTTCATTTGGGTTTTTATATTATTATTTAAATATTATGTGGCTGCTATGATTGATGCTCTTTGATGCCACGGAGAACGAAAGAGATGAATGACTCAACCCATAGCCAATTTCAATTGCCAACTGTGCCAGCCTGTGCTATTGGATATGATGCCTTAGCGTAATTAATTATTTGCTTATTAGTGTTCATTATATTTATTATCCAATCACATAATTGGGTACAGCTTAAAAGGCTTAGGCTGATAGGGGATTAATTGTTATGAAATGCTACAACTTGATTTTCCATAATTATATGCACAGCTTTTTTTTTTTTTTTCTCTTTTTTAGTTCAATTGAGTCCTTAATGCACCAGTCCCCACTGCCTTGATAGCAACTAACTTCCTCTTCTGATGCATGTGATTGATTTATTTAAGAAGAAGCTTCTTCCCATAAATAGTTTCTGTGTCAAAACGATTCAATATCTCTGCATAAAATTAAAATCTCATGGGAAGCATGATAAACTAACGACATTGATGGTCAGGATTATGGAGTAACTCTATACATGTATAGGACGCCATACTTGGTAGACATAGTACGAGAAAGTGTTGGAACAGTGCTAAGGTTGGACTCAATTGCAAATGGTAATGCATGGAAAGGCATGGATATGCTCATCTTCAACTCCTGGCACTGGTGGACTCATGCCGGAAAATCTCAACCGTACAATCTACTCTCTATCCTCATGTTTATCTATTTTTCTTTCTACAAAGGATTTGAATAAAGTTCATATTCGAGAGCACGCATCCACAATCTTGAAATAGGATTAATACGAATAAGCTGGTTATTCATATTATTGAATGTTAATGGAGTCAATCTTGATTGTTTTTAATGGTTGTCGAATGCAGATGGGACTATATTAGGGTTGGATCGGCATTGTATAAGGACATGGACAGATTACAGGCATTCTATAGAGGTTTGTCAACATGGGCTAACTGGGTTGACCTCAATGTTGATCCTTCCCAAACCAAAGTCTTTTTCCAAGGAATTTCTCCTACCCATTATCAGTAAGTAAATGATCCGTCTCCATGCAAATTTACAATAGTATTTAGAGCTTAAAATATAAATTTTGTTTTTATGATGCCAGGGGGCAAGAATGGAATCAACCGATGAAGAATTGCAATGGAGAAGCAGAGCCACTATCTGGGTCTACTTATCCTGGAGGTGCACCACCAGCTGTTACAGTGGTGAACAAGGTGCTAAGTACAATTAAGAAACCAGTTTATCTGCTAGACATAACAACTCTGTCACAGTTAAGGAAAGATGCTCACCCTTCTAGTTATAACGATGGCTCAGGCGTAGACTGCAGCCATTGGTGCCTTCCTGGCTTACCCGATACATGGAACCAACTTCTATATGCAGCTCTCGTCATGTGAAGGTCAAGATTAACTTAGCTTAGGTTGCTTTCTTTCTCAACCATTGTATATTTGTGGAGATGCAGGAATTTCAGATTTAGTCCTGTAAGGTGATAATAAGGGAGCAGGAATCAATTGCAAAGCGATTGGTATTGTTGATCGTAATAATTGCCCTAAAAGGGATGATCAGATAGGTGGGTATTGCTCTAAATTGAGGAGCAGATAAGTGGCACTGAGATCAAGATAGTTGCTTGTGATCATACAAAGGAAGCAAACAATCAGGTTTGCAGGGACTAAACTTAGGTTTATTGAATCATCATTGGTCTTGATATTTGACTAAACTTCAACAGATTGTGCAATCGTAATATTTCACATTCCAGTTTGATGAATTACTTCACAAGCATTTCATTTCCTGAAAGCCTTCCTCATGGTAGCTACACAGTTAACGTGTCCTTCTATCTCCTATAGTTTAAATCATTTCTCTACGGTAAAAACTAAAAAGATATGAACGAATTCACAAAATAAGACAGAAGAGAAACAGATGCAGGCTGCTAGGATCCTTTCAAATGCAACATCAGCTTGCGCTGTTAGTATTGAACAATGATCTTTCTCTATTTCATCAGACTGAGGTATCTAGAATGGGCTGGAAAAAAGATCCAAGGGGTTTGGACTTGCCATAAGGGAGATTATGATATTATTGTACAACAATAGGTCCTCCTAAGACAACATAAGAATGTTCACTATATAAATATAAGATGTGTAGCTATTAAAGTTATCAGAAACATCACTCATCCGAAAAGCAGCACCTGTTGCAATTTATCAAGCTTTATCCTCTTTTAAGCCATAAGAACCAGGTTACCATCTGCAAAAAGTAGAGTATAGTAGTTCTCGTACAGTACAACAATCATTTACATCATTAATCCGAAAAAAGGCAAGCATGCCTTCAAGGAATCCTGTGAAAAACCACTGCGTGTCAAGAAGCAGACTTCCAACAGAACATTTGCACAGTAATTTGAAAGCAATCATAAGAACTAACACAGGCCTACATGTCATAGACCCAACTCAACAGCACTCTACCAAAAAAGAAATTAACTTAATCAATTTTTAATGTGTGTGCACGACCAAGAACACTCATCTTCAATATTTTCCCTTTTATTTTATAGCAAAATAGTGATTTGTTAAAATCAAGGAAAGAAAACACATGCAGCACATCAAAATGAAAGAAGACATAAAATCAAGGAACACGGTAAACATGACCATTAGTTAAATTTGAAAGGCTTAATAAATTAAATCGAAGATTATAAAATTCTGAAGATCAATATCCACAAATCGAAGTTAACAAATATACTTCCGGCAGCACAAGTACATAATAGAATTGAAAACCGACCTCACGAAATACTAAAAGGGACAAGGACAACACCCAAAAAAAAGCTAGTAGCCAACATATACTGCAGCATTCACTATATAACAATCTTCATTCTTATCTCCCATTTCCTCTACACACACCCCACTTGAGCATATCAGTCCACCATCCACAACTTCAACATTTAGAATCTTCCCACTGCAATGTCAAAAGAAGCAAAAAATAAAATAAAACAAAGAAACAGCTATTAGCAGGAATTTGCACAATGAGATCGAGATTAAAAGAATAACATAAAAAATATTCTGAAAGCTCAACATAGTACTTGAAGCCATGTACAGGTGCAGTAAAAGATTTTTAGATTTTGCATATATATGCCCAGGCGCTGTAAAAACTTTCTAGCTTATGCATGTGTGTGCAGGTAGTGGGTGTGTGCACACAGAATAATGCAAAATGTCTTCACTGAGCCAAGAAATTAAACAAGTTACATCAGGTAAAATAATATATTTTGAGTCAAAACACATGGATAAGCATTGCCAAAAACAATGATCATGGAGCAAGGATTATCTCCGACCTCAGAGAGCAATTCCAGCAGCAGATAAACTATGTCCTGTGTCAATAGGGACATGCTATCGTGCTACTGATACAAAGGGGTGTACTAACTTGAGAAAGATTTGTTTTCACCCATTTCAATCTCCAAACCTTCAGTAATGTGGCCCATACACACAAAAACATTTTTTTTAGACAAGAGGATGCTCCTATGTCTATAGAATTCCTTCCCTCATGCTGCAAATTCCAATGATCAGGAGTTTGGAAGCAATATAAGGGCTTCAATTCAAGCGAAAAAATATTTCAGAATGGGTACAACAAATCATATGATGCGCCATAAAGCTGGTCAATCTCTCCAATCTTCCCATGAATATAGGAAAATGAACATCACCTAATAGGAGGAATTAATGATTCAAATACTCTCCAACAATAATCAGCAGTTTAGAAGCAACAGAAAGGCTTGAATTCAAGCGAAAAATATTTAAGCATAGGTAAAACAAATCATATGATGCCCCAAAAAGCTGGTCAATCTCTCCAATGTTCCCATGAATATATGGAAAAGAACATCACATAATAGGGAGGAATTAATTATTCAATTACTCCTTAGCAGAAAGTCTAATACTGGCATGATCGATATAGTGATTCAGACAAAAGAACAACTATCCAGAGAAAGGAAAATCAATATTGCTGAATATACAACAGGAAATTACATAAATTTATACGTCTAACTTCTCTAAGTATTGATGCTTACTAGGGAAAGACAGACTTGACCCTTTCAATATCCAAGGATTGCTGGAGTGTATGTGGAACTCCCAACTTGATTTGTAGCTTCATTTGCTCCAATGAGACCCCAGGTATGGACCCTGTATCGATTTTCATTTTGTTAGAAAAAGTGAAACGATGCTAGGACAAAGGCATCAAATTCTCATGAAGGACAGTATCAAAGCTCTCGAGGCCAATACAACCTCATATGATTCAAAGTTCACAGCCAATGGTTTCAAAAAGAATACTACCAAGTGAAAATTTATGGCTTTTAAGAATTGAAAGAACACGAAGACTTTTAAACTAACAATAGTAAAAATTGAATCTTTTTGTTTAGGAATTTAAAATAGGCATTTGAGTGGCATACCTCTTCGAAATGCAGGAATCGAATTAGAAGAAATCGCATCCCTACAAGCCCGCATAGCTGCGGCAGTAATATCTTGGCTGTGGCATACAATTTCACGCCATTAAACAGTGAATTAAACTTCAAATCGATCGACCCATCATCAGATAAACCAAGTAAATAAAAGGGAAATAGAAACACTACCCATGTTGATCATAGCCAACACCCATCTCCACAAACAAGAGCTGCATGGGTGAATTTGAGCTGCCAGTTCCACTTTGCTGGGCTTCCATGGGCGTTACGGTGGCTTTGAGCTGGCTTGAAAATCGAGGGGCTTGAGGAGATAATTGATGGGTGAAAAAGAGAAGTTGTTTAGTTGAATTTGATGGGTAAATCTTAAGAGAATGAAAATTCAGAGACTGATGCTCCGTGAAGGAAGAGGGAAGTGCAAATTTTGGAACTGAGAAACCAGTCATCTCTTCTGTCATCAAAAACCAATCTGGCCCGCGCGAGCAGAGTCTAGTCAGCTTCTCTATTTTACCCCCTTTTTTTAATGTTTATTTTTTTATTTTTAATTTCAGTATCTCCGGTTTTTTTTTTTATTACTCACAACGGTAACATAGACAAGATAAGAAACATTCAATTTAAGCATTTGATGACAAAAGTACACATAAACAATTGCAAGAACAGAACAAGAAAAACAAGCACAGGAGGAGGCTGTGATTCAAAATTTTCCTCCTTTAGTTTTGGAAACTAGCTGCAAATTTATTAATGAGTCTTACCTAAATCATTTTATTTAAATAAATTTGTAGCATTTTAATTCTAATTAGAAATAACTTTTCAGTGGCTCATTAAAAAAAATATATTTCTTCAGCGGATCCAAATTGACTATAAGAAATTATGGTTTTTTTTTACTATTTTGATAAAAAAAAATATATATGTATTTGTGGAAAGTTTATTTTGGCAGGAAAAGATATTAAACAAGCACCTTCTTGCATACTATAATCGAAAATACAAGAAATTTTATATACATTTTCAAGAATTTCATACGAAGAAGAATAATACATTTAACATTGAATAGACAATACCAATGTCAATACCGCTTTGTTTGTTTTACCAAGTATTGCAAGGGGACAAATGAATTAAATAAAAGGAAAAGAAAACAGTAATATATATATTTAATTAGCACTATAAGAATGAGTTTCCTCTAACGTATTCCACACCAAGAATTTAGCCTAAGGTCTGCTTATGCAGATATGCGCAATGGTCTTCAAACTCTTCACTGCTGTACAGCCTATATATACACAGATATTCTCGGCCATAACTCCATTAATAAGGTGAATTATAGCTTTCCCAAAGCAGAAGGATTTAAAGAAAAATTATCGTTGGTCATACAGTCCGTTAGAGTAATAATGAGCACAGCTCAAATTAAAAAAGAATTTACTAATCAAGAAAATAAAAAAGAATAAGCAGATGAATAAATCTTAATTCAATATGGCAGCAGCCATTGTATTAACAAACATAATGTTGCATCTTTACAGCAAAAAGAAACTAGCAGCTATTCTGAAGCTGAGTTTGCTACAGAACTAATTAGCAATGAGTAGAGCCGCATACAAGTTTCTGTTGCTGGTTTTGGCATTGTACATAGCATGATCTTGCTTTATCTCTTAATTCTTGGAATGCCCTCATTGTTTCTACATCAAATCCCCCAGCGAACTGCCTCCAAAATACAAGAATTAGCCCATATAATCAAGCAAGAAAACAGAAGAACCAGTGATCAAGAACATATTAGAAAAAAACAAATCTTCACCTGGTGGACCCTGAAGGCAAATCTGACTCCTTGAACTATCAGCTCTTCTTCTTCGGGACCACCACCAACTGTTTCAAGCTCCGCAGACACTCTCTTCATATAGTTCATTGCCAGTTTTACCGAAGCTAGCTTAATCTGCAATATGCATATTATTTCTGTTATAAAAAGTGTCCACCGACAATTTGCCTAATTAAAAAGATAACAATATCTTCACTTAACATTTGTGACCGACCCCCAGCTCTCCCTAATTAAGAATTACATCACTGCATCATTCAAGCATGAACATGAAAAAAATATAAACAATGAGGGATCAAAGTGGAGCAGTTGACATATCTAATCAAACTAGGAAGATCTTTTATGTATCCCATGTAAACATTAATAACTCGAAAAACAAAAACAAATGAAAAGAACCTTGCGTGCCTATGAGGGATCAAAGTTTGAGAATCTTTAGTGATGAATCCAAAGTTGTAAAGAAGCAGACAAACAAATGCAATTTTACAGACGTGGGAATTCACATGTGCGCATGCAGGCCTGGGCATAGAAAATACTAGGCAACATATATATCTAACCTTCCTCTTGTCGTCTAGTAACCACATTCTTCCTATAGTAAATTACTACATAGTGGATTGTGCAAAAGCAAGTTTATTAGTTGTTGGCAACTTCAAGATTTACACGGTACACTTAGGATTTTCACCACAGGGGGGACCATCTTGATTAATTGGAAAACAATTATTGAATTGTCCGTGAGTAGATAGCCAACTAGCATTTGTTTTATGCCATGAAAACAAAACGGGGTTGGAAAACAAACTGAAGTTTACCTGGCTTACAATTCCTGTTTCAAGCATCCAATCCATTGGAATTTGAAAACCCTTATATCTGTTTGTGGCTGATTCTCTCATTCTTGATAGATTATACACACCATGCTCTAATCTGTAACAATCAACACCAATTGAATCAGATTTCCATCCAAGAAAACAACTAATGTAACTGCAGGAGAAAACATAAACTATATTTACTTCTCAAGCAAAGCTTGCATCTTCTTGAAAGCAGGCCCACATGGCTGTCTGGCATCGTCTCGAAATGATGAAGCTTCTGACTCCAACTTCTTGAGATCACAGTAACCAAATGCAGCTTCGCGCAATGCATCTGCCTTCTGCTCAGGCCAATCGAAGTGCTTGAGCACAGCTCTTTCATCCACCTACACATTAAACCAAGACAATTAAGTCTTAAACTGAGATTAAGCATTAAACAATATGCAATCCTTGGTGATAATGAATGAAAAATTTAAGCTTTACCAGATAAGATAACTCATCATCCAGCCATTTAACAAAAGGCACCACATCTTCAATCTCTGTAAATGCAGCAGTCTCGACTTCTTTGATCAAAAACCTGATAAAATCACCTTGAGTTTCTACATCTGTTTTTATCTGCACGCATAAAAAAAATTCAAACTTCAAATTACTTTAAAGACAAACACAATAATCAATTCAAAATCTAATTTTTTTTTTAAACAAGTTAACCTCGAGCCATGAACTCATGTGGGTAATCAATTCGATGAGAATTGTCCAGTTTGCCACAAAAATTACACCTTTTTTGAATTTTGCCCATTTTAATTTGAAATTCCAGCTTCGAATCTAAATACTGTCTTATCTCATAAGAAACAATAAAATCCAGAACTAAAGGCAAGGGCAGCAATAAAGCCACTAGACTTGTCACTGTCAATCATTTTAAATGAGCTCAGTGACCGATTCCGTAAAATATTCCAACAGGTGAACACTTTATCGGAAACTTGCACTTACCGCGAGCAAATATGCGGACCGGTTCTCGATTTCCCCGATCATGTCCCGAGCATTACTGGCCGCCGCTAACGTATCCGCCGCACCGGCGCCTGAATCCCGCCTCGAATCTCTCCGCATTAGTGAGTGATAAAACTCCACCACTTCCGGCACTCTTCTCACTTTCGCCGGTCCGATTCTTGTCCCCTTCGGCGGCAGAGGAGGCGGTGGTGGAGCAGCCTTCTTCATCGTCACCAGGCGGGAGGGTGGAGGCGGAGGCGGCCGTGGTGCTGAAGAGGATTGATCAGAGCTGCCAGATGATGTTGATAAGCATATGGATTTCAATGATGATCTTTTGGGCGGTGGCTTAGGGATCCTAGGAGCTCGAGATCTCAGATTAGACAGGGTCGACTCAGCGATTTCCTCCGAGTTACACCTAGAGTGCCTCGGTCTTTCCATTTCTGTCTCGTCTCTTTTCGAGTCTGAACTTTCAGACTTCAGATTGTGATTCTCATTATTTGAACTTACAATGTCTGTACATTTGGCTCCTTTTTTCAAACTCCTGATCAGATTAGACTTTGTTGAAGCTTCCATTAATCCTAGAAATCTCTGCGAAGAAGAAAGCTCTTCGCATTCTCTGTACGACACCGTTTTCTTCAACTCAACAATCTCAGCCTCCAAAGCCTTTATTCTCCTTTCACTTTCTTGTTTCTCTTCATCAAACTTCACCTTAGCTTCACTCAACTCAGTTCTCAGACTCTCATTATCAAACTCCAAGCTTTCTATCTTCTTAACTGCCTTATCAAGCTCAGCTTTTTTCGACGAAATTTCATTCTCCAGCACAGGAACTATAGCGACGCTTTCTCTTAAAAGCTTGAACTCGAGAAGCTCAGTTTTTAACCGAGATTCTCGGTCCCGGAGCTCTTCCACGAGCTTTAACAGCTCAGTGACGTCGGGAGGACGAGGCTGGACTTGTGCAGAGGAGCGTGGGAAGTAAACGCCGAAAGAGCGTGAAAATACAGTCTTTTGTGACGTGAGTTTGCCAGAGCTCGGCGACGGAAGCGGCGGTTTCGGCGGCGTCTCCGTTTTGGAGTGTCCCGGAGATTTCTGTAATCCCATTGCCATCCTCACCTTCCCAGCAACCATAATTGTAAAGCTTGAAGTGCGTATAAGTGTGGGATTTTTTACGGTCCTCTTGTTTTGAATGTGATAAGCATATACAAAAACGTCGCTTTCTGTGTGTTGTTATCTGAAACTTTTGGAGTTGGGAAACAGTGTAGAGAGAGAAAAGGAAGAAGGAAAATGGAGTTTTTGAGAGGTGAAGAAGATGGAACTTACTGCTTGGAAGGGTTAAACTAAACAGAAAGGACCGGGGCACGGAGATCAAGGAACGGTCTTCTTTGCTGGGATCCGGTTTGGAAAAAAAATACCACTATAGATTTAACACAACAAAAGGAAATTCTTTTAAATAATATTTTTTTAAAAAAATAAAAAAAGGAAATATTTAGAATTTTGGAATTATTTTTAAAACTACAATAATGTATTGCAGTTTTACAAAGTGAAATTCATGCTGAAACTGAAGCAAACTGTTACTGTTTTAAAACTGTATAAAATAATAAATAAATAAATTCGTTATTAGTATTTAAATCCATTTACTACTGTAGACTAGTTTGCTTTTCAGGAATTATAGTCTATTTTATAGTTAATTAATCTTAATTAAATTACCATCAAAAACAGTAAATTTGATTTGCTTATTCAACCATAAAATCATATAAGCTTTTTATTTATTAGATGCAAAATTAAAATTTTAATTATATCTTAATAAAAACTGACTTAATATATATATATATATATATTCTTCAAAAAAGAGTGAAGATTTAATGACAAATGACATAAATGAACACCAAAAAGAATATTCAGTTTGGCACTATCAAAATGCGGACATTATAAATTTAATTGAAGATTTCAATGGCATACTTTAATTTGCTTGATTTTAAAGGAGATATCTTGATAATTAAAATGATAATTAAGATTTTCAATGGCATA
Organism: Excoecaria agallocha; assembly: GCA_037975025.1. Classification (NCBI taxonomy): domain Eukaryota; kingdom Viridiplantae; phylum Streptophyta; class Magnoliopsida; order Malpighiales; family Euphorbiaceae; genus Excoecaria; species Excoecaria agallocha. Next base: position 34,914,389 of record CM075810.1, on the reverse strand, counting down.
CCTTCCTACATTTTTTATAAAAGAAAATGATAATTAAAATTAGTGAAACGCATTTAAGTAATGCGATAAATAATTTAGTGATACGTAGTCTTCATACTATGAACGTTGATTAGTTATAAAATCTTAATTAAGAGACCTTGAACTAAAATTCGTATGCAATGCTTTCAATAATTTTTTATTTTTTTCCACCTAAGAGATTCAAAAAGTCATGATATATTTATGAAATATTCGAATTTTAAATTTATTGAAAAAAGTTCCGAGCTTCAATTTCGTTCAAAATAAAGTCTACGTCATTAAATTCCAACCGAAGAGAATAAATAATATCATAAAGAAAAGGAAAATAATAAAATCCCATGATGAAAGCATTAGATTCGTGGGATAGTGGTTTTTTACTTTTTTCTTTTTTTTTTTTGTAAAGGTAGAATAGTTGATAATTGTTTAGGAAAAAATCAACAAGCACGGATTTTAAATAATGAGTATTTTTACTAGCTTAATTGAAAATTTTGACTTTATATTTAAAAAAACGATTGTATTAAATATTAGATGAAAAAATTTTACTGTTTTAGTGATTCTATCTGGTTCTAGTAAAAACGAATATGAATGTGGTAATTTAAGTATCCGTTCAGGATATTAATGATTTAACCAAAATAAATAATTGCTCGAGAAAAAGAAAAAATTAGCAAATATCATTATATTCTAAGCTTGTGAGTAGGATTGAGTAAAAAAAATCGAAAATATGATTAATCATAAAAAAAATTGAATCAATTTTTATGGTTAATTGATCCGATAAATTTCGTTACGATTTTTAATTTTTATATTTTTTATTAATGGTTACGGTTTAGATTTTTAGATACCGGTTAACTGTTAGTCCATGGTTAATCGGTTTATATATATATATATATTATATTTTTATTTTTATATCTTCAATTTTTTTTATTTCTCTCTAAAATTTACACAAAATAATATTTTAAAATATATTTAATTTATATTTATATTTTTATATCTTAATTTTTTATATTTTTCTATAAAATTTATATAATACTTTAAACAAAATTTATATTATATCATTCTCTTTAATTATATAGTAATATTTACATATAGTATTCGATTAACTTTTATATATATATATATATATATATATTATCATATATTGATATTCATATTTTACTTAATAGTATTTAATTACATTTTCTTATATTTTAGAGTTTATATTCTAATATTTGATATTATTCAAAATTTTATTTAACTTAAAATCAAGTATATTATAATTTTCAATAAGTATTAAATATATTTTATAATATTAACTATTAATCTATATAACATGAATTTTAACTAGTAAATTATGTTTGTTTCATAATTTTTATATTAAATTACTTTACACATTTAAAATTAAATTTAACTTTATTTAATTTATTTAATAATTTTATATTATAAATTTTAATGGTTAATTAAAAAATATTAGTTAATTAAACTAAAAAATTAAAACTGATGGACTGATTAACCGAATATAACGAATTAATTAATGATTAATAATTTTAAAAAATCGATATTAATGAATTGATTAATTTTTTTTATTTGTGAACTGATTAATCGATCGATATTAATTTCACTTGTTAGAAAATCAGTTTAATACGCGTGGATGGTGGCGCGTGGCGATAGTTAAGGGGTTTGGTTTTGAATTAGGATCAAACACTGAAGTATGGATGAGAGTGTAATGAAAATTAATCCTCAAACGGTGGGAAATTGGAAATCCGAAAGCCTCCCCTTTCCCAACGGTCTACTAAAATAACTCGTGATCTTATAATATCGCCATATTCTCGGGAATTTATCGATAATTTGAACAGGATTGACCTGATTGTTTATACTATTTGCTTCCAGCAGTCAAACTAGGTCCCCTTTCACTTTCTGTTTCCTAACAGTTAACAATGCTGCACTTGTGAAACTTTTTACCTGGGACAATTTTTTAAATAATATAATTTAAATAATTAATTATTAAATTAGAATATATGAAAAAAATTTTATCAAAATAAAATGGTTGAAAGACGCAAGGAGACAGAATTTTTATCAAACTTAAAACTACTGATCTGACCAGCGATTTTAGAACATAATTTTTTGTGTCGATTATTAAATTAATAAATTTTTAATATAATTTAATTTAATTTTTTAAATAAAATAAAATAAATACCCGTAATAAATTATTATCCCAATTTTCATCAAATATTAAAAAAATTACCAATTATTAAATTAATAAATTTTTAATATAATTTAATTTATTTTTTAATAAATAAATTGGGTTATTAATGATGGATAATACTTATGGAATGGATGGTCATTAATAACATAATGTCTATTATTTATTCCCTCCATTCATAAATAAGTGCCCGACTTCATTTTTTTTCACAAAAATAAATCCGTATATTATCCTATGTATTTAGTAATTTGCATTGCTTAAAAAATAATTAATTTATTAGTTGTATTTTGAAAATTGAATTAATTTTTATTATGTAAAGGATAATTTTTGAAAATTTATATTCAAATATATCATATATATTTATTCAATTGAATTAATATATTAAAAAAAATATATATATATATATATTTATATTCTAATAATGAAACAAATTAAAATAGATAAATAATTTGTTAAAACGGGATCCAATGAGCAAATAAGAATGTGAACATTAAAGTAGAAAAGGTAATTTTGATTGTTTGGCATGGAGGTTGTAATTGCAGTTTTAGAAGCTTATAGTGAATGCACTTTTGTTTTGTTCTTTATATACAAGTACTCTAGTTTGGTACAAAAAGGACGACTGTGTTAGTGGAGAGCAGCTTTAAATTTTGCAATTCTGTGAATTTATAATAAAAAATAAAAATATCTACCGCATATTTTATTAGAATATAAATATATATATATAATATTGAATGGAATTGAAATGATAATTTATTATGGATATCTATTTTTATTTTATTTAAAAAATTATATTAGAAATTAAATTAAATTATATTAAAAATTTATTAATTTAATAATAGGTACGAAAAACTGTGTTCTGAAACTGCTGGTCTGACCATCGGTTTCAGGTTTGGCAGAAATTTTATCCCCTCGCGTCTCCCAACCACCCCATTTTGGTAAAATTTTTTTCATACACCCCAATTTAATAATTAATTATTTAAATTACATTATTTAAAAAATTGTCCCTTTTTTACTTTAGTCGTAATTAATTAAAGAATAATTTTTTTTAGTTTAATCTCTCCATTTATGAAGATAATGTGTGATAAATTTCAAATCATCACAAAAAAAGAGACGAATAAGAGAGAGAGGTCGATAATCTTTGGCAGGTTATTTTTAGGCGATTTGAGAGAGTCAAATCCTAAAAAAAAATTGTTTGTTTAGTAATTTCGAACGTTAGCACTCTAATACTTAATTGAGCAAAAGGTAATAACTCTCAGAGAGAGGGATCATATTATTAGAGAGAAAAAATAAGTGTCTAACTTATGAATTGAACCTGTTATTTATACGACTTGAGGAGTTTTGAACAGTATTATCGAACAATTTGCCTATTATGAACATGACATGACATATTGTATAGGCAATAGTGACTTAATATGTAGTGTGTATCAGATAGCCATGTCAAATCAATGAAAGATTATGTCCGATCGAACAATCTTGTTTCCTGCGTCCAGCCAACTGGCTTTTGTGAGTTTTGCTTGGGCCTTGTGCTTTTGGGTTTTTGAAATTTTGAGCCTTCTAGATTTTATTTTTTTAGGGCATTATCACTTGTCCCTCTGAGCAGTTCGATCATTTTTTGAAGAGATCGAATATTGAGTTTTGGATTCTTCTTATTTCATGGCCAGCGATGAGAAAAGCAATGCCTTAATTCAGAAAGGCACTTTCTTATTTTAGGAGATTGGAAGAGGACGTCTGAAAAGACATCGGTTTATGATTTCAAATACATCAATCGAGATATTATATCGATCAGAATTAAGATAATCAACATCAATCTCAAGAGAATGGGACAAGTATATCGATCAAAATATTACATCAATCCAAATTAAGATAATTAACATCAGTCTTAAGTGATTGGGATAAGTATATCGATCGAGATATTACGTCAATCGATATTAAAATAATCAATATCAGTTTTAAGAGATTGGGATAAATACATTAATTGAAATATTACGTTGATCGGAATTAAGATAATCAACATTAATTTTAAGAGATTGGAATAAATACATCGATTGAAATATTACGTCAATCATAATTAAGATATTCAACATACATGAAGTAATATAAAAAAAGGGCATGTTTGAAAGAATTTCAGTTTAAGACATATTTATAATATAAGAAAATGTATTGATAAAGTTAAACAAAGGTAGTGTGGGATTTGTGAAACTGAAAATTAAAAAGCAGGTATTTTATGTAATTTTCTCTTTTATTTTTGAAAAAGATGTTAATTACCTCGAATATTCGTTTGGTACACGAACGTATACATACGTTTCAGTATGCAGCAATCTAGACTCTTGATTACTAGTTATCATTAAACAAGAATAATGAAAAAGTTTTGTTTGGATAAATTACTCTCTAGTACTTGCTGGAGAAACAGAATATTCATACTATAAAACTGCTTTGTGTCTCTTCTTGATTTTGTTATGTTTGGTTATTAGGTCTATGAGTGCATGGCTTTTCCAGATTCTGTCAGTAATTGTTCTTCTTTTCCCCTTAAATATTAATTGGTTGAGTTATGATTTCATGTATTGTCATTGTAATTCTTACGGCGCTCGCCCCAATGCATAAAAGTTCTAGTCACTGGACAACGGCGCATATATTCTCTAGATCATCCCTTAAGGAGGTGACGAAGGAGAGAAATAAATAAGAGGAGCGGTGTATAGGAAGGCCATGAAAGGAATGGAACAAGAGGTGAGAGTAAATGAGGAATTTATAAAAATGTGGTCCTTTAGATCATCCCTTAATTATTTTCTTTTTTCCCTTTTTCCACCAACAGCTCCTAATGGCCAACGAAGCATTCTTTAATATACTTCTGTTTCCTAACAAAATTTTCCCCATTGTCTCTGTCTATGAGCTACCTAGCATAAGATTATATGTATATATAAATAATTGTATGCACGTATAATCCTTCCTATAAGTAATTTTAGTATTAATTGCTTTTATAGTCATAAAAAGTATAGCTATAATGTTGTGATACAAAAAAAAAAAATTAACCATTAAGTTATTAGTAAAATTTTTGTTAATATTATAAAAAGTAATTTTTGTACGATATTATACAATTTTTACTGCTCGGTCAATTAATTATGAATTGTCACATTAGCACCGCAGGATTTTTGTTTCAACTAATTTATCTTACTTGACAATATCTTATGCATGATTATCACCTGCTACTTGCATAAGGTGTATGCACATTAAATATATAGACCCAGTATTTGAGTATTTAATGAATCAATTCATGATAAATTGCCATCTATATATGATAATTATCATCTTATTTTATTTTATTTTTTGACAATATTCTATTAGTTTGGCACATGAAATTTACCAAAATTATGTGAGAGGAAGACCTTTTCAACCAAAAAAAAATTTCAAAAATAACGGTGTTTCTTTTTCAAGAAACAACATAAACTGCTGGACTCCTCAATCCTCGTAAACAAAACACACCCATACCCTATTGACGAGAAATTCCAATTGTATGAAAGGCTCGAGGAGCTGCTACTGGATAAGGCCTCGATGGAGAACATCAAAGTTAAAGAATTGCACCATTCTATGTCAAAAAAATTAAATTATAAAAAAGAAATTGCATGATTTTAAATTTTTGTAAAAAATGAAATGATAAATGAAGTTTTTATAATAATAATAATAAATGATGATGGAGTTTTGTTTACCTAGTTTGATAGGGTGAAGGCAGAGCAGGCAACCTGAAGAACAGCAACCTGACGCTATAGAAATGCCAATCTACTTTAATATGGAATCTATTAAGCTTTGTTTTGTAGCTTCTACGGCCATACAAAATCTTGACTTTCTGCAACATATTATCTCTTCGAAAGGACGTTACAGTTTTTAAATATATTTTTTCTTATTATTCAAACAAAAACCAACGTTGGCCTATTGTACTCCTATGTCACCTCTCTACGCAATTATGCAATTCTTTGCCATTCTTTGTGGACAAGGACAATGCCTATATTAATGTATTTTCAGGACTTCAATTATCATACTATATTTCTATTTAACTGTTACATATATAAAGAATATATGAATTTTTAATAATTTAATTATAAAAATGTTTGAGTTCCAAAAAAAAACAAAAAAGCATGAAAGTTTTAGAGCTTAATCCCTGAAAATGAGAGTTTTTTTACTGAAAATGTCCTATTTTAATAATTTTATACATTATGCTAGCATTGGTTCCGTTCAATAATCAAACTAAAAATTAAAATTTAGTAAAAATTATAAATGAAAACCAATTATTAATATTAATCGAACCAATATATGAAATTGCTTCCGATTATTATTCATTAAAACTTATGTAATTCGAAATAAAATCAAACTGATTATTTTAAATAACTGAACTGATATATTTTAGGCTAATTCTAATAAAAGAAATCCTTGGAAATGTAATGACAGATACGTAGTTGGGCTGAAAGCTCTAAGTGGGCTCATTTGAATGGGCCTACATATGTGGTTGTTTCCTTGCCCGCTGTCTCGAAGCATTTTTGAGTTGCAAGACAATGATAGTAGTCGTTTTGTCTTGCCAAATTTGCGGACATAATGAAATATGTACAGATGGCAGTTCTTAATGGTCCACCCAATTGTGAAACTTAATTGGTGACAATTGCAATATGCCATTCAAATTTTCATAAAATTTTAATACAATATTAAAATTTTTTACTCATTCCGGGCCATATAAATAGACACATTTTCCATTTCACAAAAATTAAAAAATATAATTAATATTTTAGAAGGATATAATTTATTTGCACTTTTACTAATTTATTTCTATATTTATTAAATGTATACATGCGAAATATGAGATAATATTTAATATTTATTGATAATAATGAATATTAAATAAGAGTAAATTAAATAATTAATTATTGTATAGAAAAAAGTGGGATTTAATTTGAAACAAATAAAAAAATGTGACTATTTATTTAGGACACATGAAGTCTTTTATTGCGAGATTGTAAAAGGAAAATTGTGTTTTCCATTAGAAAATAAATAAACAAAGTCATTTTGAACTTTAATATTGTCAAGATCCAAATTCGGTCAAAACAGGCAAACAAATTACCTAAATACTAGTTTATGCAAGCCTTATCAAACATTCAAACTAAAAAATTTACTCAATCCATAAAAATGTTCAAAACACAACACTAAAGTTCAAAGTTTAATCTTAAAGTTTTGAATACATGCCAAAAGTTAAATAAATAAATTAACAGTTCAAAATCACAGATCAAAATTACGATACACTTCAATAGGTAATGATACTTCACACCACTAAAAGCCAGATAACAAATATTTCCACCACAGATATCATGCAATGCTTCTAATGCGGATATCAATGGATATGATACATGAGAATAAGTTATGTTGTTTCCTATTATGAGATATCTATGGTGAAACTGGATGTAAATTAAGATAATGGATTGCTTAAATATAGTCAGATACAAATAATAACTGATTACATGTACCGGTTTGAAAATAATTTTTACTATTACAGCAAATAAATAATTGATTTTTTTAGTAGAAAACAAATATAATTTCAAGCAGAAAACATATATAAATTCCAAAGTAGATAATAAATAGGCTCAGATAAATTTGATACATAATTCAAATAAATTCATATAAGTAGATTAATCATTTATTAAAATAAATAATAAACAAAAAATAATTCAGAAGACTGTTCTCGGAATCTAAGCTTTAAAGAAAACAATATTCAATTTAAGTAAAATTTAATGAATCGAAATATCACTTAAATCAACATAATAACCAAGAATAAAATTCGCATAAAACAAATACAATAAAAATTCAATACTGATTGTAGTAATTAATATAAAGGTAAATTGCATAAATTCACTTAATAAAAACATTAAAAATATTTTCTAATAAATAAAATAAAATAAAATAAAATAAAATATTTTTAGTCAAAAATGTAAACTATGGTTTCAAAAAAATAATTGTGTACTGTAACTATCACTTGCCTAGAATTCCAAATGAAACTAGTTGTAAAACACATTGAGCCACTCAAACTATCGCGTGAGTATTGGAATTTCGTAATCCAAATGAAAAAGTTAAATTCTAACAATTAAAATAGCTAAGAAACTTAATTATTCAAACATCTAGTCCACTAACTTAGAATGAGGAAGAATCATACATTAAGAGGGATGTTTAAATATTTTAAAACAATAATATTAATAATAGTAAGGTTTTATTAAAAATCTAAGAAAATAAGAATAAATTAATAATACATAATTTAGTTTCAAATTCTTATAAAAAAGAATATTGAATTGAAGTTTTTCAAAGGATTAAAAACGTGGACCACTAAAAATCTACACAGTACCATATATGAAATATAGGAATTTTTTTGAATCTGGGGCATTTTCTCAAAAACTTTAGAAAAATAGGATTACGGTAAACAAAATTAAAACTTTGGGATATTGGAAACCGGCTTGAAGGGTTGCTGGTATCTGATCATGTGGGATTTGCATGATTGACTAGTCAGCTTGCCAAAAATCGGCTCAAAATCTTGCCAATTTATATCAATTAGATGTCCAAAATCGGCAATAAATGATGCCAATTTTTTATCAAGTGTCAAATCCTGTAAATTATTCGCCATATTGCTATTTCTTGGAACCGCTAAAAATGGCCATTTGCCATATTGCTGTTTATTTTAGATGCTTAGTCTTTGCTTAAGATGGATCAAAATCTTCTAATTTTATATTATATCTAATTGAATTCATGGATATACTGGCATACATGGCAATTGAATGACAGTAACCAAGTTCTCAGACATAAAAGAAAAGCTTGATTTAAATAGCACCTTCAAATGAAATTCAACACTGAATTTTACACTATTGCCAGTAACCAAGTTCTCAGACATAAAAGAAAAGCTTGATTTAAATAGCACATTCAAATGAAATTCAAAACTGAATCTTACACTAATGGGTTCAAAAACAGAAAAATAATGGAAACATGGGTTGAAAAGTTTCCAATTTCATTCAGAATTCATAATTTTTTATTTTTAAAGACGTGTAATTGTTGGAGAACTAGTTGGTCGGCTATGAATTAGGGGGAGTATGATCAGGTTATAATTGAATCAAAATAATCAAGTTATAATTGAATCGAAATAATCAAAAGTTAAAATTTGGTAAAAACAATAAATAGAAATTGAACTGAACTTTTGTACTAATCAAATCGATAATTAAACTTCTCTTGTTTACCAATTTAACAAATTAATAATTTTAAAAATTTTATTATCATTTTAAGAATTTTTTTTGGAATTTTTGGTAATTAATGCAACCGAAATAACTAAAAATTAAAATTTTATTTTATATGTATATATATTGAACCCAAATCGATTAATGAATGAATTTGGTTCGATTTGGTTTTCGATTATAATCGACTCATGTTCGTCCACTGTAGGAATATATTAGTTGGGGAATCCAAAATTATTTATTTTTTCTTGCTTAATTTTCCATGTTATTGTAATGGTCTCAACACCGGATCAGCCGTGAACAGTACTTTTCGATAGTGAATAATATTTTCTGGAACCGAAATGACACCCAAAAGTCAAAAATATTTTATTGGACCGTTGGAAAGTAATGGTCATGGTGAGCCTAGGGTTGAAATTTGAAATGAAATTGATATTAAATGGGCCTCCAAAGGTTAAAAATACGAAAAAAGTAGCGAGTCAATTTTTCTGGTAGAAAAAGATATTTAATTTTGCATAAATAATTAAAAATAGTAAACGAATTCCAAAAATTGCCAGATTTTGCATGCCTACATGAATTTTTATGTAAAATATTTTGGTGATAAGAATTGAATTTTTCGAGGATATCGGCAGTTGTCAAATCGGATCGATATGTTTGAATCGAACTAATAATGGACTCCGATTAAGCCGAAAATTTACGTACTATCTATTTTTGATGTGATAAAAGTGATGAAATTATTTTTGAAGTGATTTAAAGTGAGAAAGAGAGAAAAATTAGATTGAAATTTATAAGGCCTAAATTGGGCCTTAGAGATAAATTGGGCTAAGCCCAATTTTGGACCCATTGAGAGGCTATATAAGGGCTAAAAATCTGGATATTTTTTCAGAATTCACCAGCTCTTCTCTTGTTATCTAAGTGGCTGAACCTTCCTTCTCCATTCTCTTCCTTTGATTTCTCTTTAATCCACTTCAAATCTCTCATAATTTCCCACATGAAAGATGAAGTTCTATATCTCTAGGTCACCCTAGTGGCCTCAATCAAATGATTTGAGCAAAGAAAGGCAATGAATCAAGTTGAGAAAGAAAAAGAGGTAAGATAGAATTTAAGAAATTAATTGATTTTAATTGGTTGTTTAGTGTTTTCTCATAATTTTTGAGATGTAGAAGCTAATTATGAGCTTAAAATTTGTATATGAGGACAAAAAATTGAGGTTAAGAGAGCTTGTTTGGCCGGCCATGAATGATGAGGAAAAGAAAGGCAAGTTTGCAAAGGGAAGAGCAAGGGAAAAGAGGTTTTAGACACCCTTGAATAAGGAAAAATAGTAAGTGACTACAAAATCTTTTGATTTTCCTTTTATTGTGAATTAATTTCATTTATGTAACTAGGTCAAAAATTGTTAAAATTGTTAATTGATGAAATTTTGTTAGGGTAATTGAAATTAAACTATAGAAGAGATGAAATAAAAGCTAAATGGGAAGAAAGAAAATATTTTGGGTGGATTGATGTGTTGGCCGAATTATTTAGTAAGGAAAAAATATGAGATTTTTGCATGAAAATAACATATATTAGCCTAAATTAATTATATAAATGATAAATAGTATCCATAAATTTTTATTGAAATATTAAAATTTATTTTGGAATTTTAAAGACCATGTAACATATGGGTTTATAGTGAAAGTTATGAAATATTGTGAAATAATGGATTATTTTAGTGAAAAATGATGGTAAATAATCAATAATGCATAAATAAATTTTATTGAAATTTATTGAAATTAATAAAATTTTATGGAAGAATAAATGTGAATATGTAATGAAGAAAATATTGAAATAGTCATGGGTAATTGCATAAAAATGTGAAAGAAAGTGAATTAATATGAAATTAATTCACAGTTAACGAAAAAGAGAAATAAAAAGTCAACCAATGAATTTTTTTGAATAGTTATTAAGCTATGAAAGTAAATAGAATAATGAATTATTGGTAAATAATTCGCTACATGAGTGAAAATGATGGAAATTTTAAAATAATGTGTATACGAATTTTTGTAGAATTTATATGCTTTACTAGAATATTTTTACAATAAAATATTGATTATGTTTAAATAAAAAAAATATTGAATTATTAAGAAATAGTTCAATAAATAAGTAAATGATGATAAACTAATGTGAAGTAAATTACTTCAGTATAAAAAGAAATGAAAAGGTCAATTTATGCATTTTCGAAAAATAAAACAATGAACTATATCAATATAATTCATAATTGTTCAAAAAATTGTAAAATAAATGTTTGACAAATTTATCAAAATAAATTAATCAATAAAAAGTATTAAAAGAGTGAATTATTATAAAATAATTCAACAATAGTTGGCATATTCGAATGACAAATATTTCGGACGAAAAAAGAAAAATCGTCAAAAAGTTAATCACTGAATTATTAATAGATAATGTACCGATTCAAAGAAAAGAATTTACAACTGTCTATACTTGAAAAGTATTTTAAAAGTCCTGTCAAAAGATTAGAAAGTGACTAAATACTCAAAAGTACTAAAACGAGTGCGATTGACGAAAATATATTGTTTAAGAAAAAGAAAGAAGGTAAAAGGCTCTGACAGTCTGAAAAGTATTTTGAAAAAAATTGATTGATTTCGCCTTTAGCAATAGTCAGAGAGTAATAGTCTTGCACAGGATATAATTGGCTAGCCATAGGGACATCTTATACCGCGGTGCAAGTCGTGGCGACTTGCTATGCTATGGACTGGATCTCTGGTCACCATGGCATTCTCTGTCTCTGTTCTCTGCTCTGTGAAAAATGGTCAATTGGGGATCATTTCTCTCTCTGTTGTGGTCCTGTGGGGTCCATGTCCCGCGTATCCTTTCTGAGAGTCTTGTCATATTGCATTAGGGGCATATTGAAAAGAATAAATCAAAATTTATAAAAGTAAACTGAATGTAAAAGTTTTGAATAAAAGAACTTACTTGAATGAATTAAAAAGTTCTAGGGTAAAAATGTAAGTTTTTACAAAAAATGAAATTAATGAGCAAAGATGGAAAGATATTATTTTACAAGGTAAAATAGTAAGTTAATGATTAAATAGCCCAAAAATATGCTTCTGTAAAAAAAAGTGATTAGTTCATAATTAGAAATTATGGATTAAAATAATAATATGTTATATGAAAAATTCAAACAAAATCTAATCTAAACTTTTGTAAGCCAAAAGTTAACTCAAGGTAAAAATAAGTAAATAGAAGATAATTTTGTAATTAGAAATGAAAAGTGCCAAGTTTACTATAAGTAGGTAAAAGAACCTTTGTATAGAAAAAGGATGGAATTAAAGATTTATTTGCAAAGTGTTTCTAATTAAGTACATCACTTTGCATTAAATGTTAAAAACTTTGATAATTAGAATCTGACAAGTAGTTCGAAAAGTCCAAGTAAAATAAAAGAATAAATAATGAAATTGGAATTTTTGGCTATAAAAAGAATAATGTTGCAATTAATGAAAATATAAAGCACTACATTGAAAATCTGCCATTACCGTGACAATTAATTTTGTAAATCGTTTCATTAAAGTAAGATTGTACCGAAATAAGTAAATAGAGAATTTTACTTGAAAAGTCAAGTCATACATAAAAGTTAAGTAAAAGTAAAAATAAAAAAACAAAAATATCAATTGTTATCATTGAACGACAAAAAGAGAATATTATGAATTTAGTGAAAAGTTTAAATCAAAGTAAGAAGTTTGCCAAAGTGTTGGTAATGATCTGAAAAATCTGTGAAAATGATTAAAAGCAACTTTTGATAAGACAACGTAATAATTAGCATAAATATGATAATTATGCTTAATTTGGAAATTTTAGGATTGGTAGTCACCACCGAGCATATCTAGTGCTCAGTACGTAGTTTTTACTGCGTGCAGGTTCTGAAGATAAGCTGGAGCATAGTACACAATGGAGTGAAGCTTGAAGAAAAGTATTGTCCAGACTTTAAGTATTTTTGGCATGTATATACTTAGCTAAGGATAGTAAGACTCGACTGTATTTTGGATTATTATTTTATTAATGGTAATTTTTGGTTATGTCAGTAAATGTTTATGATTTGTATGCAATTCATGGAATGTTATGTATCTGTTGAATATGATAAATTATTGTGCCTCTTGGAGGCTATGTATTATTTGATTTTCAGGGGGTCGTTAACTGGGTAGCCGTTATGCTGCCCGAATTTTTAATGACTTGTGTTTCAATAAGATTGGTTATCAGTGTAAAAAAAAATTTCAGGCAAATCGTATAAGTTCATATCGGAGTGAACTGTTCCGTTAAGGTTCCGTAAAGCGCGTTACATTTAGTGGTATGAAAGCGAAGGTTTAAGCGGTTTTAAGATCGGAGTGGGATAAGGTTAAGCGATAGGTTTGTCCATATATACATGCCGATTATGAGTGGATAAATGATAAGTAGTCTGACGTGTGCTTGCTCCTCTATCTGTTTTAAAGTGAAAAGTTGATATTTGACTGAGATTGTCAAGTGTGAAAGGATTGATTCTGCACAGTAAAGATGGTAGTGAGTGAGAATGGAAGTATTGTTCCTTGAAATCTCATAGAAGTCAAAGCAGGAAAAAGAAGAGTTGACTGAAATTGAGTGTAAATGTGAGAGTTTAAGTGTCTATATGGATGAGAAACAATCTAAAGAAGGACAAAGTAAAGAGTGTGTCGGAAATTTAAAAAGGAATTGTATATTGAGTACAGATAAATTTCGCAGGATGAAGAGATACCTTAATTGGATTGTCATGATTTAAGAATGTTAGTGAGCAAACTGTTATAAGTTAAGGTTGTTTAAAATACTCTATATACCTGTCAGTGATTCTTTTATCGGTGTGGGGATTTGATTATATCTTTCATAGTAGTGGGATGGGTTATGATATCTGCATCATATGAGGATACGTGACAATATTCTACCTGCATACATGAAATCATACATTTATTGCATAGCATTTCATATTGTTTGACAGCATCTGATATGCATCATACCATTTGTGTAGGCCCCACTTGATAGGATGAAACTGACAGGAGATATGATGAGCATAGAGACAACCTAAGAATGAGACGAGGAATAGTATACTCAAGATTGTTTTCTATATTTGACGTGGCCATTGTGAGTTATTGGTCATGTCAATTAGATTTGTTAGTACACCGACTCCCTTGATGAATCGATGGAAAGGATTATTCACCTTTGCTTAGATCCATATTAGAGGATTTAAGTAGTAACCATCTGATATGTTTTGAGACGTTGAAAAAGTATGATGAGTATTTGGGTAATGTGAGCGTACTTAAATAAATATGTCAGAAGAATTTGTATGAATGATTAATGATAAGGTTTTCGATTCTTTGAGCTACGAATGTCGGATTAAGTTGACTCCAGATGGGGCTTTATTAGTTGAAATAAAAATGAAACCGATATTGTACATCGAGTAAGAACAATAGTTCTGAAAGAGAATGTTTGTGTGGTATTCATTGTGAATAAATCAAAGGATTCTTACTGAAGTCTACAAAGATAGTAATACCTTGCATCCTGAAAGTCATTAGATGTACCGGGATTAAAAGCTAGTTTTGAGAACCGGATTGAAAGTGTGATGTGACAGATATAAGTAAATGTTAAATGTGTCAACGCATGGAAGCAAAGCATTAGATTCTTTCAGGAATTGCTTCGACTTATAATGATATTTATTTGGAAAATGGAACAATGTGATTATAGAATCTGTTATCGAATTGTTTGAGCGCCAAAAAGGAAAGATGCTATATAGGGAATTGGTAATAATCTCAGTATTAGCATTGTGATTCACCCTTGGACTGATGGTCAGTCAGAGTGGATAATTCAGATATTGAAAGAACAGGTATGGTAAAGAGTATGGGATTGTGATAATGGCTGTGAAAAGTGTTTATCTATAGTAGAATCTGATTCTTGTCGAGGCATTCTTAGAAAGAAATGTTGAATTCTTTATGTTGGATTTAATGGAGTGCAAAGAAGTCAGTAAGTCTTGATTTGATTTAAAAATATGAAAGGAATATGCACTCAGGATGATATGATATAGAAAAAGAGAGACTGATATAGATTCTTGATATTCAGATTGGCTAGCTTAAGAGTAAGTAGATTCCATCAGCAAAGATGTTTTGGAACCATTGAATGTGAAAGAGATGTCGATAAGACCAGTGTATACTATCCTCTACTCTTTGATATAAGTAAATTTCGGGGACGAAATTTCTTTAAGTAGGGGAGAAATGTAATGGCCTCAACACTGGGTCAGCCGTGAACAGTACTTTTCGATAGTGAATAGTATTTCTCGAGCTCGAAAGGACACCCGAAAGTCAAAAATATTTTATTAGACCGTTGGAAAGTAATGGTCATGGTGAGCCCGGGGTTGAAATTTGAAGTGAAATTGAGATTAAATGAGCCTCCAAAGGTCAAAAATACAAAAAAGGTAGCGAGTCAATTTTTCTAGTAGGGAAAGAGATTTAATTTTACATAAATAATTAAAAATAGTAAATGAACTCTGAAAATTGCCAGATTTTGCATGTCTATATGAATTTTTATGTAGAATATTTTGGTGATGAGAATTAAATTTTTCGGGGATACCGATAATTATTGAATCGGACCGATATGTTTGAATTGGATCGATAAAGAACTCCGATTGATCCAAAAATTTACGTACTATCTATTTTTGATGTGGTAAAAGTGATGGAATTATTTTTGAAATGATTTGAAGTGAATAAGAGAGAGAAATTTGATTGAGCTTTATAAGGCCTAAATTGGGCCTTAGAGATAAATTGGGCTAAACCCATTAGTTAAGCCCAATTTTGGGCCCATTGAGAGGCTATATAAGGGCTAAAAATTTGGAGATTTTTCTAGAATTCACCAGTTCTTCTCTTGTTCTCTAAGTGGCTGAACCTCCCTTTTCCATTCTCTTCCTTTGATTTCTCTTTAATTCACTTCAAATCTCTCATAATTTCCAACATAAAAGATGAAGTTCTATCTCTTTAGATCACCTTAGTGGCCTCAATCAAATGATTTGAGCAAAGAAAGGCAAGAAATCAAGTTGAGAAAGAAAAAGAGGTAAGATAGAATTTAAGAAATTAATTGATTTTAATTGGTTGTTTAATGTTTTATCATAGTTTTTGAGATGTAGAAGCTAATTAAGAGCTTAAATTTTGCATATGAGGACAAAAAATTGAGGTTAGGAGAGCTTGATTGGCCGGACATGAATGTTGAAGAAGAGAAAGGCAAGTTTGCAAAGGAAAGAGCAAGGAAAAAGAGATTTTAGGCACCCTTGAATAAGGAAAAATAGTAAGTGACTACAAAATCCTTTGATTTCCCTTTTATTGTGAATTAATTCCATTTATGTAATTAGGTCAAAAATTGTTAAAGTTATTAATTGATGAAATTTTGTTAGGGTAATTGAAATTAAACTATAGAAGAGAAGAAATAAAAGCTAAATGGGAAGAAAGAAAATATTTTGGGTGGATTGATGTGTTGGCCAAATTGTTTAGTAAGGAAAAAAGATGAGATTTTTGCATGAAAATAACATATAGTAGCCTAAATTAATTATAAAAATGATAAATAGTATCCATAAATTTTTATTGAAATATTGGAATTTATTTTGGAATTTTAAAGACTATTTAATATATGGGTTTATAGTGAAAGTTATGAAATATTGTGAAATAATGGATTATTTTAGTGAAAAATGATGGTAAATAATCAATAATGCATAAATAAATTTTATTGAAATTTATTGAAATTATTAAAATTTTATGGAAGAATAAATGTGAATATGTAATGAAGCAAATATTGAAGTAGTCATGAGTAATTGCATAAAAACGTGAAAGAAAGTGAATTAATATGAAATTAATTCGCAGTTAACGAAAAAGAAAAATAAAAAGTCAACTGATAAATTTTTCGGAATAGTTATTAAGCTATGAAAGTAAATAGAGTAATGAATTATTGGTAAATAATTCATTAAATGAGTGAAAATGATGAAAATTATAAAATAATGTGTATATGAATTTTTGTAGAATTTATATGCTTTACTAGAATATTTTTGCAATAAATATTGATTATGTTTAAATAAAAAAATATTAAATTATTAAGAAATAATTCAATAAATAAGTACATGATGATAAACCAATGTGAAGTAAATTACTTTAGTATAAAAAGAAATGAAAAAGTCAATTTATGCATTTTCGAAAAATAAAATAATGAATTATATCAATATAATCCATAATTGTTCAAAAAATTGTAAAATAAATGTTTGACTAATTTATCAAAATAAATTAATCAATAAAAAGTATTAAAAGAGTGAATTATTATAAAATAATTCAACAATAGTTGGCATATCCGAATGACAAATATTTCGGACGAAAAAAGAAAAATCGTCAAAAAGTTAATCACTAAATTATTAATAGATAATGTACCGATTCAAAAAAAAAAAGAATTTACAACTATCTATACTTGAAAAGTATTTTAAAAGTTCTGTCAAAAGATTAGAAAGTGACTAAATAGTCAAAAATACTAAAACGAGTACGATTGACGAAAATATATTGTTTAAGAAAAAGAAAGAAGGTAAAAGGCTCTGATAGTCTGAAAAGTATTCTGAAAATAATTGATTGATTTTTCCCTTAGCAATAGTCAGAGAGTAATAGTCTTGCACAGGATATAATTGACTAGCCATAGGGACATCTTATACCTCGGTACAAGTCATGGCGACTTGCTATGCTATGGATTGGATCTCTGATCACCATGGCATTCTGTCTTTGTTCTCTGTTCTATGAGAAATGGTCCATTGGGGATCATTTCTTTCGCTGTTGTGGCCCTGTGGGGTCTATATCCTGCGTATCCTTTTTAAGAGTCCTGTTATATTGCATTTGAGGCATATTGGAAAGAATAAATCAAAATTTGTAAAAGTAAACTGAATGTAAAAGTTTTGAATAAAAAAACTTACTTGAATGAATTAAAAAGTTTTAGGGTAAAATTGTAAGTTTTTACAAAAATTGAAATTAATAAGCAAAGATGGAAAGATATTATTTTACAAGGTAAAATAGTAAATTAATGATTAAATAGCCGAAAAATATGCTTCTGTAAAAAAAGTGATTAGTTCATAATTAGAAATTATGGATTAAAATAATAATATGTTTTATGAAAAATTCAAACAAAATCTGATCTAAATTTTTGTAAGCCAAAAGTTAACTCAAGGTAAAAATAAGTAAATAAAAGATATTTCTGTAATTAAAAATGAAAAGTGCCAAGTTTACTATAAGTAGGTAAAAGAACCTTTGTATAGAAAAAGGACGGAAAATCCACTTTTTGATTAAGCCTAATTAGCATTTTTCAAGTGTTGCACAAAATAGCTCCCGAGTAATAAGCATGAATTTTAAAGTATTTATGTGGCCAAATCCTTATGCCTACCTTCAAAACCATCTTGAACCTATTCATTAATACTAATATAAGAAAGTATCAGTTGTTTATATTAATGTAGTCCAGTGTCATTTTTCTTTAACAATTGTGTCACAAAATGAGATGTGAGAAAGTATTGTGAGTACATACATTTTAAATCTCAAAATGCTACATGTGTACGCAGCTACACAACCATAAATATTGTGCATCAAATCAAGGCTTCCGCTTAAATAGAAAAAGTAGAAGTTGTGGAAGCAATTTCAAAAGATATGTTACTTATCTACTGCTATTAAACTTTTTAATTGAGAATCTTGCATACCAGTAGTGAAGGACAACATATTGACTATATGACACCGAATTTTGCTCGGTTTACCTCATCTCAAAGCTACAAGAACTTAAAAAACCCAATTGAAAGTACCATCTGATGAATTCTAAGAATGCAAATAAATGTTGAGGTATTAAAGCAAACGGTACCTGGATGATGCCCTTTAACCGCCAAACACCACAAGTATATATTACAATATATGCATTAACAGGATAGAGGGCCACGAGTAAATAAATGTTGAATCCCCACGATTTGCTATATACAAATTGCCATTTGATATTGTCCCCCAAAAAGGTAGTAAGAACTTACCAAAGCAATTTGGGGCTGATGGAGCATTCGTTGCTCGCTTCACCAACTGCAGAAATTCTGAGCACTGGACCACGAGAGATACCCAAAGGTGGAGTTTTGGATTTGCCTACCGTCGATGCCAAATATAGAGTTCCAAATTTACCTCGGATCGTGTCTATGCACTTGAAAGCAGCAAAATCCATCTTCATACTGATATGGACATTTATGCTCCGATGCCTACTGGATTTCTTCAAGATAAAGAATTGTTGGGATTTTGAACTAAAGAATGAAAATTAGCGAAGGTTTGTTCCACGCTCACCGTACCAAATAATGACAGGTGGGAGAAATCACAAGTCCCAAAAGATCACCTGCAAAAAGAAGTAAATGACCGATGGATTTTCGACTAGGGAGTCTCCGATGGTCAAGTTATAATTTTTGATAATAAGAATGTATTATTCTGAAAAGTAAATTTCAGGCCTTAGTTTACCTGTTTTTCCACCTTTTATAGGCGTGATTTCCATCATTTTCGAGAAGTGGGATGAAATCCCACTTCTCAAGGCCACTCTTCCCACTACTCCTATTGTTGGAAAGACGTGGAGGAAGAATAACTATCTTATCCTATCGTGGCAGTTAGCTTTTCAGCTATAGGTTGAACTATAGATGGGTTCCTAAGAGTTCGGTTGATCCGATCTCTTGATTGGTATAGGTTTGTTCGAACTCTGTTAGCTTACCTAGCTCCCAGTCCGAACTCTGTCAGCTTACCTAGCTTCCAGTCGGAACTCTGTCAGCTTACCTAGCTCCCAGTTCGAACTCTGTCAGCTTACCTAGCTCCCAATCCGAACTATGTCAGCTTACCTAGCTCCCAGTCCGAACTCTTCAGGCTATTAGCTAGATCCTGTTATCAATAATAATAATAATAATAATAATAATAATAATAATAATAATAATAATAATAATAATAGCAGCAACAAATTTTGGTTGGCTATGGACAAAGAATTTGACAGAGAGCTTAATAGATACATGTTCTCAAAAGTTATTTTGGGAATAGTTTAAGTAAAACCATTAAAACCCACTCAAAATTGTAATGCTTCCCCCAAAGGAAAAAATATAAAATCAAAGCTGCTAGAAATAAATAAAGAAAAATTAAATTAACTATTTAGATGATTTGAGTTAACTAACCTGAAATTAATATATTTGAAAACTTTAAAATCCAAGTGGTGCAGAAGTATGAAGATGGCAAAACGATTGAATTTTAAAATTTTGTATTTGGATTGACAATGTGTAGAACAAGAGTAGTTTAGTTGGGTATGATGGAGTTTCTGTGTTTAGGTTTTTAAAAGAGCAGTTTTATTGTAATGGGAGACTTCAAAATAGGGAAGTGGGGAATTATCAGTTATTAGTATTTTATTTTATTATTTTTTAGAATAGTCTGTTAATAATTAAAAAGTTTATTAAATTTAGAAAAAAAGTTTAGGCCTTGCTTGGAACAAATGAATTGCAATTGTGGAATTCATTTAAAAATAAATTCCACATGGAATTCATTTGTAAATGAATTCTTATGCTTGAAATAAAATAATTAATGTATTGAATTGAGAATGAATTCCTTAATTTTATACTTGTAATAAATGAATAAAAAAATTCATTTCTAATTTATTTACTTAAATATCTTTAACATCAATTCAGTACATATAAAAAAACTAATAATATCTATAAAAATTATACCAAATAAAGCACTAACTATTCCAATTCATGATTAATTAAACAATAAATCAATCAATATGAACAAATTTATTAAATTAGGATTTTCTAATTTTATAAAAAAAATTTAATTTACAAAATA
This sequence comes from Excoecaria agallocha, assembly GCA_037975025.1. Lineage (NCBI taxonomy): Eukaryota > Viridiplantae > Streptophyta > Magnoliopsida > Malpighiales > Euphorbiaceae > Excoecaria > Excoecaria agallocha. Next base: position 34,893,072 of record CM075810.1, on the reverse strand, counting down.
TAAAAGAAAAATACTAACCAGATAAATTTGATTGAAAAATTGAGAAACAGGAGAGTAAGAATTGTTCAAAATATAGATTTAATTGAGAAATTAACACAGAATATATATATATATATATATATATATATATATATATATATATATATATATATATATATATATATATATATATATATATATATATAAAATAGAATAAGGGTATTGTAGTCTTTTAAAACTTGACTCCTTAAAAATAAGGAATTCATTTGTAAATTTCACCTATTTTGATGGAATTTGGTGAAAGTATAATGAATTTCATGAAATTTAATTCATAGAATTCAATTCTTTTTTTTTTTTTGCATTCCAAGCATAAATATTTGGAATTACAAATGAATTTCATAAATTTTTTGGAATTCATTCATTTCAAGCAAGGCCTTACTTAAAAAAAGGTTACAACATTCTTCCCCCTAATAAAAAAATTCCGTTCCCGAATTTCTAACTGCAAGTTCAAAAGATACTAACTTAAGTTAAAGAATAGCTGATGATACCTAACTTGTATATCAAACTCGACCTCCCAAGTAACTTCACTACCCTAATGATGTTGCCATAAAAATTTGACCAAAGGAATTTCCGTTAATCGAAGCTTCCTAATCTGGCGATCCAAAATCTCTATTGGTTGCTTCTTGTAAGATAAATCCTCACTGAATTTAACAATCTGAGATTGCAAAACATGAGAAGAATCTGAAATATACTTTCTAAGCATTAAGATGTAGAAAACTGGATGCACATGAGACAAGTTAGGTGGGAGAGCCAGACGATATGCAACTGCACCAACCTTTTTAATAATCTCAAAAGGCCCAATATAACGAGGACTCAGTTTCCCTTTCTTGCCAAATCTCATAATTCCTTTTAGAGGCGAAACTCCTAAACACAAGTGATCTTCAACCATGAACTGTACATCTTTATTCCTAGGATCAATATAACTTTTTTTGTCTACTTTGAGCTATCAGGAGTCTATCTTGAATAACTTGAACCTTCTTTGAAGTCAATTGTATTAGCTTTAGCATAGTTAACCTTTTTTTCTCCAACCTTAGTCTAACAGATAGGAGATCTACATTTACGCCTATATAAAGCCTCATAAGGTGCCATTTCAATGCTAGCCTGATAGTTATTATTATAAGCAAACTCCACAAAGGTAGATGATGATCCCAATTACTGCCAAAATCCATAACACAAGTGTGTAGCATATCTTTAAGGGTTTGAATGGTCCTTTATGAGTGACCATCCATCTGAGGGTGAAAAGCTATACTAAATTGTAATCTAGTCCCTAGAACTTCTTGAAATGTCCTCTAAAAAATGAGAAGTGAACTAAGTGCCATGATTAGATACAATAGAAATCGGTACCCCATGAAGTCTAACTATCTTATCAATGTAAAATTCAGCTAGTCTGGAACAATCATAAGTTATCTTCCCAAGTAAGAAGTGAGCAGATTTGGTTAACCGATCCACAATCACCCAAATTGACTTATAACCACCTTGAGCACGTGGTAACTCGACTATAAAATTCATAGCAATATTCTCCCATTTCCACTCTAGAATAAGAAGAGGTTGAAGCAAATTAGAACATCTCTTACTTGTTGACAAGTAAGACATTTAGCCACAAAATCAACAACATGTCTATTTTAATTCTATCCAGAAGGATTGGCCTAACACAAATATGAGCAAAAAGAGATCCCGATATCACCTTAAATTTCACACCTTAATCCAATAACTCATGAAATTTTCTAACCACAGGTCTCCTTACTATAGACAAATAAGCTAAACTACCTTAAGACTTTTTATTTAATGCATTCGCTATGACATTAGCTTTTTCAGGATGATATTGTATGGTACAATCATAGTTTTTGAGCAGTTCCATCCATCTTCTCTACTTAAGATTAAGGTCATGTTGATCAAAAATATATTTCAAGCTTTTGTGATTAGTGAAAATCTCACATGTCTCACCATACAGGTAATGCCTCTAAATTTTTAAAGAAAAAATCATTGTAGCCATCTTTAAATCATGCATGGGATAATTTTACTCATGTTTCTTCAATTGGTGAGAAGCATAAGAAATCACCCGACCATATTGCATCAAAACACAACCTAAACCAATCTTAAAAGCATCACAATAGACTGTATAACCTTTTGATCCAGATGAAAGTTTCAAAATAAATGTTGTGGTCAAACGGGTTTTTAATTCTTAAAAGCTCTTTCATAAGCTTCTGACCACTGAAAATTCACATTTTTTTGAGTTAGCATTTTTAAAGGAGTAGCAATAGGAGAAAAATCTTGCACAAATCACCTATAATACCCTACTAATCCCAGAAAATTGCAAATTTTTGCCACTATAGTTGACCTTGGCCAATAGAGCACAACTTCAATCTTCTTTTTGTCAACACTCACCTTATTTTTAGATATTACATGACACACGAATGTCACACTATCCAACCAAAACTCACATTTAGAAAACTTAGCACATAACATGTGATCCCTTAGGGTCTGTAGAATAATTCTCAAATGTTGCTCATATTTGAAAACCCTATTCATTATATCCATAAAAGTAGTAGGGGCATTTGTGAGACCAAATGGCATCACTAAAATTCATAATGCCCATATTTAGTTCAAAATGCAATTTTAAGAATGTCCTCCTTCTTTACCCTCAAGTGGTGATATCCTGATCGAAAATCAATCTTAGAGAAACATCTGGCACCTTGTAGTTGATAAAAAAATCATCAATTCAAGGAAGAGGACATTTTTTACGTATAATGACCTTATTCAACTATCTGTACTCAATGCAAAATCTTATGGACCCATATTTCTTCTTTATAAATAAAACGGGAGCACCCCAAGGAGAAATACTAGGTTGAATGAACCTTTATCTAGTCGGTCCTGTAACTGCTCATTTAACTTTTTTAACTCAACAAGAGCGATTCGGTAAAGAGCCATTGATATTGGTTCTGTTCTAAGAGCTAAGTCAATGCTGAAATCAATCACCCTTTTTAATGTTAATCCTGTAGCTCATCCAAGAATATGTCAGCAAATTTTTTAACAATATGTACTTGATCTAAACTAACCTCATCAGATTGTGTATTCCTGACATAGGCAAAAAATCCCTGACATTTCTTACCCAATAATCTTTTGGCATTAATTGCACAAATAAGATTATTAGGAGCCATACTACAATCTCCCTGGAAAATAAACTTTTCCCCCCCAAGAATATTAAAAGTAACAAACTTGTTATAACAGTCCACTGTAGCATGATAAGATTCCAACAAGTCAATTCCTAAAATTACATCAAAGTCTAGCATATCTAATAATACAAGGTCAGCTAGCATCTCCCTACCCCCAATCTGTAACTTAGAATTCTTATAAATCAAATCTGCATCTAAAACATCCTCCATAAGTGCTGCCGCAGACAAAGAATATTCTAAAGGTTAAAGTGTACTACTAAACTTCATAGACATATATGGATATACAAAAAAATGGGTTAAATCTAAATCAACCAAAACCTTGGCATCAATTGAGTAAATGGAAATTGTACCTCTCACCATATTGTTAGATTCCTGAGCTTCCTATTATGTCATGGCATAAACCCTGGCTTGACCTTGGGATGTAGCGGAGCCTCTACCTCCAACACCTCAATTACTCTGACCATATCCTCCACCTTCATGCTGAGCAACTATCTGAGTGCCACTATAAGGAGCTAAGGATGTACTCTGGGTCATGATAACAACAAGGTAATCCTTTTTGGGATGTCCCATCTGACCACATCCAAAATATGCTCCAGTAGCTCAATAACAAGTATGACCACCATGATTCTTACCATAATGTTGATAAAGTGCTGAGCGATCTGACTGGTAGGAGCAACAGATGTCTGTGAACTTTGACCATATGTTTTTCCAATTTTGTATTATCCTCCATACCCAACAGTCAACTGAGATCCCTATTTCCCTTACTGATAATATCCTGAATTACTTTGCCTCTTATTAATTTGCCATCTCTATTTTGATTACTATTATGAGACTTAACCTTTGGCTTTTTATCCTGCTTTTAAGCCCTAGGCTCTTTATCTACTATCTTTATCTATTGAGCTCGATCAACAACAACATCAAAAGTGGGAAGTTTTAAAGGAGATATACGGTCAACCAGTCTATCTTGAAGACCTCTTTCAAATCTTTTGGCCTTTTTATTTTCAATAGGAATAAAATACTCCCTAAAATAAGCCAATTGAGTAAATTTTATCTCATATTTAGTGATTGACATGCTACCTTATCTCAATATCTCAAATTCTCCAGCCTTAGCCTTTTAAAAGCTATGAGGAATGAACCTTTCCATAAAAAGGGATTGAAATTCAGGCCATAAAAATACATCATTGCCCTTTTCTACCTTTTTTGTTGGTACGTACTATATGCCATTCCTTAATTTTGATTGGCTACCAATGTCACCATCTTGGAGCTAGCACATGCTAATACTTTATAACAACGGTCCATGGCCTTAAGAAAATCCATAGGATCGACTAAAACATCCTTACCAGAAAATGTAGGTGTAACACCCCAAATTTCAAATGTCAATAGCAACTTACAAATTGAAAATAACAATTTTTGAGGTAATTAATGAGGATCAAATATTTAAATAAAATGAATTTATGTGAAAGTTATAGATGGGGAAATAAATTCAAGGTATTAAATTTAAGTTGAATGGTATTATAGCTGACTAAAAGTTGTAATTGACTAGAGTGATTATCAATTAGCCCTAATTAAATAGCCTAGTTAAAAATGAAATCTCAAGGGGATTAAATGAGATTTGTAATTTATGATTATTAATTGTGAGCAAGGAAAAGAGTTAGATAATAAAGTTTAATGTTGAAAAACTTTATTGGCCAAGAGAATTAAGGGATTAAAAATTTTCAGAATCATCAATTAGATAGAGAATAAAGGAGAAAAATAAATAATTTAATAATTTAATAAATATTTGGGTATTATTTTTGAGTTATGGAGATATTTTTATCAAAGAGAATTATAACCACAAAATAAGTAGACAAATAAAAAAGAAAGAATACTAGAAAATGAAACAACAGGGAGAGACTCTTCTGTGGGTTTCGAATCGCCACTGTCATCCTCCACCGTCGATGACCCTTTCTAGCCACCTGTTGTAACCATAACCAACGGTTACATCATCATCTCTCCTCTGCTTCGAAATTACTTCTTTTTAAATAATAATTTTCTCTCTCTTATTTATGTGAGCCTTCCTTTTATTTTTCGACCAGTATTAGCATCAAAAGGCTATATGAATAGCACCATAAGACTTCTAGAGTTGAGGCGATCCTCCTTATGTCCACCATTCCTCTTCACTCATCGGTAATAAGCAAATCGACGATGTAGGCAGGTGAGACTTTCAGTGTGGATTTAAGCTTCAATCGATGTCCGTTAAGCATGTGAACACCTCCATCAAATCCCTAATGTCTTGGGTCTTGTTGTGGCAGTGAGGGTGCATCGTCGGTGAAGCTTCGACAATCGATGAATGGGTTTGATTTAGACAAGAATGAATTGGAAATTTTTCAAAATTAACTTAAATATGGTTTGTGCACTACTAAAATTACCTCTTCCATTTTCTTTAAATAAAAAGTAGAAAGATTGGGAATTTTTTGATGCTTATGTATGGTTGAATTTGTGTGCATTATTGTTAGAGATGTATGCTTAAGTGGAATAATTGATTTAGCTATTGGATAAATCAGTTATTCTATAGGAAATTCTGGATACCAATAGTGTTTGTTCATGTCTTGCATATTTTACTTGAATTCAATAGGTCAACTGTTGAATTTTTGAGTTTTGTTTTTTGTTAGGCGTAAATCCTAAGTCACCATTTGTATGATTTTCTTTTTCTATAAAATATGAACATTAATTAAATTAAAAACTTTTGGCAATAGAAAGCAAGGAAATAGATGTATGTGCTTATTTAGAAAATTATTTTCCCTTTTTTTAAGTAAGTAATGCATGATAGGGATTTAATAGTATATAATTATTACAAATTTAGAGCTATAATATGTGAATTTAGTGACTTAAAGGATGATTGAGGGTTGATTTCGGTATTGGGTAGAAAATTGTTAAATTATGACGTAATTGTTGTGACAAAAGGTTAGTTGTTAATTGAGTTTTTAAATTGGGTACCTAGATATAAATTGATACTCTCTTTAAATTTGGTTAAAGGTGTGTATTTTGTTTAAGTATAATTTTATGGTAATGTGAAATGTGCCAGAACCATCGTTTGTTTTTGGGTTCATTCTCAAAGGCCCACTTTTAGGCCCGAGATCGGTGGAGGCTTACTTTTATCATAAACTGGTCATTTTGCAATAAGAAGGGTCAAGTTCGATTTATTATTGACGGTAAACCAATGAAAGGTATCTACAAGTGGGCTCAAAGAGGTAGGTGTCATGTAGTCTCCATCCAATAAAACTTTGAAAATTGATTCTCAATCTCATTTTGATGCCTGGTTAGAGACTAATATTCGGAATATCCCTCTTATTAGGCATTTTGATTAGGTGTCAGTTTATAATTAAATTTTAAAGTTAATCCTCTCCCCTTTTTTATACAATGCAATTGCGATGAAAATAAGTAAACACTTCAGTCAAGTAAAAGAAGTGGTAAAAAGCGGCAAAATACACTTACTTAAATTATTACATAAGCAAATCGTCTAAAAATAATTCAGAACAAAACCAAAATATATACATGCATAAAATGGGGAGTCAATTTAGGTTGGAAATATTGGTTCTCTCATGAATATTTACAAAACTCTTTTTTGTGAATTTTGAACTAAAAAATTAGACATTGGTCCATGTTTTGTAAGAAATCCAATTTATTTCATAGAAAATTGTTTGAATGTCTTTTTTACTTTATCGTGCTTGAAAAGTTCTTTTTTACTAACTATTACAATCCTGAAAAATAATACATTCGAAATAGACAATAAACAATAAATAACAACAAAATAATAAATAATCGAGCAAAATCGTAAAAAGTGAATAAAGTATGGCAATTAGCATCACTGGGGATGAAGACCAGTAGGGAAAGTATGATTTCCAGTGCAAAAAAAAATACAATAAATCCTTCAAACCATAAATGCACCAATTACTCGAAAAAAAAACATACAAAGCAAATAAGTCAATGTATAGAAAATAACAACAGTAATCACAAAATTATCTACACATACAAGATAATTTTAGACATAAGAATATACTGTACAGGAGCAAAAAAAGTGGAAAATTATACATTAATATTATATTAGACAATTAAATGATGCTAAAATACATAAATGCCTAAAATATGTGAAAAATACCCTAAAAAATGTCCGGGGATGGCCACATGGGAGATTGAGGGAAGAACAGAGAGAAGGGACTGAGACATCCCATCCATCAGATGAGGGATGATCATCTCTCAGCCTTTTTTTCCATCCATCACCTTTAGACAGAACTAGAATTTACAGAAATGATCAAAAATTGCAAAAACTATGCTAAAGCGAAACCTAACCCTACACATGCAATATTTAAACTATAAAACATCTTAAATCATACCAAAAATAAATAATCATGCATTAACTACATTAAAATCATAAAAAAATACAAAATTTAAAAAATAGAGAAAAAGCTTTACATATTTAACAATGGAGGTTATATATTTAACAATGGAGAAATCCTAAAAGAACTATCATACCTTTAGCAAATTAAATGATTAAAAAATGAAACGCAACTCCATAAAGCATACATATTATTCAAATGAAACAATTAAAACACATAGACATGCATTAAAGAATTAAATGATCATGCTTAATAAGATCTAGAGAGAAAGTAGGAAAAAGGACCTAGAATATTACTCTCATAAAATATTCTGACTCTATGAATTCTGTAGTCCAGATTTCATGCTCCAAATTGTATTCCTTAATCTTAGAAAGATATCAAATTCATTTTAATATGTGTGTATTCAATAAAAATTTTGCTAGCGTTAAAGCTTAGAGAGATAAAGAAACAATTATACTCCTCTAATGGTGGCTCTTCAAAAATATGATTCCCCCTTCAAAACTTTAGATTTAGGTTTTTATACTTCAGGAAGAATTTTTAGTTGAAATATTTCAAAACCCCTTCAAATTTGCCCCTAAAATCCTTGAAATCCGGATCATATCTTTAGGATAACTGTTTTCTTTAGGAAACTAAGAAAATCGTGGAAAAATCTGGGTTTCGAGTGACGGATGGCTGTCCCTCATTACTAAACCCTGGTTTTCCAAAAAATGCCCTTTGTTTAATTGTACAGGAAAGATGGGCCCACAGGTGGGCATCCTTTATGTGACAGATGATCGTCTATCACCATTGAATCTCTAGAACTAGCTTTTTATACACATTTTGCTAAAACACTTGAAAATATTTGAAGATACTTTAAAAATTATGAAAATCTTTGAGAAAAAAATGAAAACATTATAAAGGGAGCTTCGAGATCCTAATCTTGTTATTAGCAATATACTATTTTCTTATCATCGAATAATCTTGATCTAGGCTACCTTGGGTTATGGTGTCTACAGCTGCCCTTAATATCGGGGAACTGGTGCCAAAGTGAGCTAAAATTCATAGTAAAAGAAAAAGATGCGTACTTGAGGCAGCGAATCTCTTAGTTGATTTGTTGTTTGGAATCTCTGATTAGTGCCTGAGGTATGCAGAATCAGGGTTTTGAGACTAACTCCATTGAAGGCGATGAGTTTTCAATTGTTCAACTAACGCCTGAGGCATAAATAATTAAGACAACGAAAGATTTTTCTTAATTAGCATCTGGAGCATGCATAATCAAAACTTGAGACTAACTCCATTGAAGGCGGTGAGCCTCCACTTGTTCAATTAGTGTCTGGAGCATGAAGAATTGGGATAAGAAAGAATATTTTTTGCCTGATTAGCATTTGGAGCATGTAGAATCAAGTTATTCAAATGCATCTGATTAGCGCTTGGGGTATGCAGAATCGAGATGGCTTGAAAAAGATTGATTAGCGCCCAAGGCATGCAGAATTAGCATTTTTTTTAGTTTATCTTATTAGCATATAGGGTATACAAAATTGAAATATTATGGTTGGATTTGATCAATGCCTGAAGCATGCTTGATCGAGATAACTTGTTGTACTTGACTGAGGCTAAAAAAGATATGCAACATCAAGCAAGGTGATTAGGTCAATATTTGATCGATAGTACTTCTTGTTTAACCTGTTGGTGATTGCTTTTGCGAGATGTTCCACTAGGGAGATTTTTAATAAGCATGTGTTTATCCGCTAGGGAAATTTCTGATAGGTGTGTGTCTATGAGAAGTCATTGGGATGTTTGAAATCATTCTAGCAAATGTGCATCTGTGAGATGTCACTAATCTGTAGGTTGTCCCCAATATAGGAAAAACCATCATCATCAGAAAAGTGGTTGATCCTTTTTTCGCATCCAGTCCTTGTTCAATGACTATTTGTTATCAAAGTCAGTCTTATAACTTTTGATGCATTCAGATTGAAATATGCTTTGCTTTAATGAATAGTGAAGGTGGGTCTAACCCATGGGGAATAGATCTTTAATATTCGTACTTTTTTTTTGCAGTGTGTCTCTTTTGGATGAGTAAATATGTGCCCCTTAATATGGGTTCAAAGCACCTGTCATGAAAAGCATTAAATATTAGTGCGTTGTTTATTAAATTTAATCTTTTTATCATCCTTTTATTTTTGTTGCTCTAGTTTATTGTTTTATTATCTATGTCTTATCATGGCATGGTTATTTATTGGTTGTCTTTTTTTTTTTCATTATATCTCGTTGTTACATATTCTTTTATTTTCAAATACAATAGGCGAAATGAAAATAATATCAAAATATACATTAAATACATCTTTTTTTATATATATCAAAAGTTTTACAAAAAGAACTCACTGAATACAAAATAAATAAATCACTAAGAGGGCCCTAATCCAGGTGCTCTGTAATATGCTAGCCTTAATGGAGGTTTAGCAGGTCAGGTTGGTGCCATGGCCTAAGGTGCTAAAGGTGGCTGCTCTCCTACCTACTCAAACACGAACTTGAAGCCTAATATCACGGATGTCACTGGCTAGAGGACCTATTGTATAATCCCCGCCATTTTCTCTAATCCCTATCCTACCTTGTGAACTGCTCTGGAATGGCTCTCTAAATATCTTATCAAGTCTTCTCTTAAGTAGCCATGTACCTCCTCATCTTCTTATTAGTCTCGATCATAGCCTATCTAGCTACCGAAACTATGGTCTAAATGCGTGTGCTTTGATCTCTGAGTTGGGTAATAAAGTCATCAACTACTTATAAGAACTCATTGAATCTATACCCTGCAGCCTGCATATCTATTCGAAGGCTCCAAACCCCTATCTGCAAAGTCTGAAAAACTGCTGGTAGGGTCTGAAGAGATTGTACTACTATGAAAATAACTCTTTGTGTCTCCTCTATGGCTGCCAACCTCCTGGAGATATCATCTAGTGGAGTGACTGAGGGTGCTTATCCAGGAGATGGTGGAACTAATGATGGAGGTGCAGTCGAGCTAGATGCCTCTGGGTGTCCATAAGGTGGAGAAGCTGAAGACAATGATGCTTCAGGATGCCCCGTATAGAGAAAACCTCACTGATGGTGACCTTTGACGTCTAATGGAAGATCTGGGATGTATCAGAGTCTATGGTGAACTGCCCAAGAGGTCGTGTATATGAAATTGCTTGTCAAATGCATAGTTGAAGTCTATTGACCGGTGTCTAGCAAGTGTACTAGATCGGCTAGTAATACAGGGAAATATAGATTAAGACCCCTAATATCGTACCCAAGGGAACATGGATTGCTAAGGATAATATCTATGTATGAATTAAATCAACTTGAGATTGTTTCCCAAATGTTTTTGATTTGAAAGCAAAAATTAAACAAAATAAACAATTAAACTAAATAAAAGGTAAAACATGAATTAAAAACAAAACAATAACTGAAATTCTTTTGCTAAGGAAACTATCCACCTTAACTTTCATTGTAATGACTTAAATTCAAAGAATAATATCAGTGATTATGAAGAATTCAGATAAATAAAACCAGATAACTTTATTCAAGATTATCATTCCAAGCATTAAACTCCCTTATTCAGAACAATTCAACACTTGGCATAAAAGTCTGAATTAATTCTCCTAGATGTCTATTAAAGCCTTTCTCAAGAGATTTAACTTTCACCCATTCTTGATTACACCTTTCTTAATCTTAACCTACTCAAATTAACACATAATCATAACTTATTCAGATTATAACATGCATTAATCCAACTAAATTAACCTAAGAACATGCAAATCTTTAAACAACTCAAACCAATTAATTAACCGATGTTTAGTCATGTTAACAATCAAATTAAGATTGAATAAAGACAAGAATTTGCTTAAGAACCAAGAAATAATCAAACTTGTAATTGAATTGAAGCATAAACTTAAGTCATAACAATATGAGTTAAGGATTCAAGTATCCTTTAGCAAAAGTAAACAAAAACTACTCAAAAGACATGGTTAAAACTAAAAACAAAAGCTTGAATAAAAACTTGAAAACTAAGAACGTAAAAGAAAAACTTTAAGAAAGAC